>JAFIDM010000006.1:25308651-25336838 GCA_023159025.1 Thereuonema tuberculata | reverse complement strand
TTCTAATTCACCATTACAGGTCTTCCATTTCCCCCAATGAAATAGAGCCCTGTGATGCCATGTCTAGAAACAACATACCACACTGTTGATTCTCTCATTTGTGCAGAGGCACCTCCTCAACAACATCCAGGTGTTGAAAGCCAATATAGTGATTGACTGTTAATGAACCTTCATGAGTGAAAATGTGCCTCATCTTAGAATCACACATTACACAGAAAGTGTGGGTTTTCATAATGAATGATTAAAATACATACACAATATAGCCTTTGGGCCTCCTTATCCCAAATGCTACCAGAATTTGATAGAATATACCACTATCATATTCTGGGGTGGATGATTGAAGCATTTAAGCCAAGTGCTTTGATCATCATTCTCGAAATCTCCTTGAGAATTGATGCTTCAGACTATGGCATGGCAACATAAGCACCTGTTCCAAGAGATGGACGTGGTTCATGTTTGTTGTTAGTGTTTGTGACCATCCTGGCAACCCTTTACACTGTGTCAGCACACTACCTGTCAATTGGGATTTTGGGATGGCACCAGAGGCCGTTTCTAGGTGTTCTGCCATCCTAGGCGAGAACTGAAAAATGCTGCCCCCACCAAAAAAAAACAAACAGAATCTTCAATTCAACAACCAAAAAAAAAACAAAAAAACGACAATCCTATTTTAACAACCAAAAAAAAAACGGAATTCCTCCTTCGGCCGCCCTAAAATCTTGCCGCCCTAGGCGGCCGCCTAGTCCTGCCTAATGGTAGAAACGGCCCTGGATGGCACCAAGAATCACACTGTCACTTGGGGATGTTTCCAATATATATGCTGAAACCTCTCCATCACATACGAAAGGATGGGTCTGTCCTTTTGTCCAAGATCGTACGAACTGTTGTAATATTCATTAAAAATACTTTTCTTTTATGCTCAGAGCCATTATTGCCTTGACTGATTCATAACCTAATATCAATTACTATACAGTTTATATTCAAATAGACTGACTTTTGGACATGCCCTAAAGGTGTCTATAAAGCAGTGTAGAATGTTTCACTACTGTTTTGTTTTGCCCAAAACTACAGTAAAATGAACAAAAGCTTACCTTTCAATATTTTAGTTCTTGCATACATGGAAAATGAATATATATTTGAAGGATGTGCGTGATCGCAGAGACATGTAGATCATGGGAACATGATGAAATAGGTTGAAAGAGTTGATTCGTTGAATGTATTCGTTCTAGTTATAATTGAAAAAGATTGAAAGAGGGAGTATTGTCGAAAACCAGGGAACCCCTATATGTATATATTGAAGTTTCAAGAAAATAAATATATAAATAATTTAAGTATTTTTTTTTATTATTTAGTTACAATTCACTCCTAATTGCTATATAGTAGAATTTATATAATATTTTATATGATTTTTTAAAAGATCTGATTTCAAGCTTCATTGGTTGAATCTACATATGTTTCTACATCACTGCTGTTATCCTTCTCACAAATTCCAAAATATTTAAGAATGTTTTTAGGATCTTTATCAATATCCCTGAGAATTGAACTGATTCGGTTAGCAATGTTTTCTGCTTCTTGTTGAGACAATTGAGCTAAAAGGTTGTAATCTCGATAGAAATAGTGGGAAAGCTTTTTGGTATTAATAGTCTTTCGGAGGTTTTCCAGCATCTGTTAAAAACAAAAAGAAAAAAAAAAGTATAAGCTTTAAAATGAACAACAAAGCAAAATCAGGTAATTAAAGAGAGAAAAAAAAAAGGACTATAAACTTAAAATTAGAAGTCCAGTGAAAAAAAAGATTTGGACTTAAAACAATATATAGACAAGCTTAAGATGGTGTTGGGAGATCTTTCAAGACTTTTTTGTCACTGACATTGTACTTTGAACATTTTGATAATGTCTTTATTTTTATTTTTTTCAAATTATTCATTTTTCATCTTGAATTTCATATAACTGATTCAGCCATTATTCCACTTTTAGTTGTAGACATGCTCAATTTAATTAAGATATTTTTATTTCTACAAATAGAAATAAAAATAGTGTATAGAGGGACATACAGTTGTTGTATCTTATATTATAAAAGCGTTATTCTGTCTGTCATAAGACTTTCAGTTTTTCCAATTTTGTGACCAAACTTTAACAGATACAATGGTCATGAAAATTGGTAAAATGTAGAGCTTTTTAAGACCAACAAAATGCTACAAAAATCTTTTTAAAAAAGGTTTTGGTTTCCAAGATGGCGCCTTTTAAAGGGTCAAATTTTGACTTTTTCTCAATTTAAACGAAAAGTATAAAAGTTGGAAGAGAACATTATATTGATAAAATATTGATCGAACGATATATCAGTCATTCACAAAAGTTTCTGTGTTTGCAAGATACATGCAAAAATGTGTGTAGTGCAACCCCAGGTGTGAGGCGCCAACCTGCAACACACCTGAGTTAAGGGGAGAAGGTCACAACGGGCTGGGAAGTCGCGTATTCTCCAATCTCTATATTAATTTGCTAAATAAATAAAGTTTTTTTTTTAATGCTATACATGCAAGGGTTCCGGAACGAAGCGACGGTACCCGTCTAGTAAAAAATAAAAATATATCATAGATATATGATTCATATGCTGGTTCTAAAAGCAGTCATTGATTGAGAGAATATAGATATCAAATCTAAAATTAAAAAAAAAAAAAAAAAAAAACTTTTAAAAAATTTTAGTTTTAGTTTACTTGATGTAATTTGTGTGTGTGTTTTTTTTAATAAATAAAAAGTTGTTTTCTGTTATATATGCGAGGCTTCCGGAGTGAAGCGACGGGTAGCCGACTAGTAAATGAATAATATGATTTCCCATGCAAATGGGGAAGTCTTTTTAATCAGTCATCCAAACAATAAAAAATGATAGACATAGTTTCTACTCTAAACAAACTTCAATTTACAGGAGGGGAGTAGATGTTTGATCTGTTTAAAGCTTTAAGATTATCTGATGCACACAAAAGAGCTTACAGTAAAGTTATTGGTACTTTTGATGAACCTCATTCATGAACTCTTACAGGATTTTTTTTCCAGAGATTCAAAACAGTTTGGCAGTGTTACAATAAAGGCTGTAAAAATTGTACTTTATATAAAGTAAATATAAGTAATCGTCAAAATCACAGTGGATCCTCCAAATCAATAAAAAGTACAATAAAACAATAAAAAAATATAGGTGAGAAAATTAATATCCTGGCATTCTGTCGGTCTCAATGATTTTCTTTTTTGCATAAAAAGCATAAAAAAATTGCATATAAATATTAATAAACAACAAGAACAGCTGTACTAGTATGTCACTTAGTAAACATTTGGTCTCACCCCTTGATGTGTGTAAATAATTACTTATAATAAAACTTATCAGTTTTCTATCCTTTAGTCCTTTTGAGAGAGAGAGAAAGAAAATTCTATGCCTTTTATTTAAATTGAAAAATTCCATGGTGAGGCAAATGCCTCCCCCTCCCCCCAATTGCCCATATGTGGGAGCAACTACGATCTTATTGTTACAAGCAGCCTTATTTATGAGAGAGCTATTTTTAATGAAAGGATCCAAAGCAAGGAGAAGACATAAAAGAATTTGTACCCAATCTACATACTGGCTGAAGATTTGGTTGAAAGGATGATTTGTGCTAATGAAGTTGCTGGAATCTTAAGATAGAGAATTATCCATTAGTCAACCAAAGAGAAAGAGAATTCAAAGGTATAGCAAGCAATTTCAATTAAAAGGTGATAAAAAGAAGTATGAGTGATTGGGTGAAAATTAAAAGCAAGCCAGTGAACCTTGAAATAAGAGTATGGATCAGAAGTGACAGGAAAAACCAAACAACAGTAGCACAAGAATGAGTGACAAATATAAGTGTTTGAATTAAGTCCACATACTCTGAATCAGGAGTGCTCAACAGCAAAAGTCATTTGAAACTTGCATAAGCAAATCAGTCATTATGTAAAGCATTTCAAAAAGCCTGGGAAACAAAGTAAAGTTAGATTCACACAACTTGAATTTCTAGTAGATAAGAAGAAACTTTCATTGGGGCATTAGAGCAGTGTTAAACAGTTGACTGTAATTACAGCCTCAGGAGTATATTGAACATGTAATTATTTATATTTTTTCACAAGCAAATGTTTCATTCATTATGGAGCATATTTTTAATAATGTATTCAATAATATGACGCTTTGCAAACTTGTCCTTGTATGGATTCAACAGTAAGCACTTGAAAACTGTCATTTATTAATGTTCTCAACCTTCTTATAATTTTAGACCTCAGTATGTCTCGATACCCCCTTTGTCAGACTGTTGAAATTATAATCAGTCCTAGAAAAGATGTTAATAGCTTGGTTTTACGCTACATATTGATAGCTAGGATTAAGAAACTTGCTTATTTTCACTTTTTTCTCGGATTCTGTCTTCAATCAAGAATACACTGGATTACGATTAATCGGCACTAACTAGACTCAACAATCTTTGGTATGCTTAGAACACAATATCATGCATTTAGGACTTTTAACTAATGATGGAGACTTGAACCTTGCGCTGGCTTTTCTTAATATATTAAATATAATCTCAGTCGAAGTTTGAACTTTCAACAACTGATAAAATATCTGTGAATTTAATTTTGTGTTTTTACATTGCTGAGAGTCCTTCTACTTCTGAATCAGTGTGTTGCCAAGTCATTCACTCTTGCATCAATCACATACGAGATATCACAATTGGTTGTGTTTCTAACAAACACAATCTACCACACAAGCACAATCATCACTATCACTATTTAAAATTATTATAGTGATTTGAATTATTTACTAAAATCAATCACAGATTTTTTTACTAAGAGATTATGCATTTGGATTTTGAAGAAGAAAAAAGTGTGTAATCATTTCCTGACAGGAACCATTGCTACATAAAATGAGATGTCTCATCTGGTAAGTAATAATGTGCTTAGAATGTAGATTTATGTTTTTTCTTTCCTTCTTCTTCTTTTTTTGATAATTTGTTGTGGATTCAAATATGTAAATTTGGATAAAGTTTCTGGTTGTTGTGAAATAGATGTTGTAATTTCCTTCAATTTATTCTTAGTATAGGATAAAGTTGCTTCTAGAACTGATTTCATTGTGGGGACTAAAATTTGTTACAGGATAGTTGAAATGAATTCAAATGCAGTTTTTACAGATTCAATTTTAGTTAAATAATGTTTGTTTGTTTGTTTGTTTGTTTTTTACTGGTTTTTTGACTGGTACAAAATGGTCTCTAAAATTTAATATTTAATATTGAGTGCTAGGCAATTTGTACGGTGAGATTAACTGAAATCCCACTGTTTATAATTTCAGATCCATGCGACGGGTTGTTGATTCTGACTAGCAATTGAGATGACTTATCAAGCTGTTGAATCAAAGATGGCGGTTTCTGCTCTTTGTGAACTAGTATGTATACATTGTTTTTAGTAAATCATAGTTTTTAGATTCAAATACACTCTGAACTCTTTAATATTTAGTATTTGGTGTGATAGGCAAATTGTTAGGAGGATTACCTTGAAATCCTAGCAATGTAGTTGTTTATAATATAATATTTATTAATTTTATGCATATATTCTAAGGATTTTGTAAGCTTGTTATTTACAATAGGACTAATATTTAAGTGGTTCAGAAGAGACTGATCCGTTTAATAGTGTGCAGTGTAAATGTATATATTTTTTAAGTGTGAAAATTCAAATGGTGTCTCAAATCTACTTTTTTTAAGACGAACTATTGGGTAAGTAATAAAAAGATATGACTTGGATTGCAGTGGTTGTAGTTTTAGATCCTCGTAGTGTAGTCAGTGTTAATTTCTATTTTTTTAATTTCAATGATAGATTTAAATTTCAAACCTGATTTTTAGTAGGACTGAGAGGAAAGTAGTTAAGATGGATGACTCAAATGCTTAGGTTGTGGTTTTCAGATTCAAGTGAAATAGTTAATAAAAATTTATAATTATCCAATATTAAGTATTAAAAGCTTATATGTAAATGGACTGCAGTCTTGTAGATATCACTATATCTATGTGATAATTTATATAGTTTTTACTTAGAAATTAAAACACTTGATATTAGAAGTTTTATGATTTTCATTGCAATGCAGAAAGATCTGCTTTCTTTTCAGAGAAGCTTTTGATTGAAAAAACCCTAGTGGTGATTGGATTCTAACTTATTAAGAAGGAAGCTAAACAGAATAATTTTAAATAAAATATAACTCAAAAGAAATACATAAAATAATATATAACTAATTATAAAATTAATAGATAATAATAGTTCATACGAAATAAGCAGGCTCTTACCTCTATAAAAAGTTTTCCTTTATTAATCGGATCCCAGTAGTTTGGAGAAGGATTTAAATCAATTTCCAAGTTAACGAATGATTTGATGTAATACGAAGCAATGCTTTTCCACTTTTGCTCATCTCGAAGGCACTTAAAAATGAAAAAAATAAATAATTGAAGTATTTTATTTGACCTCAAATGCCATGGTACTATAACATTAAGATCATATATTATTATTCTTAGAGATAACCGAACACCAGTAACATAAAAGTTTGATTAGTCAATGGATTTATATTTTTTAAGCAGATTTATTGAACATTTTCTGTATGAGATCTGTCTGCTAATCCTTTTTTGATACTTGTTCCAAAATCTTTTTTGACATTGAAACATGTCTACAGGTTAGAAGTTTGCACGATTTATTTTCAGATATGAAAATAGCTGTACTATAATTTCTGTTTACCTTTAATATTCTGATAAGTTCTTTTACACAACCGAATCGGTAGAGTAATGCTTTTTCTGCTTCAGGTAATGAAATTTTCCACAGTGTATAATCAGGTTGAGTTTCTTCACTCTCGCTGTCTTTAAAGGTCTTGGGTATCAAATACCAAGTACGTTGCTATAAAAAAAAAACAACAACAACAACAACATATAAAATATGTAAATGCAATTAAGATTAAGAATAACAGGAATAAGAATAATGGCTAGTAACTCAAATTTCTCTTACACTTGGAATAAGAACAATATTGTTTTCAATATAACATAAAACATGCTTGCTTAAAAGTTAATTATGAAAAAAAATTAAGTATTGAATGTCATATACCTGAAGTTTATCTTTCATATGTATATCTGTAATTTCCATAATCATTTTTAACTATAAAAATCTTGCTATCGGAATCACAGTGGAGCCTCCAAAGCTTAAGTTACTGCTAATATTTTATTAATAAAGTGTCTGTTAAAATTTATTTTTAGATTTTTACTAAGATTGGTTGAATTTGTTAAATCACAAGATTGAGTTAAGTTTCAAAACTGATGAATAATCTCAGCATTTATTTTGATATTATTAACTTATCTATTAATTGATTCGTTTGTTTTTTTTTTTCTTTTGAAAAATTTGATCATATTCACCCAGATAGATGATCTGGAGAATGTTTAAGATCATTTTCTTTCAAAGCTACATGTAGCTACAACTATCCAAATGTCCTGGGTAACTGGGAAAGTCAGCTGGTGACTTTTTTTTTCTTTTTTCCAACATGTATAAAAAGATGGAATGGAAATTTTTTATTATTGCTGAACTATTTACTGTAAATACTGAATAAGCCGTATGACTTTATTTGCATTTAATGTTTTGTTTTGTTTTTGATCAAAACAGCAATTACTACACATTCATATATTATGACTTGGGATTGTAATGTGCCATAACATGTCAATTCCATGTGTTATTAATAGTATCACTGGTGGCTGTGTCTTCATCACTGAATTTGGATGTATAGAAGCACATCTAAATTGGTTTGACCTCACTCACAAAATGTCACAAGAGATTCATAATCACCAGGTAAAAGAATTCTGGATTTCTGATAAAGACTGTAAGAATGGGGAGTGCTCCATACATGGGAGGGGTGCAATTTGTGTTGTAGGTGAAATTCTGCTACTAATATACTCCTATCAGTAAATAACAGAAATAAAACAGTGATGGACCTCACATTGGTTCAAACCACATATTTCCCATGTTTGCACGATAGCTATGTCAAAGGGGCTTTTCAGTCTGTATCTCGGGGATGAAACTGAATTGATCCATGGTGTATATTACATTTTGCGTAGAATAACCACCAACAAGTTGCCGAAGCTTGGGGGTTTCTTAATGAACCACCCTGAAATATATACTTAATGTTTGCATTGCATTTTTACCAAATATATATATATGGTGTAGTTCTTGTACCTATATATATACACATACACACACACACACACACACAATTTTTGGCCCAGGTCTGTAAATATGAAACCGGAATTCTTTTTATAGAAAATACACGTTTATTGTATAAAAATGATAAAAAATACTTTATTCGAAGTATTGCCCATCGCTAGCTATACATTTTTCCCATCTCTCTTGACAATTTTTGGATGCCACGCCAAAAACATTGTTGCTCTTTTGTGGCAAACCATTCATCAACTCATTTTTGTATATTTTCTTAAGTGAAGCGCTGCTGAGCAAGTGCATGTCCCATCAATGCAAATAAGTAGTAATCGGACAGAGCCAAGTCTGGTGAGTAAGCCGCAGGCCAAAGTATTTCGCAACTAAAGCCTCCATCGTTTCCTTGACCAGTTTCACTGTATGTGATGGTGCATTATCATGAAGCAAAATCACTTTGTGATGCCTTTTTTTTATATTCTGCTTTCCACGCAAAGTTTGATTCAAATCGATCATTTGTTGTCGAGAGCGTTCAGAATTAATGGTTTCGCCAGGTTTTACCAGGTCATAATAGATCACACCCTTCTGATCCCACCAAACACAGAGCATTGTCTTCTGTCCATAGCAATTTGGCCTTGCAGTCGATGTTGATGATTCACGCGGATCAACCCATGATCTTTTACACTTAGGATTCCCAAAATATATCCACTTTTCTTCGCCAGTCACAATTCGATGGAGAAATTACTTTCTTTTGTACCTGGCAAGCAGCATTAACACAAGTGGTTTTTCGGTTTTCCTGCTAGCATTCATTCAGTTCATGTGGAGCCCATTTTCTGGATCTTCCCCCTGGTTTTCAAATGTATGGAGATGTCTTCTCATGTCACATTTAATTGATCCGTGAGTTGTTGTTGCGTTTGAGCGTCATCCTCATCCAACAATGCTTGCAATTCGCTATCTTCAAACTTTTTTTCAAAGCACTGTGATTTACCAAGAGCATGCTCACCGTAAGCTTCGACAAGCAATCGATGCGATTCTGCAACAGTTTTCTTCAAATGGTAGCAGAAAATCAATGCTGTCCGCAAATCGTAGTTTCCAGGCACAAAATTCGACATGTTCAACGCTATTACAATCTATACTGTTGTATGAAACTTGTATTGTGAGTTGAAAATCAATTGTCAGATGTCAATAAAACAATGGCGTCAATGACACAGTTTGCCGGTAACTACATTGACAGCTAGGGCCATCTATGGGCAAATTCCGGTTTCATATTTACAGACCTGGTATATATGTAATGTGTATATGTATGTTAATATACACTGAACTGTCAAAAAAACTGGGATACCTGTAATACTGCATAGGTCCTCGCATTTTTGGAAGATGGCAGCAACATGATATAACATGGACTCCGAGCAAATGAGCTCTCCGTAGTAATGTGGAGGCAGTGCACACCTTGCTTCCTGCAGAGCATCACAGAATTTCTGTAATATTCACTAGTGGTGGATTCCTGGCACTGATGGCATGTTTAAGTGCATCCTGCATGTGATTGATGGCATTTGAATCTGGCGATCATGGAGTCTAGACATGATGTCAAACTTAGAGGAATTCCTCCACCCATGACTACGGCCTTGTGTGGTGGTGCATTGTCCTGTTGAAGGAGGCTGCACTTGTCGGGGTAAATGCAGGACACAAGCAGGTGCGAATGATCTACAAGGACGGTGATGTAGCGGCTACTGATCAGAGATCTGCATATGTATGTGTGCTAGCAGAGCATAACCAATACAGTAACGGAGCCACTATCCCTTACATTCTTGTGGGATCCAGTGCCGTGCTACAAGTTTTCAGTCATCTACAGTCCACTGGCAGTGTTCCCAAGCTCAGGCGAGGCACAGTTTTGTGTTGTATTCCTTAACCATAAGGGGTAGTGGCATGAAATGACATGGCAGCACCCTTCCTAGTTTTTTTTTTTTTTTTGGCATATCTGTAGACACTGCCCAGATATAGTATTCAGATGCCCCCAGAAATAACGTACTGGCCTCCTTTAAAGCAAGGCATAGGATTTGCTGTAAAAGAAAGGTAATAGTCATCCAGTGTAGTTGGCTAGCTTGCCCAAGAAACGTCAGCTAACTGACTTTGAACATATGATCATTGGGTGCCAGATAAGTATGAGAACACTGTTGTGACTGAGCATCATAATCCACTTTACATGATATTGTACAGACATATGAGAGGCAAAGACTTCATTGATCCCTACAAATGAACCATTGACTGAGAGGTCACAAAGACTCGTAAGACCGCTCTTCAGGCCATCACAGCTGTTGTATCAGTGGAACAGTGCATTAACACAAACAGTGCAGCATGATCTTCTTGCGATTAGGTTGTTCTAGAGGACTGGGAAGAGGAAGCCTTTCATCTTGGAGTCGAATGCTCAGGGGAATCTGTGCTGATGTTATGAGCATTAGCACTGGACCCATGACCAATTAAAGTGATGTGGAGTGATGAGAATTGCATTACTTTCCACCAATCAGATAGATAGGAGTCCAGAGGCGTCCTCATGCGAAATATGACCAAAACTGTCTCTGGCCCACAGTGGAGGATAGTGGTGGTAAAGTCTTGTTATGGGCAATGTTCCGTTCTGCAGTTGTGGGGTTCATCTGTAGTGTGGACACTAGACTCAATGCCTCTAGGCACCAGGAATTGCTGAGCTAATCATCTTTCTGGAGCAATGTTGGAGTTCTATGGAAACACAACTGATTATTTCTTCCAACAGGACAATGTGCCATATCGTGGTGCGCATACAACACAAAGATACTTCACAGAGGCTGCATTAGCCAGTTGCATTGGCCAGCCCAGGGTCCCAATTTGAATGTAATTGAAAGTGATGTGATATTCTGAAATACACCTATGCAAGCAAGAAGTAAATTATCTTAATGTTCATCAGTAAGAAGTATGGATTTTAAAACCTGCATAACTTTGAAACTGAAACTTTAATGTATGGCATTAAGAAGAAGAGAGGGGAAAAAAAATTCTAAAAAGAATGATTACAACACATTCATGTAAAAGTTTCTGAAGACCATGGTTGGACATTTACTTTGTCAAGACAGGCGATAATGTAAAATCCTTCTCTTTGATATCTCGATTAAGGTATCTACAGGCTCTTCAGATTCTAACTCAGCTAACTCATTCAGATTGTTACTGTTAAAAAAAAGAAAAGAAAGTGGATATGCTTGGAATGGATACAAAACCTTATGTAACAGGGTGTCTACCAACCGGGAAAACTGGGAATTGTACGGGAAATTTGGATTGACATGAAATGTACGGGAAAAATCAGACTATGTCCTTAAATTTCAGCATTTTTTTTTTGGTTGAACAGATCGGTTTAGAGATGGTTTTTTTTTTTTTTTTTTGGTTAAACAAATATTTTAAGATATTATACAAGTTTTAATCTCCTTAAATTTTTGTGAAAAATGTCCTTAAATGTATGGGAATTGTCCTTAAATTTTTTGTTTGAGGTTCAGTAGACACCCTGTGTAATTGTGTCCAGTGGAAGTTAAGATGCTATTGACAAGGTCAGCAAGGTTCCTGTTTACATGTTAATACAGTTTTAAGAATTTAGATTATGTCATTGCTCTAACTTCTATGGCCTTTATAGTTTACCAAGAATCAATTAATTCTTATCTTCACATTAATGTGCAGATAGGTCTTCTCTAAATAGATTTTATTATATCATGATCTCGGCAAGAGAATGTGCTGATGTTAGGATCTCCCACCATTTAACTGTTATTCAATGAAGATGATTAAATGACTGTATAATCAAAGCGGAGGACTCTGTTTTAAGATAATGAAATTTGTCATCCATCACTGTGACTAGCACATTTTATAATATCTATATAAAAGAAAAAATAATAATCTTCTTAAGCTATATGAGTTTACTTCCGTAATTTTAAATAATTCTTCTGTTTAAAATACATAATATTTCATATTTGAAGAAAAGCGGTTATGTCTCTAATATATTTAAAGGAGGACGTTAGTTTGTTTGTTTGTTCGCTATACACTTCTAGACCCTTTGATCTATCAGGACCATGTCACCCATGTCAATAAAAAAGAAAATGTTAGAATCCGCAATACTATACCTAATGTTTTATACCTTATTTGTATTTCTATGTCTTATGGTTTCGGAGGAGATAGGGCTAGAAAAAATCAACTTTTCTTTTATATATATTTAGATTAATGAATTTTCTTTCTTTTTTTTTAATTATTTTGAAATAAATAATATTCTTCTTAACTTTTTTTTAATTAAATGTTCTTAATTTAAGAACAACGAAAACCCAGATTCGGACTAAGGGGTGTGAACAGGAAATACTCTTTGTTAATACCGAAAAGAGATGTATTCAACTAATTTTCTATTTTCGGGTCCTAAAGGGTGAAAACGGGGGCAGGGGGGTAGCAAACTTTACTGTAAGGGGGTACCTTACAGGTTTTCAAGTTACAAAATCAGAATATAACATTTACTTTGTAATCATCATGTATTGTTTTATGTTTGAAGTGATAGGGGTATGGAGAATGGCAGAAAGGGGTAGAAAGTCTTATTCTCTGATCTCAATATTAATTTCATATCTAAGGCTTACTGAGTTACAAAATAGAAATATATCATTAATTTAACTACCATGTGACTTTTTTACCAACTGTAAAGTTTCAAAGACGTCTCACAATTACAATTTCTTCGTCATCAACATCACAATATCTCTTTTAGCAACCCAAGGAAAGCACGGGTGTTTCTGCTAGTTTCATAATAAAAATTTTAATAACACATTACAGTAGTAACATACTTTTTTTCTTATTATTATATTAACTTTAATATTTGTGTATTTGGAATTATGCTTCCATATAGTTAGATCTCTATTGCATTTCTATGACCTTGTTGGGACTTTCTTATAAGTGGTTTTGAGTAATGAAGGAAAAAGCTTGGGAAGCAGTGAGTTAAGTGATATTCGTCCAACCTGAGGTGTTAATTGAGCTTTCTGAATCCGTGGTGAGTTATGAGTTCTTTTTGGCCATTTTTTGGTTGGCCCATCAATGCAGAACACTAGATCCACATCAATAACTTGTCCATTCCTTTTCAAAATAATCATATTGACTGCTGGACCACTTTTTCTAAAGTCCACCTAAACAGAAAGAAAAAGAAAATCATTATTTTTTTAATTTATTTAATATAATACTAATATCTATCTTAATAATTAGTAATTATTTTATGCCTTGACCATTTTTTTTTTTTTTTTTTTTACAATAATTTTGGATGTAAAAGTATGTTATCAATTTAAAACATATGTTTTATACCTAAAACTTATACAATAAGTTTGTTCACAATTGAAATTAGCAATTTAGAAAAATAGAATATTTTTTAGTATAACATTACTTGTTTACTTAACATTTTAATTCTATCTAATATTGAATATTCAAGGGAATGATTCTTATAAACTTTTTAAATAAGAATTCATTTATTAATCTTTCTTTAACGTGCGGAATGAACTATCTAAGAACACAATTGACATGCACAATTTATACAAAGGATTCGCACCCCGAGCTGTCATCGTGAAGAGACTGGGACGGACCGTTTCGCACTTGTTATGTGCTCATCAGCCAGCCAAACTCCACCGATAACATGCTCAGAAGGTGCGAAACTTTAGCTATCCCGGCTCTTGCTCCCAAGAGCGGGACCACTCCCCAAAGAAATACAAAATAAAAATTAATAAAACGAGTCTAACTTATCATTAAAACCTTGGGACCAATGCTTTTATGGATTTAAACTGTTGTAAGAGAGAATTCTTGACTTCTGTCAGTAATTTTAATTCTAGAGCATCATCAGAACCACATTGACATTATTAATGCTGGAGTTCTCATGAAATCCAGTTGGTGCTGTTTTTAAAAAAAATCTTAAGTTAAAAAAGAAAAGGAAAGATGAAATAATTGAGCAAGTAAAAGTTGTGAAAGAAACAAGACAACCTACCATTTAAAATTTAGTTTTTTGGGTACTTTAAGAAAATAAAAAGGAAAAAAGATCAAATGCTTGCAAATTTTTTCAGGATATAGTAATTTAAAATATATAAACAGCATTATATATAAAAACTAGCCGTAATATCCAGTGTTGTACTGCTTGGGAAAATTGTTTTTCTCTTCTTTCCTTCCAACAGTTATCAAATTATTTACAGAGGCAGTTTTAAATTATGCAAAGCCCTAGCAAAATAGATTTGCTATTTCCCCATTTATATTGCTTCATATAAAGAGCATGAAGCTGTAGGTAAAAGCCTAGGTTGTCAAAGCCTAAAACTGCCTCTAGTTATTGGGAGGAAAAAAAAAACTTGCCACTGATCCTAACTTGATCTAATGCTGATCCAACAATATCTAACAATATATGCAAATTCTAAAAAAAGTAAAGAGGTGATATTCCCTCCCTACCACTTTTGTCTTCCCCAGACTTAATAATGTGTTGCATTCAAAATTTTAAAATCGGAAGATATTTCTCTCTGTTTTTAAAAATATGTTTAGGAATCTTTTTTCCATCATTCCTCTTAGTGTCTAATCTGATCTCAATCTTACCCCTTCAGATAACCATTTACCCTGCAGAATCTGAACTTCGCCTTAGATAAAGTTTTAAAATTTATTTATATTTCTGATCTGCTTTTGAAACATTTGGATGCAAGAAGAGTTCACCTAAACTTAAAATGAGGTTGAAAGTGTTATGGTTACAGATGTTTTTAATCCTTGGTGGATTTTTCTGTGTTGGTCAATGTCATACAAAGAAGTATCACATGGGAAAATATTTGGAGGATGGATTTAAAAATTTAATACCAAAATCTACCAGAGAATTAGGTTTCAATAGTTCACAGAGTCAGGAAATGTATAGGAATTAGACACACACAGATATTCAGTTAAGCATTTGGTGGTGAAATGGACTTTTGACTAGAGGAGCCTGATTCAATCTCGGGCAGAGGTCAGAGATTTGTTGTAGGTTATTTCTCTTTTGAACAGGCTTAGGATTCACCTGGCCCTCTGTAAAATGGGACCAGGTTTCTTTCCTGGGAATTAAGATGCACACAATCTCAACCACTCGCAATGGCCAGAGTCTTAATACCTTCCATTCCCATGAGCCAGTGGAGGCTATTAGGGGAAAATACTTATCTACATTCAGTTTTGTGTTTATAGATTCTATGCAAAAACTAATACATTTTTGATGTTTAATTATCATGTTTTTCAATGAATATGTAAAGGTTTTAGACCTGTAAGTTTGAATTATTTAACTAATTTTCACAAAAAAAAAAAAAAAAAAAAAAACATATATAAATATATTCCTATGCAGTTTTTAATGTGCAAATTTTAAAAAATGTAACAAAACAATCAGGAATTAAATGGAAGATAGAGGAAAGTGACCATATTTCGGATGGTGCCTTAATTTCGGATAGCGTGATAAATCGCATACCGGTCAGCAGATTGCATTAGTGTCTACCATGAGTGGAAGCCCTGGCCGCTGTCTTGTTGTCATGTTATCTCTAGCTCACAATATTCAACCAACCCAGTAGACCTACAGAAACAGTCGACCGCATCTCCGGATGCAAACACATCTGTGTCTAAATTTGTAAAACCCACTGATATAAGTCCTTTGCCTGCCCTCAAGAATCGTAAAAATGATGATTGTGAGAATGCAGCGAAAAAACAAAAAGGAGGTAAAAAGGGTAAAGCATTTTTGATCACTGGGTCTCCAATATCCGAAATTAAGACCCCATTTGCTTCACAACAAAAACAGCAATGTTTTGCAAAAAAAGTAATTAAACTATCTATTTTTTATAATGGATATTTACCAGTTCGGGATCTAAAATTATGTTATTTATAGAAGAAAACAAGGTAAAATTCTTAACCAAAACTTCAATATTTTAAATTCTTTAGATTAAAAACAAAATGATATCCGAAATATGGTCACCTTCCTCTACACTGTGAGCTTCCTTGTAAACAAATATCATTTCATTATATACCAATTATTTTAAAACTTCACATCAATAATACTAATTTTAAAATTTTACTGTTTTGTTAATGACATTGCCACATGCATCAATAATCCAATTCTTTAAAATCTAACTATTTTGTTTAACTTTATATCTTTTTTAATCCTCTGCCCATTTTAAAAATTGTTCTTCCACATCTACATCCTCATACCTGTTAATATTCTTTTCTTTTGTCATTAACGAAACAGTAAAATTTTGAAAATAGTATTATTGATACTATATAGGTCCTTTCTTGAGGGATTTCCTCACTCCGGGATGAGATATTATCTCGATATTTCGGCCCGGTGCCTCGGGCCTTCTTTGGGAGATGTATAAATATCAATCACATCAAGGTGAGAGCAAACTGATGTATTATTTTATGTATTATTGATGTGAAGTTTTAATATAATTAATATGTGGCAATTAACAAAGTTTGTTTATAAGGAAGCTTACAGTGTATCTTCCATGTAATTCCTAATTGTTTAATTGTCTTTTGTTACCTACATTTTTTAAAACTTGAAAAAGAAAGCGGAAAATGTCTTCCGAAAATTTGTTATTGAATATGTATTTGTGCATAATAATGTGCATGTTGTTTATTGAAATATTATGGAGAGGATAGAGTTAAGAAGAAGTTAAAATGCTAGAAGTTACTAAAGTATTTATTTACATTTTATTTACAATAAAAAAAATTCGTATTTTTAAATGTTTAAAAGTGATTGTTATTTATTTGCAAATCATGCAGAAGTTTTTTTTCAAAGGATTCTATTGTATACGGTAAAAATCTATGAAAATGTTTAATGGGCAGCAGGATTTTAGCAAATGCAAAAGTGCACCATGAGACAAAAAAGACTGAGAAGCACTGGAAGCTATAGTTTGATTCAGTAGCAATACATCTTTCGACTGATTTACAACAAAAGGTAGTGGGAATGTCTTCCAAAAATGTATTATTGAATATGTATGTGTGTATGTGTATGTGCTTATTGAAACTTTAATCACTTCATTGTTAGATTGAAATGGAATGTAGTTTAAAAGTTGTGTTTGCCAAAATTTTTTGATCCCTAGAGTTTAGTCTTAAAATGAGAGCATTTGAGTATGCATTATTACATTCACTGTCAAAGTTTTCATATTGCACTGGTTGAAAAGCACTACTACAGACTATTCGTTAGGTAAGCAATGGATTATAATTAACATTTGGACAGTATCTAAAAATTAGGTCATTTCTCTTTTCAATTCAGGATTATTTATTATTAAATCAATCTTAAAGAATTGAATAAATTGAATGAAAGCTTAATCATTAGTCATGTAGAATTAACTTACATTTAACACAGAACTTGGGCGAATAAATTTTGAGGAATCTTTGGCTTTAATTACGTTGCTATGTAGCCAATTCTGGACTTTATCAAGGCAGAGGAAGCGTGATTTTTCATCAAAATAATTTTCAAGTTGTTGGTAGATGTTCCATTTTGGATGTTTTGCAAAAAGATTAATTATTGTTTTCTTTAACCGGTATCTTGCAAATCCAGGATACTCGGGTAATCTATGAATCTAAATGAAGTAAAAAAATATATGTTAATTTGGAACCATTAATTTATAGTTGATAATTTAACAAAAAGTTGCTACTAGTATTTTAAATTTTGTTGAAATTTGAAAAAAGTCGCTCTTAATAGAAAAAAAAGATTGTGGACCTCTGATCTGTAAAAGATTAAAAAATATATTGAGATAATCAAAAATAACAAAATTTGTTTAGAAGCTGCCAGCTTATCTGGAGACAGTTTGAGAAGTAAAACATTGAGGTAAGATAAACTCAAGATTCTGTTGAGAGTAAGATTATAGACAGGAACCAATCTGTAGTATTTAAAGCAGTATCTGATTGAACTTGAATGGTATTGCATATTGGTGTCTTTTTTGGTCTCTAGCTTTAGATATGGATCCACTTTGTACCAAAATCAATTGGAATCTGTCTTTTCACATTCTTAAAATCTGCATCAATCTTCATTTGGAACAGCCTGCCATTGAAAATTAATGCTTTTAAAATCAGCCAAGGTACTTTTGCTTGATATTAAAAACAAAAACACAGAACAAGATGCATTGGAAATGGATGCTTGTTAATATCTGGCAAACTGTTCATAAGTCTTTCTGATTTCTTTCAGTGTTGTAATTTTCCTATCGTGTGATTGATGGAAAACAGTCAGCAAAAAAAAAAAAAAAAAGTTCGGAGGAAAAAAGAAGTTGCTGAGCTTGACTGGAGAACGAATGCTACATATTTTAGATGAAACAATTCTTAAAACCTATTATAATTTTTTTCCAGATTCTTAGGACAAGTAATTTTTATTAATTTTTAATTACAATTGGATGGACATGTCTATTTCGACTTTAAATTATACCCTAAAACTTTTAGTTCTGTTTTTCTCCTTTCCAATGTATATGATGATGTTTTGTACAAAAACGCTAGTATCAATTAGTGCAAGGTTTTCATCGGTCATAGATAATCACTCTAGAGTTGTAAGCAGCTTTTGGTAGTCTCTCCTAAAATCTTAGAATTTTGAAATCTTAGAGTTTTGCTCCTCCCAATGATCAGTAGCTTTTCAGATGAAGTCTTTGTAAAATAGTTAACTCCCTCTGTTGAACCAACTTCAGATTTTTTTTTTTTTAGAAATGGATATTAGAATAACAGACTAGAGGAAAAAGATACACACACAAAAACTGTAAAGATACACACACAAAAACTGTAAACATATTACACAAAAAGTAAATTTAAATTTTCATGCTGTCTTTCATTAAATTTCATTACACTATCTAAGGTTGTTTTTTTTTTTTTTTTTTTTTTAATATATGTAAATTACTATACCGGTATAACTTGAAAGTTTGCTCCTGAAAGATTTGTACAACCTGATTCCTTAAAACATAAGGAATAAATAGGAGATATTTTTTAAGTCCATACTTCTTTCCTCGTAGTTCTAAGCCTGATAATGTAGCAGACCCTGATGAAATTGTGATCTGTAATTTCCACCGTTTTTCAGGCAAATTATCATTGAATTGCATAAAATATTATTACAATATTCAAAATCGTGAAAACAAAAAACAAAAAAAAACTTAGCTATTTGATTATAATTGTGTGTAGTAATACCAGAGGAAACAAAAAAGTATTACTAATGGGTTTATGGAATAAAGTTCTTCTAACGAGCTAAATCTTTTTTTGATAATTATAAGATCTTTTGAAAAATTTCAGAAAATCGTAAAATACTTCAATTTTCCTATTTTACTTAAAATGTTGACTTTTTCCCTTTGATTTTGAAAATCGTGTAAACAATACAAAGGAAAATGAAAATTTAAACAGCAAATTTCTGCAAAATTAAATCTGATTACAAATTGGCAAAAGCATTGTAAATACAGGGTAGTCGGAAGGACTGGTATCCGCTCTTCCCTCTTAAAATTTCTTAAATGCTCATTGATTTTCCCATATAATTGGTAATAATTAAAGGGAGGAGGGTCGTACCATGTAGTGACAAATTCTTGTGTGCTTAATTTAAAATAATAGAGAAACTAAGGTAATATTTAAAAAAAAAAAAAAAAAGTCGTCATTAGGGAACTCTTAGGACCATGTAGTATGAAATAGTGATTCAATGTGGTTTATTCTGGTCTTACCTCTAAATCTTCTTCCTTAATTGGCAAAGAAAGAACGAGATTCAAATCAAATTCGTTCGGTTCTTTAATCCGAAGGTTTTCATAGTAACTACCAGTATAAACAGGTTTTTGAAAAATTTCATTAAAGAGACGATCCTCTCTCATTGCTTTCACTAAAGCAACGACTGTGTCATTCATTATTTGAACGTTTTCTTTGGCTGCTTCTTCAGAAATCTTGATGTGGTTTAGAATCTGATGTAGATAGGGTGTTAATAATTTGCCATTCGTTGATGTCTCCTTTGCTGCTGCCATGTAGAAGGTAGAGAATGTGAACTAAGACAGGATTAGCGTTTTCAACCTGTAAGTACAAGGGAATTGCATTAGAAAAGGCAATTGTGTAGCAGAAATTTGGTAAGGCTTTATAAAAAAAATAAATTAAAAAGAATATTCTTTCTTATTGCTCTAAAGACTGTGTTTTATTAGACAATAAAAAAAAAATTGTTTTATTAGATAAAGAATTGAGGCTTCCTTTCCAAAAAATGTTGTTTTTTTTTCAATATTTTTTCAAATAAAGATGTCTTTGGTTTTAGGGTCTTCATCGCTTCTATTCGACTTGTCTTTTCTTTTTTATTTATAAATGACATTTTGAAGACACAAATTTAGTGATTTAGATCTACTGATGGATTGAGGTTCAGATTTCAAGTTTTCAATTTGGATTAGGTTTCCGTCGCTGCACCTCAGAATCTATCAAAACGGAAAGGGGAAAAAATCTCTCGTTCAAAGAAAACAAACAAGCAAGTAAGTCTTCTGTTTAATTAGAAGTTATTATAGAAAGACAACGGAATGGTATAATAACCAGGTTGAAACGATTTTAAATGAATCTATCTTCCGGAGCAAGAAATGAAACTTCAGAACTCGTCTGATGAAAAAAATTGCCTGTGCTTTTCTCTTTAATCAACCTAAAATATACCAGTCCCATAGGTTTCCCTCATTAGATTCTGGCAGGTCTTCTTGAATGTTTTAACATTCTCAGAATAAAAGAGATATGAGGATGAGAGATGGTTTAAAGGAAAAAAAGGGGCAAGAAATAGGACATTTGTTGCACTCAAAATATGCAGTTAGCCAAATGGGTTATTTAGAACAATTAATAACTAGAAACTTACATGGTTTTGTTACATAGAAAGTTACTTAGCAAAAAAAAAAGGGGGGGAAAAATACAATACTAGTCCTATTTTTAGTTGCACAGTTGTAATTTCTAATAAAAGTACAGTCGGACCTCTATTTAACGAACCTCTATTTTGCGAATTTCTCTATTTTGCGAACTTTTCTTTGGAACCAAGAACATTTTGCTAATTTCTTCGTAAAATAACCTCCAAATAGCGAAGTGCATTTTCTATTTAACGAACTTTTTCATGGTATCTATTTTTTTTTTCTTGAAATGTTTTTATTATTAATATTCCCTTAGAGGAAATGAAAGAAATATGGATACAGCTGAGGGAAAAAGAAGAAATTAATGATGATGTGCTGATTGATGATTATCTTTCACTTCATTTTGAAGTTGAGACCTTGGAAACACTAACTGAAACGGATATTTTGGACAGTGTGAAAAATAAAAACAATACATCTATGAATTGCGATGAAGATGATGAAAATGGAAATTATCATGATGCAGAAATCAAAAAACCTTCGTATGATGAAATGCTAAGATCATTTGAAACAATCCGACGTGGATTTCAATTTGAAGAAAATACGCCTGAAGGGTTTTTTGCAAAGATGCGAGACTTACTATAAGCGAAAACACTTAACATAAGCGAAACACTTCAAAAAAAAAAAAAAAAAAAAACTCGGACTAAATTAACAGACTTTATTAGTAAAATTTAAGTACGCATTTGGTAATGTATGCTTTATGTCATTAAAATTATTACTTTTTTTTAATAACATTGAATAATAAAAGGTGAATCTCTATTTAACGAATTTTCCGTATAACGAACTTTTTTTCGGGTTTTAGCGACTTCGTTAAATAGAGGTCCGACTGTACTTTGTTGAAAAAAAACGTAGTAATTGCGATAATTCAGAAACTATCCCTCCAAGTGAGCTTAAAGAGACAGATATATGATTTTTGCAAGATTTTTTTATAATCGTAATTGATAAGTGAAGATCGAGTGGCCAAAATAATTCATTTCGTCGCAGTCTACCTGTGATCAACTAAACTCAAAAGCTATTTTCATCCCATAGCACATTAAACTTTCAAAAGAAGGTTCAGATGCTTCTTTTGAATCCCTGTTGAATTTGTAGCTAAGGAACTACTAGCAAAAAATCGACATCTTAAGTAAATCAATTCTTATCTTAATTTTTGTCATTTCTTAATTTTTGTATACTCGCCAAGTGAGAAAGTTTTGCACACAAACTATATCCTGTTTTCCATTGTTTCTGTAATTCTCTCACTGCAGATTACATTCGATTTGTTGTATATAGTAATGCTATTTTAAAAAAAGATTCTCTAGCCCTTAAAAGCTTGTTTCTTCCATGGAATTCAGCTTAATCCTGCAGCAAGCAGATAGGCCTATATTTAAAACACTTTTAATTATAGAACTAAAAAAAAAAGTAGTTTCTAAATAAGTGATGGTCTACTTTTTTTAAATTGTTGTTAGTTTTGTTTTTCTTACCTTTTAGTCGTAAAAATAGAAATGAAAAGCTTATTGGTTCATTAAATCAGTCGGGCTTCAAATTCCCCGTTTTAGCAAACTTTATAAATGTGTAAATTACGAATTAAGTAGCCTAAATCCAATTAATTTTAGTCAATGAAGACTAAAATTCTTCATTGATGAAAATGGACTGGCGTGGATCAGTAGTTCGAGCCGTTATTGGATAAAAATAATGCATTTTTAATATTTCAAAATTAAGAAATTACGTTCAGTTAATGAATATGATATTTCTTTAAAAATCTATATATTTATATGTGTGTTTCAAACCCAGTATGACTATGACGGGTCATGGGCCGGTGTCACATACCGTTAAGGGGCCCGCAAAATTCATCTTGCCCGAGACCCCGCAACCTCCTAGGGGCCCGCAAAATTCATCTTGCCCGAGACCCCGCAACCTCCTAGCGCCACCGCTGCCCTGTGCTTGAGAAAGATCCGTTGTCTAGTTCGAAATTAGAACAGGGTGAAAACAGATCTAGTAACTTACGAATCTGATTTTTTCCTACAGAAGTGACTAGAAAACCCCAAATTCTTTTTTATCTTATGTATTCGATTACTCCGGTTTCCTTTTTTATTCTTTTTAATTACAAATTTCGGAGGAAAAAAATGAAATTACTGTAGTAAGGATCCAATTAAGAATTTAGATATTTTGTCAATTTCAAAAACTTATGTCAAAAACATCACAGTTAATAGTGGATTTGGATTTCAGGCAATGTATGTAATTATTCAATTTTTACTAGAAATAAGGAAATTCTTATTGGATAATGTAAAAAAAAAAAAAAAAAAAGTTTATTGAAGAAAATGCTTAAAAATAAAACTATATATAAAGGCGAAAAGAGAAAATATTGTGAAAATGTAAGGGGGGGGGGGGGGCCGCGATCGAAGCCGAGAGGCAAGGAAGGGGCAGTGAAGACAGATCTCTTCGGAAGGTGGGTAAGGGAAAAAGACGGAAAAGATAGCAATGAACAAGTCAGAAAACATAAATAATTTATATATAACAATACTATTACATATTAATAATATATATAACTACCTTATAACTCAAATAAGAAGTAAAGAGGAGTAGCCTACGTTTTTAAAATAAATTATTCGGTAAAGTCGCATAAATACCTGCTCCGATCTAAAGATGAAAACGTAGCTGTGAATAAGATAGATATTCTGCTATTTTATTATATATGAAAATAAACATTTCTACAGTTATAATAATTAATAACATTCAATATAAGTAGTGTAAGCCTTTTACAAAGAAAAAAAACATTCTTTTTTTCGAGTAAAATTTTATTAAAAACATCGTAATAATAGAAGAAGAATATGTAGCTAAAAATAGAAGAGCTTTCAGGAATTTATCTATTTATTTTAAATTATTATAATAAAATAGGTAGGAATGGAACGGAAGCGTAATCTCAGCTGATTGCGAACATAAACTTCCTCCTCCCAATGTAGCCAACCAATGAGAGAGAGACGAATGCCTAACCGGAAGTTTTTATCGCAAGTTGAACGTCATATCTACACAAGATATTTCAGATGGCGAACGAAGTTTAGACATTTATTAAGTTTTGCGAAAAGCTAAAACAAAAATAAAAATACTGAAGCTAAGGGACTTAAGAAATTCTTTTTAGCTACAATTCTGTTTAATCTACCGAACAAAATGGCTGTTAGCTACTAGCCAGACTAACTTTTTTTGTTTTTTGTTTCTAACAACTTCAACAAGAAGTTCGCGCAAGGACATTGGTAAATAAATTTCTAGCGAAAATTAGTTTTAAAACTTTTTCAGTTCGCATTAATTAAATACACTGCTTAGGCTGCAGAGTAGCGAACACAGTATCCTGAAATTTTCTACCTTTTTCGCAATCGTGCTCTGAAAATAGGTGAAGATGTCCGGCGAGCGGGACGCGACTTACGTCAAACTTTTCGTCACAGTCGTTTTCAGGACTAACTGCTGCCTTACCTGGCGTTTGCTTCAGCCACGACGGTGGTTTGCTTACCTAAAGTAGCTCCCCGATCCTCGCTTCTAAAAACTCGCGTTGATTAGCTTATTCTTAATTAGTGACAGTTCGAAATCACTGGGAGCAAATTAGCCTCTAGCGCTCCAAAGTGTACTTCAAAGTGAGGTGAGTAATATCCCGTGATAAAATATGAAGCCCCAATGCAATAATAAATGTACTCTTAAACAGCGTTGAATCCGGAGATACAGAGAAGACGAATACAATGCTTACCGTATCTCGTGGCTGCCGTCTCTTCTCCAGAATGTTCGATACCGAAACACCTTCAGCTGTTACCATGGACATATCAGTTCGCCGCCACTCTCGAACTCTTTTTTTTTTTTTTTTAATCCATAAGGAAAGCAATTTACATAATTTATGAAACTAGTTTCTGCTTCTAAACTTATTAAAATTACGTTTAACCAACCATTTTTGAAGAACAGTAATACACTTTGTTTTTTTGTTTTTACTTTTACGTGTTTCGTGAACTGTCATATTTTTATTTACTTTTCTAAATATACTTTTCCAAAAGATTGAGTAGTTGTCAAAAACAAAAAGTGAAATAAAAAGTCTTACAAGTTTCTTTGCAAGATTTATCTCCAGAGCGGGGGTTAATTATAATTCGATCAGAAATCGAAACTGCAACCTAATATCGAAACTGCAACATCTATACCAAAGTATCAACGCTTGAACTTATTACTGTACGAAAAGAATGAAATATGCTGAATCAAAGAACGTAAGAAAAGCAAAAATATACATTCTTTCGCTGAACTTTCTCTAGAATCTTAACTTATTGCCATTTCTTTATCATATGTTTTTTTTCCCATAATTACATTTTCAATTTACTATTTCAAAATACGTTTGCAATAATTTTTCTTCTTTTCAAATCACTTGCCTTGCTATTTTTTTCCCCTTAGAAGTTCAGTATCACAAGACTAAAAAGAAAGTTAAAGAAGTGAAAATGTAAATTACTTATTAATGAGGAACGCTGTTTAGTTTTTGATATCAGTAATGGTCTATAACAAGTTTCATTCTTTCGTCCACTTTTCTTTTATTAAAAGCCTAGTATACATATTATTATCATAGTACAGATATCAATAAAGATCTGTAATTTCTTTTTCTGTTGAAATAAATAATAATAATAAGTTAAAAGCTGATATTAAAGTGCATCGTCTTGTTTCTCAAATAACTTAGTAACATCTTATTTGTAAAACAAATGAAACTTCCAATAGAAAATGGAATGTATGATTTATTTAATTTCACTAAATTGAAATAATCTATTAAAAATATATTTTGAATAGAATCTGTAGATCACACTTAAATCTGATCCATTCACGGAGTGATACAAAATTTTTTTTTTATTTAAAATTGTTGTGAAGAACAAAAAAAAAAAAATCACAATAAAAAAGCAATGTTTTTGCAAAATCGTGAAAGTGAAACTCTAATATTTGTTTTTCCATTTCTGTTTGGTTAAATATTTAAGATTTCAGTAAAAAAAAAAAAAAAAAAATGTTTGTGAAACATTTCTATTTAATAAAATCGGTGTAAAACTATGATTATCGTTGTAACTCTTTTGCCACAAATCCTACGTGATATTTAAAAAAACGGACTTTATTTTCGGGTTCAGCACAATTAAAATTAAATAAAAAATAAATAAAAAAAAACCCAACTGGTTCAGGCAAAAATCATGAATTGAAATTGGCAGATCTGTGTAGTCTGTTGAATAATGAGAATTAGTTCCTCTCTATTATAAACAAGCCAAAACGATTGGAATCTCTTGTGGATACCCAATTGCTGTACATTAAACTTTTTTGATCACTATTTAATTAACGCGCGGTTGACAATGTCGCTACGACACTGGCCTCTTTGAGTCCCGGATTCGGTGCTCATGTGGGTTTCATTGATGGTGGCAATCCGCGCTGGACAGGTTTTCCCGGGGTTCTCCCGTTTCCTCTGCATTTCTCACACCATCCTTCCTCAGTCTTTCTCTCCGTCTGTCCTTCTTTCCGTGGGATAGTACAAAAGATCTTTCAGGTCGACGTGCTCGGCAGTCATGCCACCTACTTTCAATTAATCTAATTTAATTAAAGCTCAAATCTGTTTGTGTTTACAGAGGAATAATGCTTCACATTTCTGCCTTTTAAATAAGCTTTGAAGACAGTATCTCGGACTTTAATCAAAGTAAAAACAAATTTTATCTCTAGAATTTACAGTGATTATAAATCAATACTTAGCTGTAAAATCTAAAGAAATTAAAATGATACATTAGTAAAACTCAGTTTGAATGCACTGCGAAGAACCCATGAAACAAAACAAATACATTTCATTAGAAATCACTCTCAATTCAATTCTTTCGTCTTTGAATGGAATTGAAGTTAATGTTCATTAATATAAACACTTCTATACATCTTAAGAGATGAGAATTAATATATGATTATAGAATGAAAATAACAACAGGTTATTTAATAACATTAAATAACCAAATCTGAAAGAAAATAAAAGTATAATAATGAATTGTTCATAACTTGATTGATTATCAATTCTAATCATAATTTATTGCAATTTTATTCAATAACTTATATCAAATATAAATGCATTGACTTACGTAAAAATATTGACTATTTATTTTCTATGTTTTGGATAATTTTACTGGCTAAAGTATATTGCTAAAACTTCAATATAAGCTTTGAATTATGAATTATCTATTCATAATTGATAGATTTCTTTACATTTTTAAATATGGTTAAAAAAATGGAATAATTGCTTAAATACCAATTTTTTTTTATCGAATTAGTAAATGCACTTTTCTGAGTTAATTTACTAAGAATAAATATTCGAAAAGATAATAAAATTAAATCATCTTATTTGTAAGAATAAATATTCGAAAAGATAATAAAATTAAATCATTATAAACTTGATGATTGTTACTTTTCCAATGATCTATTGGTTAGAATTGAAAAATACTTTCGATAAGAATTTTGATTTTTTTTTTTTTTTTCTTCTTTCTCCTTTGTTCGACTTTGTGTAGAAAAACTTTATGGCTTTTTTTTTTTTTTAATAAACTTATTAGTATTCATTTTTGACAGATGTTAAAATAAGAGAGGTTTACAAATAACATACGGTTGAATAACAAGTAATACATATCCAATGTGATGCGATAAAGTAGATACAAGTAAACTCCCGATTATCTGCGGACCTCTCCTGTTTCCATTTTTTTTTTATTGTACAATAAATTACGGAATTAAAAAAAAAAAAATGATAGAATGAGGTAAACAATAAAAGAGGCTAACAAAGTGAAGACAATTATAGACAAACAATTTAAAGAACGACAGTGTGGGCAGAGCTTAGGCCAGCAAGTTACACTAAATTACGGGATAGCCTTCCCGTAGTCTAATAATAAAAATTAAAAATAAATAAATAATTTAAAATAAAATAATTGTTTATAACGTAATTGAATGTATTGCCATTTTAATGTAATTACAACATGTAAAAAGCATTTTTGTGTTGATTTTCGTCCTATTTCGCATTAAACGCGGAATTCGCTTATCCGCAGTTGCCGCGCCACCCAATTCCGCGGATAATCGGGAGTTTACTGTACTTCGTATTTAATAAGATAAATTCTCAAATGAAAAAAGAAAAAAAAA
>JAFIDM010000006.1:25177519-25271640 GCA_023159025.1 Thereuonema tuberculata | reverse complement strand
ATTCAACAACCAGAAATAAAAAATAAAAAAAAAACGGAATCTCCGATTCAACAACCAGAAAACAAAAAAACGGAATCTCCGTTTGCTGCAGCCAAACCGGATCTTCTAGTTCACGGAAGAAGTTCTTCCTCGTTCTTTCAAAAATTCTACTAATGCACGAAGCAACTCTTGAAAGCGTTGTAAAACTCTCCCTCTACTAAGCCAACTAACTTCCGCATGAATTGCATGTCTCTGAATTCATAACGACAGAAAGTTATGAATCCCTTTTCTCTGCCTACGATCGCAGGAGCTGCATCAGTTGGTAAGCACACCAATTATTCATAGGAATATTTTTCAGAGTTTATAAGATCTTTAAATGCTAAAAATATGTTCTGTCCTATAGTGCGTCCTGTTAACGGTATAATCTTTACCAGCTCCTCTCTTATTTCGAAATTATCAAAAACCATTCTTGCAAAAACGGCCAACTGAGCTGTATCAACTATATCAGTCGATTCGTCAAGTTGCAGGGAGAAATAGTTGCAGCGATCAAAGTCAGTTTTAAGTTGTGAGGTAACTTTAGAATTCATAACCTCAACCCTTCTCATTACTGTATTGCAGAAAGCTGTACAGATTTAATAGCTGACATTATCTCAGTTTTATTTTTGAAACTGTCAAATAATGTATCTGCAGCTTCTAAAAATGCAGTTTTGATTATTTCACTGTCTTCGTATGGTTTTTTTTATTCTGTGCAATAATATTTGAAACTCGGAATGACGCCTCAGTTGCTGCTTTATTCTTGTTTAATGGTTTTAAAAAAGTTGATTGTTGAGCATTAAGTTTAGATTTTAGCTACCTTACCTTTTCTTTCCTTAAAGCAGAATTCAGTGGGAAATCCTTTTCAATCCCTGCGTGAACGGTTTTGAAGTGACGTTCGACGTTCCCTACTGATACACTTGCATAGCACAGTAAACACATACATTTGTCCTTAACCTGGGTAAAGAAGTAATCGATTTTCCATTCCGAATGAAAGTGATATATTTCCGAATGAAAGTCAGAGGAGGAATCAAGGTTAGCCAACAGGAGCGTTAACGCGATCTACCGAAAATGTCCCCGCGAGCTACTAGTAGCTCGCGATCGACGGTTTGGCGATCTCTGTTCTAGAACGTCCTAAATAATAAGTTATTTGTCTGGAACATACGACGGTGGCGGAAGAATCACGAATTATTGTTTGTTTGTTGTTTATTTTCTGAAATAGTTATGAAACTAACTTAAAATAATCAATTTTATTCGAATATCGTTTAGTAAATTTCTTTGACTATTCGACTTTTCTGACGATTGATTGAAGAAATTATACCTCTGTCCATTCTCTTTTACTCTTAAATTTCAGTTCCATTGGTGTTAATTCCCATCCTACGATAGATGGCCATATTTGCTACTCGGTTTCTTCTTATTATTATTCGTTATTAGGTTTTAGACATTGAACACATATTGAGGAAGAAATAGAATCGAAATCTTTTTTAGGATTTTTTTCATGATTAATTTTATTAAAAATTAACATTTCTGATGATCAAAGCAGATAAAAATACTGTAAAATATAGCTTACAAATATTACTGTAAATAAAGTAAAAAAAATTATTATTGTTATTTTTCTTTTGTTTTTATTATTATAAGATAGGCGTAACTGATTTACTATTTGAAACAGACTGAAAATTTTAGTTCTGCTTATTTTTTTTCTTTGATTCAAAACTTAGATCCTTTTTTTGGCGCGAATGAGGAAAGGAAGTATCTAATTAAAAAACAATTATTCTCTAATATAATTTTTTTATATAATTTAAAGATTATAATCCCCGTAATTTCTATCTCAGAAATAAACGAAGCGGTGATTAAGCGATTGCTTTAACTGCTCAAGTGAATTCATCCATTTAAAAGGAAAGAACAATTTCAACAACGTCCTGAGCTCAAGCCCAGACCAAAACAGTCAGAGGGAGCTGGCAAAGTATTTTCGGCGTCGGCGCGTGCTCTCCTCGGCGTAAAATATCCCGGACAACACTTGCGAGGAGTCGGGGAACAATCGTCGTTGTCTTTTGGCGACTCCAAGACTTTGCATAGATTGATTTAATCTTCATCTTTGACAGAAACGATGACAGCACAACCGGTAAGTGCCCTTACACTGTTATCCTGCCTAAATTTAAGATCTGGTCCACGAAAGCCCACGGATACCAACTGAAAAGTGAGTGAATGCTCTAAATTAAATGATCCCTCACTTTCAAAAGAGAAGTTTCTTATAAGGAAAAAAAAAAAAATACCGTTTCTTCACAGGGCGATCAACTACGAAAGAGGATAACGGTAAGCAAATGATTTCTCGACTTTTGCTTGTGAAGGTCGAATTTGAAATAGTGAAGGTCGGATGAGAACAATCCCCAACACCCCTTGCTTTAGCAGTGGATGGTTCGAAATCGAAAACAGTGTTGCTGGTCTTCGTAGGTGGAGGAGGTGAGTTCCTGGAAACAAGGATGGCCAGGTGACATTTCTGGGCTCCAACGAACCTAACAAGAATTGATGAAATCATTCGAATTAATTTATTTTAACTTTTTCAATGATTTAATGAATGGAATCAAATGCAATTAGGAATAAAACAAACGCTTTTAAAATACAAAGGAAAATGAAATGAATACAAGGCAACAACCATGATGGTAACAATGACCCCCACAAAGGTCAAATCTATCGAAACCGCTGTCTTTAATGATCTAACACTGAGAGATGCTACTGGGTGGAGAAGGAACTCTTTTTAATTTTTCTTTCTTTAAAAGTAGGATTTTAAATTTTCCTGAGTTATAGGAATTCAAAAAGAGAGAAAAGAATTTTATTCCAATGGACTCGAGTGAAAAGAAATTCAGACCTAATTTAGATTATTAGTGAAATTTCAAATTTTTGAAATTTAAAAATAAAGATATTTAATGACGATATAAAAGAATTAAGTTGCTCTTTTCCATTTGGGAAGATCACAGAACAATCTAATAAATTTACTTACTAAACATTAGCAATTTTTTTTTTTTTTAATTTATCTTTTTTAAATTGTAACGATTTTCTAAATTAATTAAAAGATGATAAACGCATATCCTTATAATATATTAAAAAATAAATTAAAAAAAACAATCATTTCCATTTCAATTCGTTGAAAAAAAGTCTGAGCAATATTAGTTTTTCCTTTGGTTTCGTCATAAATTTTACACCTGGATCTCATTTTAACTTAAAGCAAAGAAAAAGAAAAAAAAAAAAACCTTCAATTAGAAGAAACGAAACGTTAACTCTTGTTCCTTGGCAGTAGTGGAACGAAACAGGAGAATGTGGAACACAAGAATTTCTTGTTCACAGACCGTAAATTTTTATTTAAAGTTTCAAATGTCTTTCTTTAGAACAGTTTAAAAGACAAAATAAAACAATCGGTTGAGAAACACTGGTTTAATGTTTCAATTGTATTTAAGTTGTTATTTTTTTATTTTTTTATTTGTTTAATTAAACTAATCTCTTATTGTGATGTAAATGAGTTTGAATATTAAATACTCTTGAATATTATCTACAAAATGTAGACTTCAGTTTATGCTTTCATTGTTTCCTGAGAGAATACATTAGTAGACGATTCAATAGAAGTTATTCAACTTAATTACTTTGACAGTCAGAGATTAATTGAAAAAGAACATCAGGAGCCGCCAAACCGTTTTATTTTGATGAACCATTTTCCCAAAATATCAACGTAATTTAAGATACTGAAATCCTCTCAGAATTCAGTCAAATAACAAGAAACTGGAAATAGAGAGTCGCAGATCATTCCTCAAAGAGCCTACGAACTTTAGTTCTAGTGAATTCTGTTTAAAAAATCAACACTTGTAAAGAATTATAAATAAATCAATTTAAATAAGAAAATAAAGCCTTTCTTTTGTCTGCTTTGCATTGTTCAGTCTGATATTGAACAGTTTAATATCCCCTGCCTCGTATTTCATTACAAATTGAAAGATATTATTGTTATTGTGTAGAATAGCTTCCATTATTTATCAGTTCTTTTCGTTGATTTTTTTAAATTCTATTCTCTTTCTTTTTTAGATAAAATTGACTAATAAAATTATTGACCCAATTTTAATCGAAAAGTTCCTTAATTACATTCAAAGCTTACTTTTTACCATTTCCTTTGTTTGTACGAATTTTAGAGACTTTATGAGATCAGGCAACAACTGAGGATCAGAAGTATTTCCAATCAGTCTACGTCTTTTGAGAGGAAGATTGGACATTTTTTTTTTCCATTGTCAATCATTTCTTTGGTTTTATTAAATCATAAAGTTTATAAGGTCGTCCCTGATTAATCTTTGGAAGAAATTAGGTACAAACATACCTGCTAATGTTTCTAATTTTAAACAGTTAAAGTGAAATAGAAGTTTAAAAATATTCGCATTACTGTTAACTTTTCATACAATCCAGTTACTATAAAAACCGAGGTTCGGTGAGTGACTGTAAACCAATGAGAAATCAATATCAATATCGAGAACTCAACCTATCCAATGTTATTAACGAACAGATGATAGAATAAATTTTCTATCGGGAAACAGTTTAAATTAATCTATTAAAACAAATCCCCTAAATAATACTTGTTGAATTAAAAATTATTTTTTAATTCTTTTAATTTAATCTTTTAATTTCAGGAGGAATGATTCGAATTCTATTTTTATTCCCTCAAGAAATAAGATTTTGTCGAATGTTTGTAAAATATTTTTAAAAAATGCTATTTTTTAATCGATAAAAAGTTTCTCTGTGTGATGAAGATAATTAAAACACTATTTACTCTTGGAAGCTGAAATTTTACAGGGGTAAGGGAGGTCAACGAGAGCCATATTCTGGTTTTCCATATGTATAAAGAGCCACACCATAGTCACGTTCCATAGTATTAAATATACAAATTCAAATTTAATTACATTTCTATATAAATCTTAATTGCTATATAAAGTATAAAAAATACATATATAAGAAAATAAAAGAAAGAAAACACAAAATAATTAGTTCAAAATTTATTTAATAAAAATAAAATGTAATAAAAAGTTTACTTATCAGTTTTAGCTAAATCTCTAAAATTTGGTGTAAAATTTGTTTCAGCCGTTCAGCAAATCTGTCAAATTCTCGTTTGTTAGCTGTGAATGCTGTTTTGATTTTACAAAGTTCATAGAGGAGTATAACGATTCACAACTATATGTTGTACCGAAAATGGAAAATAATCGGCAAGCAGCTTTCTTTAAATTAGGATATTTTAATTCTGGAACAAGTTTCCAAAATTCAATTATGGTATATGACTTGTGCTGCATTAGTAATGCCTGATCTTCTTTCAATTCTAATGACTAATTCCGCAGCTCCTCTTTTAGCAAGTATTAATAATTCAGACAATGGAAAGTCATTTTCAAAAATATCAAAAATAAATGGGTTTACAAAATATGCAAATGTAGGTTTCAAACTTTTAAAATATTCAAACGTATGTTTGAAGTCTATTTGTAATTCCTTTAATTTTTGTTTATATTCTTCCTACTTTTCTTCTTTAATATTAATACTATTTTATTTCACTCCTCAGAAAATGATTTAAAGTCATGAACAAAAAGCTGCAGTTTTGCTTCAAAACTAAATATAGTTTGAGATAATTCTATGATATTTTTATCTTTTCCTTGTAATGACAAATTTAGTTTTTGCAAATGTTCCAACATATCTGTGAGGAACATTTAATCAGAAAGCCACGTTTTGTTTTCTAGTTCAGGAAATGTTTTTCCTTTTTCTTTTGTAAATGCTATGATAGGATTTAAGAGTTCCACAAAACGGCTCAAAACATTGTAGGTTGAAAGCCATCTCACAACACACCAAAGCGATAAGTCATTGGGCATTTCGTGAGTATCTTCATTCATTTGTAACTCTTTTATGAGATACGTGTAATGGGAAAAGAAAATACCTATATTTTTATCAAGAGATATTGGGAGCCGCAGTTAACTCAACGAAGAGCCGCATGCGCCTCTCGGAGCCGCATTTGCCCATCAGGTAAGGAAGTTGGTTACCATCCAAAATACGTTTCTTTCGATCCAAATAATTCCATGATTCAAAAAGACTGAATTGATAAAAGAATGCTAACGATCCATAGGCTTTCACGCGTTCTGAGCTTCATCAACGAGGGTAAATCAGGCTGATGAGTCCTAATAAGGACGAAACAGCTGTTCCCGTCGATGATAGCTCAAGGCGTCAAAGCAAACGATTGTGCATTTTCATCGTTTTTCCGTTTTTCACCGACTGTAATATTCATATTGATTTTGGGAGAAATTGGGACTTTAAGTGATTACCCTAGATCTTGATTAACAATTACTTAGAAACAGAAGAAAGCTTACTCAAAAAAAAAAATATAGAAATATAAAATGCTATTTTGAAAAATTCTTTTTATATCTCACCAAAGAGTATTTTTAACTATATATTAAATTTCTATTATCAAACCGTCATCTCTCGTATGTTATAATAAAAAATTCTAATCCAAGGACATATTTCTATGATCGAGGAAGGTATTCCTTCCAAATATACATTATATGGTCCACGGTATTTTCTTTACTTCAGTTTTTGTTTTTGTTTTGTTAGATGGTCGTTTTAAGAACCCCCAAATAAAATCTTACATATACCAAAAGGTCTACTATTAAAAAAAGTAATTTTCTGCCGAGCGATCACAATCACGTGTCCAGCAATCACCTAATCACCGCAGCAATCCTTCAAACACTCAGTTCTGCCTAATTAAAAAATAATCGAATTATTAGACGAAAAATTAACCGAAGCGAAACGTCCCTGAAAATGTACAGGCTGTCCCAAAAAGTTTCTAATTTTTTCTAGTTTATAGTTTTATCTCTTTCTTTGCTTTGAATTTTAATTCTCTACTTGTGCCTTTGGTTCAATAAAAAGCAGCCAACCAAATTGAATTGGAAGTCCTAAATTATTTCAAACCAAATTTAAATCAATTACTTTCTACTAACGTAAAATACTTTGTAATTTCTGCAAATTCACAATTTAATTCTAATAAGCTTTTTAAGGAATTTAAATATAAGAATTTTTTACAATTGAATTTGGAAAAATTGCATCTGCTACTCAGTCTGATCATTCGCTGTCCCTTTGGGATGACAAAGATAAAGTTGCTTCTTTAGAAGGAATAATTCATTAACAGTACTCTTTTTTCTTTTATTTACTCGGTTTCTATCTCCAATGTGATAACGATTTATGGATTCAATCCTCTCTTTATCCCAACATAGTTTTCTAAATAAAATAAAAAAAAAACCTAAGTAAAAAGATATTTTTTCCTTATTAAGGAAAGAGTTGGCAGCAGCTAAACATAAAAAAGAAAATTTAAAAAATAGATCTTGGTCTATAATTGTTTAGATCTTTTCTTTACAAACCATCTAATGAAATCGTTGAAAGTACTAAATTTGTAGAATGATTTATTTTATGTTTATAATAGTATTTTAATATTAATAATCTACTAAAATGATGAATTCAAATCCTTTTTTTAGCTTGAAAAGTGTTAAGTGTGCTAATGCTGTATTCTAGGACATTGTTATCTGTTCGTAGACCTCAAGCAAATGCTTTACATTCGCTCTTTAGCAACGAAGACAAGGTCACTAAGAAAGACAACGAAAATAAAACAACCTACTCTTCCTGTTCTCTATATAAAGAAAAGGAAGAGAAGAAAAAAATCAATGAAATTTTAAAGATGAACTGTTTCGGAAATGAATATTACCATAAATAAAGTGAAATACTTTGTAGTGAAATACTTTGACAATATTCTATTATCGAATATATTATAAATTTAATGAAATATTGCTTCCATTTGCTCCTACAGCAACGCCCTCTGTGAACAGCTTTTGAAGTGATTTAAGACTGAGGCCAGGAGAGAAAGTTTAGCTAATTTCGGTATGACATAACCGATCAGTTACACAATGCAATGTCACACGTGACTAAGCATTTGGATTGTTAGTAATTGCTTTCGATCGTCGATTGTCACAAGCTTATATCTGCAATTCCGAATAAGTAAATAAATAAATAAATAAATAAAATAATATGAAAAATCAAGGCTAAACAAAAAATAAATAAAGAAAATAGATGGAACTCAGAAGACGAGGCTTAAAAAAAAATATTTACGTTTATTATTTACAACAAAAGAAAAAGGGTAAGGATCCATTTTTGTGTCTGATTGGGGAAGGGCGAGCGGGACCGCCGCACCGAGCCTGGATCCACGGAGGCTTCAACCAAAATTACATCAAACAGAGAAACTGAAGACATGCACACTTCAGCTTTTTCTTTTTTTTCCTTCCAAGTTTATTTAAAACAAAAAATTAAAAACCAAGCATTTAAGTTAAGTAGAAGCCACACAATCTAAATCAGGGCTCATATACACTGTCCGGCCACTTTATTAGGTACACCCCTGCTGTGCGCACAAATGCTGGGTCTCACAACAACTCTTCAAGCCGGTGGGAGCAGTGTCATGGTGTGGGGGATGTTTTCCAATGGACACACGTTGGGTCCATTGATATCTCTGGAGGCACGTCACGATGCTAGAGCATACCTAAACATCGTAGCTGATCAAGTGCAACCGTCCATATTAACAGTTTATCCTCATGCAGATGGCTATTTCCAGCAGGATAATTCGGAGGTACACAAAGCCCGCATCACTACGGGATGGTTTGAGGAACGTGACGATGACTTTTCCTTGCTGCAGTGGCCCCTCAGTCCCCGAATTTCAGCCCGATTCTTCGGAACTGTGTGACACACTCATGTCTGCATGGTACACAATACATCAACAACGAGGCACCTTATAGAATCCATGCCTCGACGAATTCAGGCTGTTTTGAGGACTAAAGGAGGCCCAACACGCTACTAGGTAGGTGTGCCTAATAAAGTGGCCGGCCAGTGTATGTTAGACACTGTCCTCGCGTTGTCACAGATAAAAACATCATTATTATTATTATTTTTAAATTGAGATTGTGAATTATCGAAATTTTAGGAAGCAAACTTTATAAATTGCTTCGAAATTCTAGAATCTATTTGTGAATTCTGTAATAAACTTATTTAAACAACAAACGAAAACGTTAAATGATAAAAAAAATACAATAATTCAAGATAAATAAATTATGATAATTCTGGTGAAGTTGCTGACTTTATCAAATGCATATTCAAGAATAAAGAATTTTAATTTTTTATAAAAAAAAAAAATAATAATAATAATAAAATAATTAATATGCTTACCTAAAATTAAGTGAAATTGTCATATTTTTTTTCAAACTTTTTTTTTTTCATTTTATTTCAAAAGATTATTATAAAAAGACTCTGAAAAAAAATACGTAAATAAATTAAAAAACTGTAAATTTAAAATCTTTTCCAAAGTGTTTGATGTCATTTAAATCTACATTTCGTTTTAATTAATTAAGAAAGAAAATATACATATTCACACATATTCAATATATGTATAAAATTAAACTGGTTTATTAATGTTGATATTTTGAGTTGACAACAGAGTTTTAACCTTCATTCATTTAACATTAGTTTTGCCAAATAGCCAATAGAATAAAATTGATTTCAAACTGACTTTCACGCAATCTTAGGTATTCTTCTGGTTGATTAAACAGTGTGAAATTGTCGTGTAACTTAAATACTTATCGCTTGGTTTGATCGGCAGCTGTTTGATTGTTTTTTTTTTTCTTCTCAAAGTACTTTCATAGTAATCGATGACTGGTGATTTGTCCTTGACCACATTTCTTATGTTTTGACTGTTTCATGAAAACAAACATATCCAATGTGAACCTACAGGATACAACAATCAATCGTGCTCTTAATTCACTGGTTCAGCGGAATCCCATCAGCGTAAATCACTTCGAAGTTAAAACCTTCCTTCTACAGGAAAATGGGTTCAGGATGTATCGGAAAAGAAGCCCCAGAAGATCGGAACGAAGACGATCACGTAACTACACGTTAGCTTGTGTTTTTCCATGAATTAAACGAACATTAGAAGCTTTAATGTGTTTGAAATGATATTGTAAGAATAATTGTATTAATCTATGGCGTTACTCATTACTGTCTTTGGGCAATAAGAATAAATCACAGACTAGGTGGTTCTGTTGCTGCAAGAAAAAAAAAATCAATATTTATTTGGTTTAATATTAGAATTTGTCTAGGGATATTCAAAAAAAGGAATTTAACTGGATCCTGTATTCGTGGTTTATTTTTTATTCACTGTCAGATTTAAAGTTGAAGTAGTGAAGTTTTTTTCTACATTCATTCTTTTATTTTCGTTTTTTATTGCTATTTATTAATAAAAAAAACGGATTTAAATCATTTTATAAAAGCTTTAAAAATATATTAACACAGAATAATTCATCATTAATTTCCTCTAAGATTTTCCTTAAATTCTGTCAGATTTAAAATAAATAGAATTGTCTAAAACCATCTAAAAAATTGTTGTAAAGAGAAAAAATAAAATAAAAATCTTTTGGGTTTAGGCTAATCAAAATAATAATAATTATGAAACAATTGGCAAACGACTGATGTTACAAGACAGGCCATTAGCCAAAGAAAAATATGCCTTTTCTTTCTTTAGTATAGAAAACTGGTTTAAAAAAAAAAGTTTTCTGTAATTAAAATTACTTATTTAAAAAAAAAAAACAGAAAAAAAAACCTATTTTATGAATCAATTTTTTGAATTCTGTTATTTCTGTTTCGAATAATTATTTATTTCTTGATTTTAACTTTTTTCTTTTCTGTTTAAAGAGTAGGAGTAAAATATTTATTGATTTTAAATGAAACTAGTCGGCTACCCGTCGCTTCGCTCCGGAAGCCTCGCTTATGTAACGGAAAACAACTTTTTATTTATTAAAAAAAAAAAAAAAAACACACACACACACACACATCAAGTAAACTTTTTTAAAAGTTTTTTTTTTTTTTTTAATTTAATTTTTGATGTCTATATTCTCTCAATCCACGACTGCTTTTAGAACGAGCATGTGAATCATATATCTATGATCTATTTTTATTTTTTATAGAGATTAGAATGTAGTCCTTGTGGTCTAATAGCTAAGACGTCTAACTTCGCAGCAGAAGGTTGCATGTTCGATTCCAATAGCGAACTTGTAGAAATTATTTCTATTTTCACAAATTTCAACAATTGCACCAGACAGACAAATAAAAGATTTTAGTAATATAGATATACTTTTCAGTGGTTTTTGAGTAATAGTATTGGTTTTTAAGTTACAAATAGTGATTTCTCAGTATTCTACCTAATAGAAATAGTGCTTCTTTCTTTCTTGACTTCTTTTTTTTATTTCAATGATAGTTTACAGTGGCTTTTGAGTTATAAATAGTGATGGTTGAGTTACAAATATCGATTTTTCAGTCTTTTGCCTAATAGAAATAGTGCTTCTGTCTTTCTTGAAACTCTTTTTTTTAAATTACAATTGATACCTTTCAGTGGTTTTTGAATTACAAACAGTGATGGTTTTATGTTACAAATAGTGATTTTTAGTATTCTAATAGAAATAGATATTCTTTCTTTCTTGACTCTCTTTTATATTCCAACATCTTCCATGTATACGCGCTTATTTTTCAATATCACACAGAATTTGGTTAAGTCAGAATATTATATTTAAAATATTGCAACGTTTCGGCAATTATAGTTCTAATTGTCATTTTCGAATTACAAATAAACTGACGGATGGGAAATAAATAAACAATCTTGAGATTCAAAAAAAAGGTTGAATACATTCCTTATTGATGAGGGAAGGGGAAGGACAGATAAGTCAAAAAACAATATGAAGAGAGATGTTGTCCCCATGGCCTAATGGATAAGAAGTCTGACTCGGATCAGAAGGTTGCAGGTTCGATTCCTGTCGTGGATGTTTCATTGTAAAAATTATTTCTATTTTCCATTCTCACAGAAAATTGCGCCGGACAGACAGACACACAGAGAAATAAAAGATTTTAGTAATATAGATTAAAAGTATTGGTTGAAGTTATAAAAAAATATCTATTTTGCAATTTTATTTTAATTGTGATAGTATTTTTCTTTTCCTTTCAGTAAAACAAAATACATAATTAAAAAAAAAATCATAGATACTGAAATAGGTAGGATTGATTTGAGAAGGGGTCGAGATGATAGAGTTTCCTTTGCATTCGAGCAGTGGTTTCCAACCTAGTTTCACTGGCGAATCCCTTCTAACATTATACTTTTATCATGAACCGACCCTGTGGACGAGTGGAACACAGCACCTTCTTCCACTCACTAACTTCATCTTTGATTGGAATGTAAGAAGGAAAGTATTATGTGCCCTTATCACATTTATGCAGCAGACTGCAATGAGAAGCATTTAACTAGTAGGATATTTATTATATTATATTTAAAAATAGTATGATATGAAAGTAAATGAGAATACATAAAGCAATTTATTATAAGCGGTTCTGAGTTCGAATCCTTATCTAGAATATAATTTTTCACTTATTTTTCCGAGATAAGATTTTAATAGTAATGTTATCGCTTTGTTTTTAAGAAAAGTAAAGTAGTTGAATGGATAGAGTGGTTGATCACCAAACCGAAGGTTCTGAGTTCGAATCCTCATCTAGAATTCCATTTTTTCTCTTACTTTTCCGAGATAAGATGTTAATAGTAATATTATCATTTTGTTTTTAAGAAAAGTAAAGTAGTTGAATGGATAGAGTGGTTGATCACCAAACAGAAGGTTCTGAGTTCGAATTCTTATCTAGAATACAATTGTTTCACTTATTTATCGGATATAAGATTTTAATAGTAATACTAGTTGCGACCCGAGAAATATTCACGGAAGTAAAACAAATTCCACATTTTTGAAAAACACAAGATTGAAAAATATGTTGTAAGCTAATTTTTTTAGAAGCCATGACTTCCTCAACAGCCCATATGTAATTTGAATATCGGCTTATTTGTTAAAATAATATTATAATATTGTTAAAATAAAAACAAATAAAAAATTGATTTACCACTTTCGTAGTAGTCAGCGCTGCGGTTTCTCATTTTAAACATAATGGCAACCTGCTGCCCTAACAGAATAGGCTCGTCGAAATTGAGGCAATATTAACGGAAGTAAAACAAATGCCATATTTTTGAAATACCCTGAAATATTTGAAAAACACAAGATTTAAAAAGATGTTTTAAGCTCATTTTTTAAAAGCCATGACTAACCTAAATTTTATTAAAATAAAAGAAAATAAAAAAATGATTTGCCAGTTTCAACAATAACAACAACGAAGGTCCAACAGCCAATACCAATAATCCTGTCTGGACAACAATGACGGAACGTGCATCGTCATTGTCTCCTACTTGTTGATTAGTGAGCAGTGACTCCACAGCCGAAATTACATAATAACCGAGGTTTTACAAACTCTCTGATAAATTTTGATACGTGCATTTCAGTGTTAACTTCATAATGTGGGAAAAAAAATCTCAATACGCTGATAATAATTGTGTAATCGCGATTTTTCGCCGTGAAATGGGACGAATATTATAGACGCCATCTTTAAACATGGGCGTGACGTCATGCCTGACGTGTTCCAACGCTGCACTGTGATTGTTTATTTCAAATTACAAATTTACAAATCTACAAATTAAAAATCTACAAATTTACAAAGATCGTGCAACTTTTGCTATTAATAGGATGATTATCATTTTGTTTTTAAGAAAAGTAAAGTAGTTGAATGGATAGAGTGGTTGATTAGCAAACAGAAGGTTCTGAGTTCGAATCCTTATATAGAATACAATTTTTTCACTCATTTTTCGCAGATGAGATTTTAATAGTAATTTAAAAAAATAAATTAAAAAAAATATATTTATAAGTTTCGCTTAAGTCTCCCCAGAAAATTGCAACTGTGTTATAAGCAATAAAGTTAATCTACCCCCATTAAATTCAAAATTTAATGTGCCCAATACCTAGCCTATATATTAACACAAACATAAAAATAATTTTCTGATTCTCAGTTTTTGTAGGAACCCTTTTTGCTGTTTCACCAAATCTTGAATTTCTGTTTGAATAGGATTAAAGATCAATTTATTAGCATTCATTGCCTTAATTTCCAACGCTTTAAGTCAACAATCTAGAGAAGCAACTTTAAAATATTTTTAGTGCAATCTTTAGCTTCTTCCATATTTTTATTTTGAGCCATTATTAATTTCTTACAATATAATTGATTTATTATAATCATTGAAGATTTTAATTCCTTAATTATTTCTGTTATTCTAGCTCTTAAATTAGGAGCTGCTCCTTTTCATTTTTGATTCCCTCCAACAGCATAAGGACTATCCTGATTTAATTGTATCATTTTACTAACTTGCCAAAAAACTGCCCCTTTATTTGTCCTCATATCTCTTAATTCTTTCATCATTGTTATTTTATCCATATTCTCATCCATGACTGGTGCTATTGGAACTCTTAAATCAATCACTTCGTAAACTTACAGCACACTCTTCAATTAATCATATAGGATGAATTTTTGCATCAATATTTATTAATAACAAACTTATATTAACTTGTTTTTTTATTTATTGTTTCTTAAGAATCATCATCATGCTAATATTCAATTTATTCTAAACTATACATAATAATCAGATCCAAATTAACACATTCATAAATTTACTAATTATACTTAATCTTCATATCTTTAGGAGGACTACCTTTTCTTTTAGGATTCATACCTAAATGAATTACTTTAAATTACCTTATAAATAATAATAATCAACTATTCGTAGCATAACTTTCATAAATAGGACGAAACGGCCGTCCCACACTCCCACTATTGATAGCTCAGAGGCAAAACCTTTTGTTACTTCGGTGCCTTTTTGCCATTTCAATTTTTTTACAAATTGTAACATAACACCTTCATCCACTTACCCCTTCAATTTGAGAATCTTGGATTGTAATTTCATCTTTAATATCCGATTTTCCTTTGATTATTTTAATATGAATTAATTGGTTTGAATTTTATAAAATATAACTCATTTGCGTAGAACAGCGGCTTTACAGAATTCAAAGGTAATGATTGAATTCTACCTCCACAAAATCACTTCAAATGATTCCCTAATTCGGATGATTTTCATCCGTACAAGAATTAATATTATTTCTTAGTAACATTTATCGGAAATAGAATAAACAAGAAATTAACTAATAATAATAATAATAAGATAATAGAAATGTAAATGATTTCAGAGGCCAGTGAAGTCACAGCTCGTAGTTCGTTTTCTTTGTTCTGTTCACATTATACTACCACGAGGACAAACGTATGCTACAACTGCTTTGTTACACGATGCATCATCTTAACCCATTGTCAATCGTTTATTATTAGTTTTTCAGTGGATTTGCAGCCAGCAAATTCCACACCATGGAAAAAACACAAAAATTAAAAAACAATTAGTTTTCAATTTTGATGAACAAATTTATCCAGAAATGAAGCAAACCCTCGTTGCTTTGAACACTATCTGAATCATGGGAATCATCTGTTCAAGGGACGCCTGTGGAATCGGCAACGCTCGCAAAAGCAAAGTAAGCCTAGGGGTTAGGGTTAGTAAGTGGGAGCTTCTGATACTGACTTTTGTATATTATGAAAGTAATCCTTGGACTTCATGAATTTTCTCTTTCCCTATTAGGAAAAGAGTATGTTTAAAAAGTATGAGGAAATTTATATAACAATTATCCTGATATTAGTGGAGAAATACATTCGCGTCCCTTAAGACTGGGCGCTTATATTAATGTATCATTTATTAATTATATAAAAAGTGACCTTAAGAATATTGTCTTGTGTATTTACAATCCCTGTAACATCCAAAAGAAAATACGTCAATTGACAACATCAAATACGTCTTTAAATCAATTCTAATACCTTAGCATTGTTTGATAGGATACTTCTATAATGATAAATAAATATAACATATAAATAGATAAAATATCTTGTTAGTGTTTCCTGGATTTTTAAACGGATGACTGTTTAATAGTTGTTTCTTCTTAAGATTTGCATCTTAGCTAGCAATTGATCTCGATATAGAAAGATTCTATTTCACGATTCTCCTAATGCTAATTTAGCATTAAAGGTATTTATCTTACAAGAGTAAATATATTAACAGAGATTATCTGTCTCTGGAAAATCTACATCCTCTTCATATATTTTAAATGATTAGACAAATTGTCTGACTTCTTAATAATCAACGCAAAAAGTCAGTTTAACTCTACTAACATAAAAGACTACTTTTCTTTATAAAAAGGATCAACTTGGAATCTTTAATGAAGACAATTCTTTTATATCTAAATATGGCCAATAACAAATAAATATGACATCAGGGTGTTTTCTGAAAATTACTTCTTCTTAATTTCAGTCAAGAAGAACAAATGACTATCCTTGGATTAAATAGTCAATTGTATTTGGGATCATTTGTTTGTACAGTGACATTCAGGTACTTGTGAGATCAAAGGTTTGAATAGTAGACTAATGGATGGAACAGATCAAGAATGGATAGATTTAAATAAATTTATCTAAAACAAGAGTACAAATAATAGCTTCTTATAATTAGAGCCGCCCGAAGCAATTATTTAAGTTGTGCACTGCACAAAAGCGCCAAAATGTAAAGCGTGGGAAGAGAGAGCCAAATTAAGGTTTAAAAATCAATTCTCCATTTTGAAAATAATTTCCATTTTTTTTATAATAAAAAAAAAACCCTACTTATTCCAAACTTCCTGTCTGGTCTTAAACCACTGTTCTATTCCTCAATAAAATAATTAGCCAGCAAAATTATTGCGGGAAGGAGCGGCAAAACAAAAACAAAGGCGCTGACAGGTCAGAGGTCAAAAATAAACAAGACCATTGAAATTTCTGAAAATCTTGACTGGGGAAAAGCAAAACATATTCTCCCATCATGGACGTCCTAAGGATTGAAATAATTCTTGATTCCTTTTTCTTTCTTAGGAGCAGATCGAAAGATCAAAGATCGACCCTTCACCTTTGAGGGAAGCCAAACTACCAATCATTTTTGTTATCGGTAAGAAATGCTTTGAATTCTTTGTGCTTGAGTTGTTTTAGGATTCAGTATTTACAAATGGATCCATCAGTCCCACAAAGGAAAGGATTACAACAATTGAATAATGGGACAACGAGTGTTGAAGAACCAAAATGCTTAAGATTCTTCTCCAAATTCAAAGTAGCACCGTTTAAAATGTCTTAATCTCATTTTTTTAAATTTCTAATAATTTTAAGGAAATTCTTCTAATGTCAATGATTCTTTTGTCATACATTCAATTGACTTAAGCTTTAGACAAAGAGATTCATGATTACAAATAGAACAAGATCTTGAATCTCAGCAGAATCAGGATAGAAAATGGCGCCTGCATCAAACCTGAACTGGAAAAATTCAAGGCCTCCCCTTGGAAAAATTCTTTGGCCTCGAATATTTTGACTATTTTTTATAATATAAAAAAAAAAATGTTAGGAAATATAAAGGTATTGAAGCTCAATAGGGACCGCATTGTGTTCAATACATCACTTTGAATATTAATTCACAATGAATTAAAATTAGACAATCACGTCTTGATAGTTGAAGTGGTTAAAGTAAAATAAAGTAAGTCTCTTGTTATAATTTTTCAACTGGTTAAGGCTGATGTCACTCTGTGCGTTTCTGCCGCTGCGATTAAAACGCTCCGGTTTGAAGGGATGACAACAACACACGCTTTTCAATGAGAGGTGTCACACTAGTGAGGTTTTGCCGCATCGTGCTGCGGCGTGGCGGGATGAACGTACAACTGGAATAACGCCAAAACGCATGTCGTTGAGTGCAATGTGGTTTAACCGCAGCGTTTTCTAGTTTCGCAATTGTTTTAATGTCCAATTTTTTTTTTATTTCTTTGGAGATTTCCCCCACTCAATCTTATTTTTGACGTTAAAAATGTTTGATATGGATAGATTTATTGCGTGGGTGCATTCATGAGAGGCCAGCACTGTGGGGTCAAAAGAGTATTTTTAATAAAAATTTTCGTTATAAATCATGGACAGAAATTAGCAAAATCATATATGAGAATTGGCTGGAGTTCGACGTAGCAGAGAGCGATAAAAACAGTAATTTATTTACCTTTATGTTCATCTGTAAACATGTAATGTAAAGCCCATTAATGTTTAACAATAAATTATGAAATTTAAGATAAGAGAATTTGATTTCCATTGAGCGTTGAAACGATGAATCCAGTATCTCCAATGTATCGACAACCCTCAATGATCCCTCTGCTTCAAGAGCACAAAAAAAAATCTTTAATTTCGACAACATCACACTACAAACAACTCTCCACGTTGACTTCTCGAGGAAAACTACTGAATTCTTTCCCACTGTCCGTTTTAACGGGATAGTGTAACTCATAGATGTCAAACCGAATCCCTCACACCAGCAGCGGCAGAAACAGCCTAGTTTTTATTTAAAAAAAAGCATTAAAGAAAAAAAAAGGAGTTGAAGAAAGATTTGAGGTTTCTTGGAAATAATATTAAGGGAAATGTTTTCCCTTCAACGCTTTTCTAAAAGAAAAGACACTTGAATTAAGTTTCATGATGAAAGGAAATGTGTTATTGTCTAGAGTATCTTACCACAGATAAATAGGGTTTTGTTTTTTTCTTTAAGTAGAAAAGTTTATATGGACATTTGTACCTTTGACAAGTCAGTGTCTTTGAATATACAGGAAGGGCAGGACAACATTGTGTGTTTCCGATGAAGATAAAAGTGAAAATTTACCCTCGATATTTTTTTGAGAGAGAGATTTATGCTAATCTGGAAAATATTCCATTTCTGCCACACATTTACAGTAGCTGAAAATAAACAAAACAAAAAACAAAAAGTAATTTTTAAATGAAACTAAGTTGATTTTTTTTATGTATTAAAAATGTGTACATACTATTTTATTTATCTGTCACAAAACAAAAAGTTAGGAGGCATTATTATCATAATAAATCGAACTGACTGTAAATTATTCCATGTCATTAAATATTATATCAGTTTTTCTATTAATAATAATATTGTCCGTTCATGAAAAAAATGACTAGCTCTTGCAAAGGCTTTTTTTTATTATTAAGAAGAATTTACTATATTTATAACAGCCATTTGAAGGTAGTGGTATTTGTGGATAAAGACATGGTGCTATGTTAAAAGTTGAGATTCTTATCATAATATCAAAGTTCACAGTAATTTCTGTATAAAATAGCTTAGCTGTGATGGAATAAAGAAAATATTCACTTCTGCACTACTTTGTTAATTTAAAAGAATTTTTTAATAAAAATGAAATATTTGCAACTCTATTTTAAATATCACTTTACAGCTTAATTCTTAAGTTTTAATTTCATGCATACAGCAAGTAGAGGGCTGATTGAAAACTCAGTGAGAACTAATTTTCTTTAGTTCAGTTCTAGTACAAATTAAATTTACATCTATAACTAGCAAAAATACCCGAACTTCGCGCGGGTTGCAAAAAAGAAGTTGTCCGGATGATCCCCAGTTGGTACAAAATCACGTGATGATTACAAAGTAATGTTATATTCTTATTTTGTAACTTCAAAACCCCGTAAAGTGCCCTTCAACAAAGTTTACTTCCCCGTTTAACCCCTTACAATGCGAATATCGAAAATTCGTCAAATTAGTATGATTTAGATTTTGACAAAGAACACTCATGAGAAATTTCCAATTCGGAGATACGTTTACCCTGCAGGAAAGTCCTCCCTCCCCCCTCGTTTACACCTCATAGGATCCGAATATCTGAAATTCGTCGAATACGAATACATTTAGATTTTGACAAAGAACACTCATATCAAATTTCGTGTTTCCAACTGAAGAGGTTTTAGAGATTTGCGCACCCTTCAAGAAAGCTTTCCCAACTCCCCCCGGTTTACATCCCTTAGTCCGGATCCGGATTTTCGTTGTTCATGCATTATTCTGGGATGTATAAGAACTTCCGGTGCAAATTTGGTAAAGATCCGTTGAGAAATGGCAACGTTATTTCAAGACAAACAAACAAACAAACACTCCCACTTATTATCCCACTTATTATATAGATAAAAAGTAACTAAATATTGTTATATAATATTTTTTAACACAGTTGGCACAAGCTGAAAAATAAAGTAAGTAAAACAAAAATATGCATAACGAATAAAAATACCAAAAAATATAATGTATTAAAGTCAGAGCCGTCGCGTGGGCAGGGCGACCGCGGCGATCGCCCTGAGCGCCGCGGCACGGAAAAAATAAAAAAATTTTTGGAAATTCCGTTGTTTTTTTTGGGGGGGTTGTAGATTTTTGGGATGGGGGGGGGGGGGGGGCAAATATCAAGTGTAGGGCGCCTGACGAAATCTTGCCCCGGGCGCCAACAAACCACGCGACGGCCCTGATTAAAGTTACATTGAAGAACTGCGAAACATTATTACGACTTGAAACTGTGACCAATTTGAGATGACAGGCGCCAAAAATAAACAAGCAGCCTTTGTTCTGCTTTCCCAATTCAAACACTCACAATGGCAAGATATCTTTCGTTATACTCGACTCAATTCGTTATATTCGACCGAAAGACTCAATTAATGCAAACGCCTTAAAACGCTAATTCATTATAACCCTGATTAAGGATTAGCAAACCTAAAGGGGTTCGTTTTATTTCTTCAATCGAATAACAAAAATATCTCGAATAACAATAAAGCCTTCGTAGAATAGTTTCCTCAGTAGAAAGTATTTGTTGTCAAATTCAATCTTAAATTAGAACTGTGATGTCACAGTGCAGTTTACATCTCAAATTTTTATTACACAAACACTACTTATTTAAAAATAAAATCCCTTTACAGAGAATTCAGCAATTTGACAAAGAGATCTTGCTTAGTTTTGCTCTTATTGAAAATTGCATTTTGATAGAGAGCTTAAGGAAGGCTACAGATGCTTATTAGAATATCACACCAAAAATAAACTACTATTCGTGATGTTATTTATTCAGTAAACTTTATTGTGTAGTTTATTTAAATGCCGTTGAGCCATGCATGGCCTTGTGGTCAAAAAGGCGGTGTTCCAAGCGGCTGTTGTGTAGGATTCAAATCCCGGCGAGGGGGCTTGGATATTCCAACTTTTATTCTGTGTCACGCTTCACGCCCGTTTCCTGTAAAGCTAGTTCATCCCCTGTGGTACATCGTGGGTTATGCTAAATGAACTAGCAACTTCAGCTGCCAGTCAATCGCTGCGATCTTTTGGCTATTATGCCATACGAAATATATATACAGTAGAATCTCATTACAACGGACTAATAACGGATGAAGGTTGGCCGTCTTAATAAAAGTCCGGTTTATAACAAATAATTCTGACAGGGGTATTAGGCAGCATGATGTACATCAATGAAAGTACAATAGTTAACTACAAAAAGTGTTTATTATATATCAAATAAAAAACAGCCTTCAACATAGTAGGTTGAATTGAAAAAGATGTGAACATATACACTGCATTAATCTTTAGAACATGTTGATTGCCTTGGTTCATGTTGATTGCTTACATTCATTGGTTTGAAAAAAATAATTTATTTTCTGCTGGGTTTGTTTGCTGCTTATTTCTTCAGTTAATAACTGATGGAGGTGCCGTAAGTTTCATAATATGCAAACATATTTTCATTTGCATCCTGTTTTATTATTACAATTTTTTTAAAAACTGTCCGTTATAAGCGACGTCCATTATAATAGGGTCCGTTATAATGAGGTTCTACTGTATATAGATAGAGAGAGAGCCGTGCTGCTTGGCCGAGCGTTCTAGACGGCAGTCTGCCGTGTGTGGCCAGTGTGCCGGCACCTGGGTTCGAATCCCGGTCGTGGCATGGCTGTTTCTTTTTTCTTCTGTGTTTCGTCCGTTTCCCCCTGGGACTCAGGTGTATCCTCGACGGGAAGTGAATTCTCGTCTCTGATTTCCTAGCCTTGTCCTGACGTTGTCAGGGGGGCTAGCGCATTGTCCGTTGGGGCCCATTCGCGAGTAGTCGTACTAGATATATATATTTAAAAAAAACGACTACTTCTCGTTATACATAAATATTGAATGTAATCTCTCTCTCTCTCTCTCTCTCTCTCTCTCTCTCTCTCTATATATATATATATATATATATATATATATATAAATGCAAAGCCTTCACTGATCCATATCTAATTCTCGTACTTCCCATATAGCCAGTGATAGGGATGTGGAGAAGGGCGGATAGGGATGGGGAGTTTTATATTCGATATTAATTTCATAACAGAACTTTAGTTGGTAACACGAAATTGGATATGAGTGTTCTTTCTCAAAATTGAAAAGATGCTATTTGTCGAATTTTCGATATCGAGCTCTAAAGGGTGTAAACGGAGGGGGTTGAGAAGATGGGCAAACATTATTGAAGGATACCTTCTGCGCAGTTTTCGCGTTGCATAATAAGAATATAACATTAATTTCTACTTATCACCTGATTTTTTACCAACTGGAAAAGGTTTGAAGGGCTGTGGAGAAGGGAAGAAAAGGGATGGGAAGTGCGGGAAAGTTTCGAAGTGATCTCACAATTTCAATTTCTTTCTCTCATCCACATGAGGACATCTTTTTTGTAATGATCCGTACGAAGAACGGGTATTTCAGCTAGTCTATATATATAATGGGAATTAGTCCTTATTTTCGATTAGCTACACCTTTCATTTTAAGGTTAAAAACAATCTAATCTGGAACATACGTTTACATATTGAAATGCTATAGTACAATATACTCATGGTTTCCTGAATAATAACTAAAATTACGTTTTATTGTAATTGTTTTTTTCATTTATTTAGGTGGTCCTGGCTGCGGAAAAGGTACTCAGTGTGAGAGGATAGTCGCCACTTATGGCTTCACCCATTTGTCCACGGGGGATCTGCTACGAGATGAAGTCAAATCAGGAAGCAAAAGGGGTCAGTCATTGCAGAACATCATGAAGAGAGGAGATCTTGTTCCTCTGGTAAGCTGACATTTTAGTTACACGACAATTACAACCAAAATAGTTAAAAGTGGGTAAGACTAGTCGTAAGGGGCATCAGACAAAACTCGATAGATCAGCAATGATTTGGAAATTCTTTGAATTACAAAGTAAAGAAACTGGTTACACTAAAAAATCGAAGAGAAAAAAAATCTTTCTTCCCTACAGCTTTCTTACAGCTGAATTTTGGGAAACTTAAAAGGCTTCGCGGGCAACCAGAGCTTCTTTTATTCCTCCTCTGCCATCGTGAAGCGATCATTAAACAGTAAGAACAAATAAGTTTATCACCATCTACTCAAAGTTAGAATCTATTTTTTTTTTTAATTCTGATAATGTTGATGATGAATTTCCCAGTTTTTAAAGCTTTTCGAGGTGTGCTGCAAAACAATATAATTTTTTTTTAATTTCGTCCATTTTGTAAATAAAATTGGACCAAATATTCCAATATTATTCAGTCGTTCTCTGAGGGGATGTTGCTAATGTAATCAAGAAACCCAAATAAAATATGTCATAAATCATCCATTGTCGAAACCCTTGTAAGAAAAAAAAGGGAGTCTTCTGTTTTAATTTGTAAAAAAAAGGAAAAAAACAAAATGTATTGCAGTGAAGCCATTACAAGACTTTCTTCATACTAAGGAGCTCTAAATAATTTTAGAAGATAAAATGTTTTATTCGGTCAGAAAGTTTTAACTTAAACAAAGTAGCTCTTAAGTAGGTAAGTAGGTAAGCCAAAATGCATAGTTCTTGGATTTTAAAATATATGTAAATTAGTGCATTATTCTTTGAGGTACTTAAGGGCAGAGTATTTTGGCCAAACAATTTACCCTACAATGTAAAGAGCCTCATAAAACGGCACTAGAAGCACTAAAATCTAATCAGGCAATGATAAAATCTTAAATATCAAACTTGAAGTTGATCAATAAATTATTTTCTGACTTATTAAGGATACAGTATATTTGGGCACATTCGACACTGGTTCTTCAAAAACCAAACTAAAAAAAAAATAATAAATAAAATTTGATGTAGACCACTGCATTATTCTTTGAATTCTGGAACGGCAAATTATTTTTATCCATAATTAACAGTGGCCTTGAGTTTATGAATACCAAAATCTGATCACATATACACTGTCCGGTCATTTTGTTAAGTACACCTACCTAGTAACGTTTAGGGCCTCCTTTAACCCTCAAACAGCCTGAATTCGTCGAGGCATGGATTCCACAAGATGCTGAAAACTTTGTTGAGATATTGTGTACCATGTGCAGTTCCTGAAGATTTGAAGGAGCTGTAAGTCTGGAGCGAATAGCCCATTCCAGATCATCCCACACATTTTTAATCGGGCTGAGATCTGGGGACTGAGCAGGCCACTGCAGCAAGGAAAAGTCATGGTCATGTTCCTCAAACCATCCCACAGTGATGCAGGCTTTGTGCACCGGCTCATTGTCCTGCTAGTAGCCATCTGCATGAGAATAAACTGTTAACATGTATGATTGCACTTGGTCAGCTACGATGTTAAGGTACGCTCTAGCATCGTGACGTGCCTCCAGAGGTATCAATGGACCCAACGTGTGCCAAGAAAACATCCCTCACACCATGACATTTCCCCCACTGCACTGGCTTGAAGAGTTATTGTGAAACCCAGCATTTGTGCACACAGCAGAGGTATACCTAATAAAGTGACCGGACAGTGTATGTAATTATAATGTAAAGTTAGACATAAATTAATGTATTATTCTTTGAGTTATTTAAGGATAATGTATTTGGTTCGTTTGTTTTGAACTGGTCCATAAACATTGTTGCAAACATCAAAATCTAATCAGGACGTAACAATAACATTTAACTCTCAAATATAAATTTTAATTTTGAGACTATATTTCAATGTTTTGATCTTTGCGCAAAGTCGCTTACAAAACTGGCTTACATATTTTAAACACTAAACAGATCTAGATAATAACACTAGATTCTCAAATATGAAGTTTGATATAGATTAGATAATTATTTTTCGAGTTATCACATCTGCAAGATGCTGATAATACATCTACATATATATCCACAGATACACACACATTATTTAAAAAGCCTAAAAATATTCTGGGAAGCAAACAACGTAATTACATCAAAACCTGATGTAGATATTTAGCATGATTAATATCCTACTTTTATGCATAAGCAGACCTGCATCTAGAATTTTCTTTGGGAAGAGCTCATTCCTAGAAAAATTGATGGTCTGCCATAGTAAGAATAGCACCACTCCCTGTCTTCCCGTGGATGTAGTAAGAAGCGACTAAGGGACTTGATATTACTAGTTTCTTTAATTTCAACTCTGAGAAAAAATTTTCTTTTGTTTAGATTTTGGGGGGAGAAAAGGGCTTTAACGCGTCTCCCCTTAGGCTATGTGACTGTATTTAAGTAATAAGAACTGAAATTGATTAGGTATTTAGAAAAAAAAAATATTTGCTTATCTCTTGCATGATTTCTATACTTTCTCATTATTATCATGTGCAGAAAACAAAAATTATTGTAGATAATCTGAATTTCAATTTTTTTTTTTGTTCTTCAGGTTAAATACTAAAATCTTCAAAACATTTTATTAGGGACGCAATTTAGTATATAATGTAATTTTGCTCTGAACTATTAAAGCTACAGTGCCAAACTTGTAACTTTAATGGTTTATTAAAGGAAACTTTAATTACATTACATGTAAGATGCTTGGTTTTAATGGAACTATGACGACTGTAATGGGAAATCATTATTTTGTGTTAGTTCTGTGGAACTAAGCAAGGGTTACCATGACCAAGGTTTTGGACTAAAATTGCTAAATAGATCTTTAGAATTTTGAGCCAAATATTATTTTAGTATTAATTAACATGATATTACCCTCTTTGACAAAACAAATCGATTCACCCTGAAAATATAATCTGATCGTAAGGAAACTTCACATGCAAAAAATTTTCGACCGAATATGCAAATGATCAAAAATGTACACCTAATGAATGAAAGAGCTACAGTGCATTGGAACTGAGCATTGTGATGGTGCATATAAAGAGCGAATCTCACTTTCAGGAACAAAACTTCCCGTGGATTTTGATTGCATTTTCCTACCTTGACTGTAACAATGCTTCGCCTGCGAAGTCACGGACACTATGAGCATAATTTATGATGAAGTTTGAAAGAAGACTTGCCTCAGACTACATGAGGCTGGATGGATAAACCTACAAATCGCTCTGCATTTGGGTTGGAGCAATGCGGCAATTAGATGATGCTGGCAGGAATGGGTTCTGAATGGCAAATTTCAGCGACATGTGGGCAGCAAACTGCATAGGGTGATCATAGAATAGCAAGATAAAGCTATTGTCAGAGTAACTGTTACAGAAGATTCCACGCTATCAATCGTCCGTGTCACCAATACTCCAGTGACCAACCGGACCATTAGTGGAAAACTACAGAACAGAATCTACGCTTGCGGCGACCATTATGCTGCCTACCACTGATCAGTATGCACCGTATAGCGATTACAATGGTGCCGGGCACGATCTACATGGGATTGTACTGATTGGGGACGAATTGTCGTCAGTGATGATTCCTGTTTTGAACTGAGTCCAACAATCAGCGCAGACATGTCTGAGGATGACCTGGACATCGTCAGAATTCCGCTCTTAATGTCCCATGCCACACAGCCTGACAACAGGGAGTTATGGTCAGGAGTGCTATTTCGTTTGATAGCAGAACTCCCTTAATAGTCCTCCATGGCACCCTCAATGCACAGCAGTACGTTGGGGAAGTTCTACAACCCGTTGTGTTGTCATTCCTTTCGTCGCACCCCAGGCTTACTTTTCAGCAAGATAACGCACGGCCGCACATGGCACACCTTTCCATTGATTGTCTTTGTGGTTGTAGCACATTTCCTTTGCCAGCCAGATCGCCAGATCTCTTGCCTATTGAGCAGATTTGGAATGTGATGAAGCATTGCCTGCAACCATCCCAGAATGTCAAAGAATTAGCCGCCAATTGGAGGCTATTTTGCAAGAAATGCAGAACACCACCTGCCAGCTGTATCAATCAATGCCATGCCGGGTAACAGCTTGTATCCAGGCCATAGATGGACCAACCCCATACAGACCTGCTCACTTTATGTAACTCTTTCTATTCAATAAATTATCCAATTGTTCTGAAATTCTAATCATTTTGTTTTTTGTACATGTACGAAATTTTGTCTCAATTGGATAATTCCTTCTTGGCGTGTCAATTTTTTTGTCAAAGAGTGTATTACAATTTCTAATAGAAATTTATTCTTTTTTTACAATTAGGATATCGTTCTTGATTTGTTGATGGAAACCATGATTAAAGCGCTGCCAAACTCCAAAGGTTTCCTGATAGATGGGTATCCACGGGAAATTGATCAAGGCATTCAATTTGAAAAACAGGTAATTAATCTACTGTTTTCATTAAATTGGCTATCTCAAAAAAATATATATACACCAATGAATCTTTCATTCTTATTCAGATCCTTTTACAAAGTATGTGATTCACGCATTAAACAGCAAACTGTTCAAAATGTGGCATGACTAACATCTATAGGTAAACTTTGACAATTGGCAATTTTTGCCAATTGACAAAAACTGACTATTAGACCATTAAGGATGGCCGTACTTCACATCTTCTTCGTTATCTTTATAAACTGTTCACAAACTGTGAATGTTTCTGCAGGAGATGAAACATTTTCAAAATAATAAATAACAAATTTTACATTATCATATTCATTAAATCTTCTGTTGGTCAGTTTCTGTCATAAGTTTATAGGAATAATAAGTCGTAATTGGCATGTCAACTTCGGCAATATAATCATAAAAATGCATCAATAACAGTTGTTTTTTTTTTTTAATTCTAGGCTTCTGTTCAGTAAGGAGTTTATTAGTAATCAACTGCCACAAAGGCTATTGTAGGACAGTGTGTGGCTTTTAACAAGATGGACTTGTAAAAAGCCTTTAAAATAATTTTATATAAATATGTGAGATTCCATTCTTTTGGAATAAGACTTCAATTTGATGTTTGATTGATAATGTTCTATCCATTAGAAAGGTGTCCAGGTGCTTGAAGAAGTGACAATCCAAAGGGACAGATCGGGTGAATAAGACAGATTAAAAAAGGTTTCGTAACTCAACTGCTGAAGTTTGTGGATGTGGGGTCTTGCATGGTTGTGGAGAACTTTGGGCCCATGACTAATACTGTCTGTTTGTCGACAATTTTCCATTCTTACTGTCACGTTATGACAATACCTATCCACAGTTATTGTTTGACCTGCTGACAAGAAGAAGTGAATTACACCAGTTGTGGACACCAAACATAGACCATCGACTTCCTGGGATAGAGTATGGCTTTAGGGTTGCATCATGGTTGAGCCATTGCATTGAATGTTGCTGATTGTTGTACATTATCCATTTCTAATCAGATGTATGATCCACTCAAAAGTCATTCATTCATAGAAGCAGAGGAGAAGAATCCAATCATTGTATTTTGTGCTGTTTTGACAACTCTTGTGGGATCCATTTTATCCATCTCCTTTGCTTTGTCTGTTGCTGCCAAATGTCAGGAAATTGTTGTATAGTGTATTCCCAGTTTCTCTGCAAGTTCTCGTACTGTTGACGAATGTCAAACAGCTTGGCATCATTGATAGCTCCTTATGGTCTTCTGCGGGGTTCATTTGTGAGGCTCATTTCACCGGATTGAAATTGACAAACTAACCGTTTTGTCAAATGTTCATTCACTGTCCTTCCCTCAAATGCTATGTTGATAGTGAGAGCTGTCTGGGCTGCAAAGGTGTCTCAGCCAGTGGCGTACCAACACCTTTGGGGGCCCGGGGCGAGAGTTCCATTATTCAACAACCAAAAAAAAAAAAAAGGAAATCTTGTGTGGATGGGGCCCCCTAGTCTTGCTTTACCAACCAAAAAAAAAGAAATCTTGTGTGGATGGGGCCCCCTAGTCTTGCTTTACCAACCAAAAAAAAAAGGAAATAAGCTGCTTGGTGGGGCCCCCTAGGCTGGCTGATGGGGGCCCGGGGTGGACCCCCCCCCCCCTTGGTACCCTACTGGTCTCAGCCTGAACTGATATAAGTTGACTTGGATCCATATTTGACTTCCATGAACCACACACCACTTAGAATTGATGCCTAAAACCACAAGATCACTATCTTATTTGCACCAGGTCCACTGCTTTAAATTTTCATATCAAAAGCACTATTTGACGACTTTTCAATCCCTCAAAAATATGTGAAAGAGGTTGCAAAACTGACAACAACCTGATAATCTGGCCATAACTTCAGTCATTCAAACACTGATATCTTTCTGCAAAGGTACAAGGCAAAAGCCTGTGTTTCCTAAAACTGAATTGGCCTAAAACAATTACCAAACTTACAACAATACAATTTCTGCATCTGAAGATGTAAATGATCACAAACAAATGTTTAATTATTCAGACTTAAAAGTACAGTATAATGTCAAAATGAAGGTTGGAAGATAGTTTTTTTTTTAGTTTTTATTTCTAAGAATTATTAAAATTCCAACTTAAGGTAAAAGTTGAAACATCTTGAACAACAATGCATGAAACCAAGTGTTAACTAAGTGACATCAACTGCGATTATTGTAACATCTTTTTAGAAAGTATCACTTTTCCATGCTGATATGAAACTACTAATATACAGTTGTGAAAGTATTATTAATTATTTTTTAAAAAAAAGTAAAAACCCTTTAAACACCACATTACCTTCAGTGAAATCTAGGCAGTTTATGATGGAATCTTAAAATTCATATTGAATTGGATATAATTTAAGACATTATAAGTAAATAAATAAATTTAAGTAAGTTCACTTTTTGAAAGATAAAAAAACATCTTCTGCAGTTTTATCTACCTGGATACATATACTGATCTTTTTGGTGTTCAGTTAAAACACTTAACCATATGGAACAGTGAAATATTTCACAAATATAATTATTAATAATTAATGCTTTTAGTATAAAAAAAATAATGTGTGAGAGGCAAAATGCTTTCAGTCAATATAAAAATCACACAGACTTGAGAATTAGAATTTTAGTAAGAAATATATTTAAAAATTACACACAACATTTCGGCAATTATAGTTGCAATTGCCATTTTCAAGTGATATATAACAGTTAGCAGAAATAATTGAACAATCTGAGATCTCTTTTGAATCTCATATTGTTCAATTATTTCTGCTCTGTCTTTATTATATCACTTGAAAATGGAAATTGCAACTATAATTGCCAAAACGTTGTGTGTAATTTTTAAATATATTTCTTACTAAAATTCTAATTTCTCCAAAGATAACATTACAGAATAGGAAAATTTATTCTTTAGAGTGAGATGCTTTGTTATATCATGCAGATGTTAAATAATTTATAATTATAAATCAATTTTTGCTCTTGAAAATGTACTATCTAATACCATTTTTAAATTGTGAAGCAGTGTTATGTTTTATCTGCACTGTATTTACTAGTGATTTTTGTCCATCTATTAAACACCAAAAGCATTTGTAATGATATGTCCAAAATATTCTGTTGTTTTTTTTTTATTTTCTTCTCCATTAATTTCTTGTTTCATCATGAAATTCAGTAGTTTCAGCTAGGATCACTGTTGTTGTTGTTGTTCACTCTGGACTTTTGATATAGTTTATTTTCAAATCATCTTTTGTTTCCACAGTTCTTCGTTGTTCATACATCTTCTCCTCTTCAATAGCTTTGGAGAAATAAAGGCTTTATTTTCTCATTTAAGTTATTTTTGATGTCTAATAACATTTGTTTAATTTAAAATATTACTATCACAGCTTACTACCCACACTATATTCAACAGAAATGAAATACCTATTTTTTGTAGATCAAGCCCTGCTCAGCTCTGCTGTATTTTGAAGCCACTGATGCAACTATGATGGAACGACTACTGAAGAGGGCTCAGACAAGTGGAAGAGCAGATGACAATGAAGAAACCATTAAGAAACGTCTTCAGACATTCCATAATGTTAGCAAACCTGTTGTGGACCATTACAAATCTAAAGTGAAAACGGTGAGTGAATACCTTCAAATGATTAGTTTCATGAGATTTATATAAAGGACCCCATTTACTTAGACCAGATATCCAAGAACTTGGAATCTAGTCCTTTTGTGAAGATTACTAAATAAAATTTAGTTCTGCCCAATCTAAATGATAACACCTATATGCCTGATGCCAAGTATTCAAATGTTTCTAACTGTTCAATTTTTTTTTTTTTTTAAGAGTGGTTATTTAACTGTACAGTTCCATAAAAATTTGAACTATATTGGGAAACTTGTCAAATATAAAATATATTTAATGAAAAATGAAGTGTTTAAAAGATTTAATTTTAAAAAAGTCAAAATTCAGATATATGAATTACTGGATTAATTAAGTTCTTCAACAGTAAGATCCAAAATGTAAAAATATTTCAGACTACAACTGTATAAAAAAAAGCCATTTTGAAAGTGTCTCCATGTATTATCTTGAACAAAGACAAGTGAATCCATAACTTATCTGTCAATGAGAATTATTTCTCTAGACATTGCTTAATGCATTTCAGATAATTTAGTGATATTTGAAGAATTGGTGACAGTATACAGAAAACTTTATACTACATGATGGCATTTGTCATAAAACTATTATGACAAAAGTTTCGACTGACTCCTTCCGTTTCTTTTAACTGATTTTATTTATCTCTTATTACTGGACACTTTTCTTTTCTCCAATCTTGTTCATTGTTGGGAAATTCCATTGTTTCAAGTTTTCTTGGAGTATTAAGAGTACAAATACACAACTTCATCTTTACTCAAATAATTATTTTTCTATAAAAATTGTGCCATTTCTGTTTGTTTTTTTCATAACCTGTTAATGTCTATTTGTATTAATACCAATGTCTTTGGGTCTTTACAGTTCTGTGGTGAAAAGCCTCCAGATGAAATCTTTGTTGAAGTATCAGCTTATTTGGATGCTGTCAACAAGAAGGAAGCTTAAAACAACAAATGCTTCTCTTTCTTTGCCCTTTTAACTTCTCTTAGTTGCTAAATCCTATTCCTCTCTTAGTTCTAAATCCTATTCCTATCCTCCTTCCCACATTTGCTTTCAACCTTCTTCTCAAAGAGACCAATTTTCATAATTTCTTATAATTTAAAAAGAAACATGAAAGATTACATAAAAAGTAGGATAAAGCAGTAGAAAATAGAATGAGACCTTTACGTAAGAAAAAAAAAAAGGACTTAAAGTAGTATAAGCTAGCTCTACTCAATCAACCTTATTATATTTTGTCTATTTAACTAAGGACTTCTTAATGTGTCGGTGTTTGACAAATGATCAAATTAAAAAAAAAATATGCCTAAAACAATTATATTTTACAATTGAAATGGGTTATTCTAAGATCTCCACCTTTATTATTCCTAAGTGAAATGTAGAATTCATATTCCACACATGTATGATATTTCTGTTCACTTTTTCAAGTAGAATGTAATTTGTAAAATATAAATTAACATAAATTTGACCAATTGCATATTACTCTTATAATGGTGATAAATCATATAAGATTATGAAATGGGCACCAACAGCTCGTGTTAAAAGAATAATGGAAAACCCACTGAGTTTAAGAAATGAATCATTTGCATATTCTTGGCAAAAAATATTAGAATCTGTGAAAAAAATGCTTTATGGGAAAAGATTTATACTGGATTTTCTCAGATGCATTTATCCATCTGATTTTCTGAAAACTTTCAATTGCTGTTCTTGTACTCGGGTTTCATCCTAGACTAAACAGTGCCCTGAAGGAACCAATCAACCAGCATCCGTTCTACTACTCATTGATGATTTCTCTTTGATGTAAAATCATAAAATAGAATCGGGAAGCAATGATGTGCATTTATGTGACTTTCCAACTTTCTGTTCCTACAATCCTTCTTACTTAGTTCCTTCAAAGCTAAAAGAAAATACTGCTTATCAAAGGCCAATCTTAAAAATTTCTCAGCTTCTACTGTGATAAGAGATGGTGAGACATGGAAAAAAAATGTCTGCAGGCAATGGGATAGCACTAGGCTTTATAAAAGGGAATACATGGAAAAACCCTAGCACAATCCCAACCAAACCTCACTATTAATGCAAGCATTTTTGCTTTAACTATGGTATTAGCTAATCTGTGATTAGTTAGTGCTTAACTATCCATAGGACACTAACATCCAATTATGATGATATCAGTGAAGTGAGTTCATTAGAATGGCCATTAGCTTTAAGTTCTATCCAAACTTCCGTATTTTTATTGAGTTTATGTGCCTTAATCATGCAGAACTTATCATTTACACTGCACCCAAATGAACATCAGTGGACACAAATAAGAGCAGCTCCCTCAGCAGTGTACTGAGGACCTACGCTTTACACCACTGATCAGTGGACCAATTTATTCCGTACACTTCCATCCACAAAAGATGTTCAAAATCGGTATCTATATATGCAACTATAGAGGTTCTTGGAAATGGTTATTTTTAACAGAGATATTACTCCTGCTCTCTCTCTATATATATTCCACTGAATTCATTCAGTTCACATCTTCTAATTACACCCTAATAATAAAATAAAAAAGTAATCTTCCAAAATATTGCTGAAGACAACTACTCCGAGGGATAATTTATTGACTATCTTTAGATACTGAAATAGTTTTCCAATTTCTTTGCTATTATAGTTTAGTTTTAGCTGTTAAGTTATAGTAGTTAAGTTACTCCATTTACTTAAAATATCTTTAGATTATTCAAAAGCTTGCAAAGTTTATCCATGAAGAGCTATTTAAAAAAAAAAAAAAATTTCTCTTTACCAATTATTCCGAGTTCCCATTTATTCCTATTTATCTTTTTTCGTTCCTTTTTCCTTTGCTTGCAACATGTGTGCCACTAGATTCCATCTGATGGTGATGAAGATACAATCTTTGCCAAATATGTTGTTCCTGCAATGGAGTCCATCCTATTTCTAGCCAATAGCAGTAAACTGTCAAAACCAAGCAAGTCCCGAACAGTCCACACTCAGGAGTCCATTCAGTCTCAGCCCTTGTCCAATCCTTCTGCTCGTACCAAACCTCTAGTAAGTTCCAAATCCAACACCTTGGAAGAAGTGGAAGAGAAATCAAGTGCCTCTAAACCTAGTTTGGATGAAGACGTGAAAGATGAGACAACCAAAGAGGATTTTATTATGTCGGAATCAGAAGAAGAAAACCCCTGAGGTTGAAGAATGTTAAAATCAGTGAAGAAAAACCGTGTTTGCAAATAATTCATTTGGTGATTTGTGGTAAGAAACAAACAACAAAGCTGATTTGATAAAAGACAAAAATTAAGGAGAAAATATATACCAAGAAATAATCAATGCTCACAGTTTCTGCTCAGTTAGGTCAGTTCAAAACTAAATTATTAAGATTAAAAATTGAAACAGAAAATGAATTTTATTTATTTCAAATTTTATAAATTAACTTATTTATTCAAAATGGCGTTATTTTTCAGGAAGAAAGTAAATACACATATACAATAGTTCTTATAGCCTTTGATTATTCATCATTCCTTTTAAATATGCTTACGATTTGGTTAACCTTTTAAATTCTGTAATGATGAAAACAATGTACATAATTGTAGTCACTATTTTTCAAAAGTAAATTAAAAAAGTTACTAAAAGCTCAGCTACTGTGTAAAATTCTATATCATATTTTTCTTGTTTGTTTTTTTAAAGCTTACTTAAAACAAACCAGGAAGAAAACATTAAAAGATCAGATGAAAATAGTCATTATTTGATAGAAAATTAGCCAAGAAAACCAAGCCTTTTATGTATCTACCATCTTTAACAAAAACTAATTCTATAACTGATGTTCCAGTTTTCATCATCATTCACAACGTACTTTATGAAAAACTAATCAACTTACACCCAGTAAAAATGGCACCACAAATTTTGACCTTAATTCAAGTAATTGAGCTTTTTTTTTAATTTCATTTACCCTAAAATTACAGCTGTTTCTAGGATACTTGCATTTTGTGAGATACGATCATTGGAACATTTAAATTATATCATTTTTTTTCCTTTAAATTTCACATCCCCTCTCTCTACAAATATTAATGTTTGGAATTACAATAATCAAATGACAAATATCCAGAATTATCAACTATATCCTTGAGTTACAATTAACTCAAGTAAGTGCTGAAGATTTTGACAAAGTTTCTAAATTACAAAAACAAAATTTATTTTCATATTTGCTTTCTCTTAAAGTAATTTTGAATAATCCTCAAAGTGGGCTAAAAAAACATAAAAAGCAGCACCATATAAAAACCACTAGATGGGATATTAATGCAATGTAAACTATTTTAGAATCCCAGTGGAGCCTTCAAAGCTTAAATAAACAATTAAAAACATAATGGCAAAAAAAATTCATGTGCCATCATTCTGATGATGAATTTTGGTAGCACACTGAAAAATAGAAACAAACATTTAAACATTTATTAGCTATTTTAATTGCATATGTATTATTTTCTTATTTACAAAAAAAAAATCAAAAAGTTTTTTCCCTTTTGTTCCATCTTTTTAATGTACGATGGAATTTTTAAGCATTTTTTTTTCTCTTTTGGCAAGAGTACCATTAATCATGGACTCTTTAAGATATATAATTTGTAAAGCTGCATTGTTTCAATGTATAAAATCATTACGAGAAGACCTAACATGCATTTCTGAAATAAAGAAAAGAAAGTAAAAAAACAACAAAAAAAAACACTCGTTTGATAAAATAAAAATGGAATAAATGAAATGATGGAATAGTCTTGGGATACTTTGCACCTTCCATCATCAGAGGACGGCACAAACATTTAGGTCAATGTACCACCATCACTTATTTTCATCTTGTGTTGTTCTAAATGTTTGTGCATCCCGATGATGGAATATGCAAAGTACCCCATAACTGTTACTTGAAGAAATAATTCATTATTTTATGTATTTTACTTTCACTTTCTTCTCTTTATTTTACAACGAATAATAGTGTTTATAAAGAGGGCAAGGCAAAATTAAAATTCGTGAATTGTAAGGTCTGGCTAATTTACAGTTAACTGGAGAATCTGCCCTTGGATAATCTGCAGTTTATCATTGTTTTTTCTTTTTTTTTATAAAAAACAAAAAAACTCCACATATTCATTTCTTGTAAATATTTAATTTATTGAGTCTGTAGGTTTAAGCTGCAAATCTGAATGGTTTCAACTAATGAGATGTGCAGTGATACAAATAATTTTTACAGGTATGTATAAATATATTTACATAAGATGTAGTTAACAGATCAGATTATCATCTACTATTCTACTACAAGTAGAATAGCATCTAGATAAAATATATATTATTACTTTGTGTAGCTTCATATTTACAAATGTTTTAAGAATCTAATAAACATTCTGTGAATCTTCGAATGCCCTTAAAAAATCTGTAACTCAAGAAGGTTGGGTTGAAAATGATCCTTTTTTTTTAGATAATAAATTTTTCATTGCTAAGCCATCAAACAGAAATCAATCCAACTAAAGTCATAAGTATTCTAGAAGAGTACTTTTGAATTAATTTCAATTTCATTAATAAAAATGGACGTCATCTGATTTTAAGATAAAATTATGATAATTTATTTCCAGTTGATAAGATTAGCAATGTCAGAGTTGGGACATTTTGTGAGGTGAGAAAATTTGTACAATTACAGAAACTGTTAATCTTTCCCAGATTTCATCAAGTAAATTTACAACAAGTTCTACAAAATACCTATCCAGACCCAGTATTAACAATCTTTAACATTTTCTTTGCAACAAGAAATCACAACTTTGAAGTTTCAGGACGGATATATAGGTAGAGGATGGGCTTCGGAATTGAAAACCCATTTATCCAAAGATATCATTGTCTGATTATCACTGAACAACAGATACAAGTATTTTAAAGTTTCTGCTAAGAAGAATGATTCCATGTGGTCCCTTGGCTTAGGATTTTCCACATTCTTTACATTGTTAATAGAAGTATATCCTCCCCCTGGCACCTTGGTATGCTTTTCAAAGGCCTAAAACAAAAGGGAAATGATATTAGATCATAGTAGTGAATTAAAATGGCAAAAATCTATGCTTACAAATAGATAGTGTTCCTTAAAAAAACTCGGTCATCTTTTATTTAGAACAATAAAATAATTTTTTAATGTAAAAAGGGAAACAAAAATAAAATCTAAAATATTTTCAGAATGTATAGCTTAAAACATTTTTTCTTTCTTTTTGTGAACTATTAAAGGCAATAAAAGTAGAAATACTACTTTTGGCCACCGAATTAGTTTTGTGTGTGTGTGTGTGTGTATGTTTATACACACACACACACAAACTAATTCAGTGGCCAAAGCAGATTATTTCTACTTTTTTTGCTTTTATTTATATATAAGGCATCAACACATAATATATATCAAGTTGTAAAAACTAACAATTTCGAACTGTGAAAATTCGTGTAAATGTGCCTTATTATAAACACTACAGATGTTATAATCATCATCAACTTTCATAAAAAACTTGAACATTCATTTGTTAATGGTGTCTTTCTGCAAATTAACATCATAATTTTGCTAGTGATGGATGAATTGATAATTCAAACTTCAAGAGGAAACAAAAAAAGACTGGGGGAAAATAGGCATTAAGAAAAATGTTCCATATTGCCAGATCAACAAAAAGAAGCGTTTAAAACCAAAGTCCTACGTCTGACTCCAAGTCAAAGGTAAATATCAGTAGAGTAATAGGAAAGAAAAAAATCTTTTCAAGTAGATAATTTCATTCTCATATACTGCTTGAATATTTTTTAATAGAAATCAAGTATTGAATAATTATAACAAATTCCAAATGCTGAAAAATGTTGTGTAATGTAATAAAATTTTGTTTTTTTCATTGAAAGATCATGAAAGTGTATTTCTAGTGACATATTTCTGAGGCAATGTTTCTTAAGCAAGAGAAATCAACAATCATTTTATTGTCAGAAATGAAGGAGGAGCTGATTAATTGTATTCTAAGTAGTTTCGCATAAATATCAAAGGTCTTAAACACTTGAGGAAAAAAAAAAAAAATCGCTTTTATCATTATTATTTGTTGGTTCTGATGGCTTCCTTTACAAGTGTTTATTTAAATTAATTAACACTAATAGAAAATACACAAATTTCAACCAAAACCGTGACTTAAGAATTATTTGTATTTTGAATTAAAAATAGTAATGATAATCAATTGCATTGATAAAATAAGCATAAAAATATATGGATAGTTAAAAAAGTTACTGGGAATAGGATTCGCATTATCTATCACTGTTTGAATAGTGACTTACTGTAATGATATCCTGATGTGCGAAGATTATAAAAACAAAACTCCTTTATTTTTAAAACTTCCTTTTAATTTTCATGTAAAAGATTATAATTCATCAAAACTTAAATAGGGTTGCATTATTTCAACCAATATTTTTATTTTTTAGCAACCCCTTTCACAAAGTGCAAAGAGGTTCTGTCCATCTGTCAGACAATGACTGATAATCTAGAAATGCAGAAAAATAAAGAGTTCTGGTCTGTGGTCATTTCCTGTCTCACAGGAAGTGTCCAAAAAACAAGTATGGAACCATCTCTGCAGTCCAAAATACGATTGAAACCCTTAGGACTTGTAAGAGGTGGGGAAAAAACAGAGTTCCAGTGGGTAACAATGAAACATGAATAGGATCGTTATGTAAACAATAGGAAAATAATGTCTTCCTTTTTAGATTATATTGTGCCTTTCATGAGTAGCTGTGTTTTGGTTAAATCAGCTTTAAGATGCACAAACATTTAATTGAGAACCTGCTTTAAAGTCTTTGGGAAAAAAGATAAGTAAAATCAGGCAGTATTGTTAACTAAAGGAAAAAAGCAAAGAAATTTAACGTGCTGTGAATATGATTAACTAAAGGAAAGGAAAAACAGCACTTGAATAAAAGGAGAAATTGCCTTTCTGATTAGATTATGGGAAGGAGTTGGGAACGGCCATTTCGTCCTTCTACAGACTCATCAGCCCAACCCAGCCTTCCCTTAACGAAATCAGAAAGGCAAGCTCTTGTTGGTAAAAGTCCCCGCCGACCCGGCGATGACCCCACCAACAATAAAAGGCAAGAAAATAAATTGCTGCGTCTCTCGACACCAGCAAAAATCCTTTCCCCTACGAGAGTGGGTTGAAAGGAATTAAAATACTCAGGCAGTATTGTTTCAACAACTTCTAAAAAACATTCTCCCATAAGTAAATACTGCATCTTCGATGACTTGGAGAGATGCTACAGCTATTTAACTTATTGCAAATGTTGTCAAATAACTACTTACCTGAAAAATGTTCCACCCCCAGTCTTGGTAAGTTTTATTGCCGGTGAAGTAATACATGTACCACAAGCTTTCAACTGTTTCTGGACGCAATAAATTATGAGTATCTAAAGGCTAATAAATTGAAGAAAAAGAATTAATTTAAAGTATCAATTGTATTTTACAAAAATAAAATAAAAATGATTTATAATAGTGAAGATTTTTTTATTGAACATAAGGGCAAGTCAGAAATATTATCTAAACAAAAATATTGAAAATACAAGGCAACAGCATTGATTATTCAGAATTCCATGAAATTGTCAGAATTAGCAGGCATGATTTATTTATTTTATTTTATTAAAGGGAATTTAGGCTTTCAGTGAAAGATAAACTATTAGAACTGGTTAAAAAAATTATTATGATATTACATAAATTATAACTAGTTAAGCCAACGTTTCTCAACCGGGTTTCCACGGGAAATAGTGATGATTTCGCTAATCATATGTAAATGTATTTTTGAGTCATTTTTGTGTTTAATTTCATAGTCGTAATTTTGCTGTACACTGCGTTCGACATATTCTCGAAAAATTTCAGTGTAAATCAAGAAAGATATTAATAATGATATATAATATTTTTTGGGAAAAATGATAATGAACAAAATAAGGCCACAAGGCCTGAATCCACAAGGCTCCAGGAATATCATGGAATAGTTGGCGGCGATCGACTCTTTCTAAAATTGGAAAATAAGAGTTGGAGTGAGCTGTGACCTATAGCAATCGACAGAAGCAAATGGAAAAACCTAGTTGACAACCTACACTCATGATAGAACAATGGACTTTATTATTATTATAATAATTTTTATATAGGGGTTCCCTGAGATATGAATATTATTTCAAGGGTTCCAGAAAGGTAAAAAGGTTGAGAAACGCTGAGTTAACATTAATTATCATTATTAATAGATTCCATAAATTATATACAGCAACGACCTGATTAGTACGAATCACAATATAATCAGACACCTCATTTAATATGTGTCAAAACTCAGTATGAGCTCTAAAATTGTGCATTAAAAATTACTAAGTAGCTTCTCAACGGTACACAGCTGATGCTCACTTGCCACTGTCTCTTGATGAGTTTTGCACTCCCATATATATAATATTTATAAACTGTCCTTAGCAAATATGAATAAATGGAAGAATACTATTTATAGTGCAAATAATACAAGAACAAAAAAGAAAAGGCTTCGGGCATGGTGATAGCTACTTTGAAGATACTGAAATGCTCAAATCTACAATATGTAAAACCGGTAAAATCAAAGAAAATGGCAAAGTTGCATCAGTTTTTGTGGCATGCAAACCACAACTTGAAAATGAAGTTTTCAAACACTACAATTGCATGTATGAAGACTTAAAAAAAGAGGAGGACTGTTCAGTCTAGCCTTCTCAAGTACTTCAAAAAAAGTGAGATAATGTTTTCTTTGCCTAGTTTATAATAAACTTAAATCATAAACACTTTTTATTATTTTTTGGTAATTACTGTTTTAATTTAACACACAGATAACAAACTTGAAAAAAAAAAAAATGTTTTGCATCTATCCATTATCGTGGAACCTATTGCCATACTTTGTGTGTTAAAATAGCTTTTTTAATAGAACCAATTCAATTACTACAATGGTTTTGTGGGATTAAATATTCATACTAATCTGGGTTTTACTGTATATGTATTAGAAAACATTAAAATAATTTGCAGATTGTGCAATGTTTTTCAGAACTCTTAAATGTTCTATGTTATACAGTCAAATGTTCCAAATTTACTTCCATTATTTCATCAGTTGTCCTGTATAATCACAAATTTAAGGAAGAAAGAATGGTGATGAAAACTAATCAAAATCTGTAAATAATGCAGTTTTTTAATTTTAATTTGCATTTTAATTCTCAGCACAAATCCTCTTTATCAGTTATAGCAACTCATCCTGTGCAAGGAAAGTCTGATGATGGAAAATTCTGTTAAACCACATTTAATCTATTAGATCAACTAATTAGATTTGTTTTAAAATTTGTTACAAAGAAGGCAGATATGGGATCTTCAAAAAAAAATAAAAAAAATGGTTGGCACTAAATGTCCTTTATTTTACTGAGTATCAACCGAAATTAAAAAAAATGAAATATTTACTGAAATTGATGTTTTTATAGTGTAGATTTTTCAAACCTAATTTTATCTCATATTTTTTTTTGTTTTTTAGTATGTCCTGTTGTTGAATGATTAACAGAGCAGATTTCTTAATACTCTCATGGTGAACTAAGCACTGCATCTCTAATATAATTAATAATCTTTGCTTCCAGGCATCTCCTAATTTCTCCTTAAAAAAACTTAATTCTTTGGCAATGAAAAAAAAACAAAACAAAAATCCTTTGATTCACTTGGATTACTATGGGTCAGATACACTATATTTTAATTAAAATATACTTGACAAAATTTCCATCAATAACTGGAATAAAAGATGTGATTAATATGAAAATAAATATTGTACTTTGTTCATTTTTACCTTAACAGCTATATCAGGCTTTGATGGATCTTTGTAATTAAAATGCACTATTTCTGGAGAAAGAAATGTTGGCATTGTTGCATACATTTGGTAACATGTATTCATTAGCTCTTTGGCTAAATTAAAATGCTGAACAGACAGACCATTATGATAGCCAAGAACTAACACACTTGGTAGATAACACACCAAATGGTCCTAAAAATAAAACAAAATCAGAAATGAATGAATAGAAAAAAAGAACTATTATAGGGGATTTATCCTATACTAAGAAAATTATATGGATATCATAAACTACTTACCATTTTTGGTGTGAAGTTTTTGCCATAAACCAATTCCCCAAGGAAGGCTAATTTATTGGGTTCAGAATATTTTAATAAGTTGTGAATCATTCCATTGACTGAATCGTTGTAATCTTTTAATAGCCTAAAATTAAAATATGTAAATTAAAAACAGGTCTATTTAGTTGAAAAAAAATTGTGCACTAGAATGTAAAGCAATTCTATAACATAATCAAAAACATCAACTTTAATTTTCACGATATTTCATTCCTCTTGAGTGAGAAACTTCATCAGGTGGAATTTTTTAGGGGAAAAAAAAAAAAACTTATTCTTTCTCCTCTACATTTCCATCAATCGTTATGAAACAAAATTTTGAATTAAATAAACAAATTCCTCGAAATCTTAGTACAACTCATTAGTATAACACAAATCATTATTTTACAAAAATGCATAACAATAATTTATTCATAAAGAAACTAATTTACATACGACTCATTATTAAAAATGAATAAGAATCAAATTTCCTAAATTAACAAATTATTTACAAATATTTTTCTCTCTTTTTCATTAATTGCTTTGTTGCACTAGGTTTAACATCTGATTTTTAACTTTAGTTAATAGGAAATTTAATAGGTAATGATTAACGTCAATGTGTTTTATTAACAGAAATGTTACCAGAAATTTAGGAATGTTGCATCTAGTGACACTGTTTATCAATGGAGGAATCAAAAGACATTATTAATCCCAATTCAAGTTTTTGAAATCACAAGGTAAAACTATTTATCTCTGTAATATATAAACAAATATCAAAGAATAAAAGAACTCTTTATTTTCTGTCTTGAATAACTCATCCATAATTCCTTTTCAGCATTGAATGAATAATAACAACGACTTATCAATGGCAATAGATGTTTAACAGAAGCAGTAGTCTTGAATGGCTCTTTCATCTTCACTGATATGCATTTTTTCTTTGAATTGTTCCAAAGCTTCATTTGCGATTTTCAAAGAGAGGTCTACGATTTAATTGCTTAAAGGTTTTTTTGGAGGAACTACATTGTTTTCCACAATTTAACGTCTTTCCACTTCTTTTTATCTCTTTGTAGTAAAATCAATTTACAATATTTCTTTTCTTATAGTTTAAGTTCTAGATCAATCTACAGAATTTAGTAACTTCTTAACAAATCTTCTTAAAGAAATTGAAAATTTCACCCTTTCTATCAGTGAAATTATCAAAATCAAACACACAGGAAATGCCAATAATTTAAAAATTTAACTCCCAAATATATTTGTTTTATTGCAGTAAGCTTCCCAAATTGTATTTTTACTTCATTCGATGTACAATTAGATGAAGAACAAGTAAAATTATAAAAGAAACATAAACAATTTAATATTTTGTAAAATGTACTTAAATAACACAGTGCTTATTATTTGTCATTTTAATACTTAGATTTCGTTATAATCTTAATCATTTGCATCTAACGAAGTTACAAGTTTAATTTTGGAAAAATGTGGGAATTACAATGACAAAAGATAGTGTGGAAGTTTATAAGTATACCTTTTATTATCTTTTCCAATGGATGTTGTTATTCTCCCTTCCTTTCAAACATATAGCCCATGCACCTGGTTATTTTATATTTAAACTAGCAGCAAAGCCTGTCGGACGACAGGCATAAAAAAATCTGAAAAATCATTTTATTATCAACTATCAAATATAAAGTAAATGTAATCTAAATACTGTGCTAACTTGTGAACGAAGCTTCTACGGCAAAAATGGTTTTGAGTTTCGAAATCAGCGTAAACAACTGAGTAAGTATGCCAAATTTCATTAAAATGGATGCAGTGGTAACAAAATTATTTGGCTTTGAACATATGTTTTGTTAGAATTTCAGTTAATATTTCATGGAAACAACATGGAATGACAAAATGAACTAATATTTTATCCAATTTGAGTACCCTTGATTCAATGGCACCATTGATAACCTTGGATCTATCTTAATAGCTTAATTATATTGAGTGACAGACAGACAGACGAAATTAGCAAATTAAATAAATTGATAACCAGGTGCATGGGCTATATGTTTGAAAGGAAGATGAACAGTGCATATAAAACAGTGACATTTATAATGATGTTTCTGTTTTTCTTTTTAAATGGGGTTTTATTAAAACTTCTTTTAGAGTGACATGATTTTTATATCCCAAGATGTATTTGTCTTAGATGAATTATTTGCCTTATTTCATTTAAACTGAATTAAAACTTTTTAATATAAAGCTGCAAATTGTTTGCCAAAAAAACAAAAACAAAAATATTTGCCAATTATATGCGTTCAAGATTCACAACACTTACTTTGTTACAAAGTAGTGTTTTAACAGCCTCAAAAACCGTTCTTCAATGATGATTCAACTTCAAATGTCAAGCAACATGAATAGTTTGATACAAAACTTTTTGTTCCCTTATCATAGACAGACAAAAGGGAATGACTTGTAATTTCAACATTTCATTTCTACTTTTTATTATGAAAATAAGTAAAAAAAATACCATATAAATCTTGTGAATAGATCATATATTGGAAACTGCAGTTAAAATTCATTATTTATAAAATATAAAAAAATAATCACTTTACCTATCATTAACTTTTCCTGTTTGAATCCATTGTTTAAGTAGATATTCATAATAACTGTCTCCTCGAGCACCTAATGTAATCGTTGTTAACGAACGGAATTTCCCTGTTTCTGCATTAATGAAAATTGGAACCAGTCCGTCTTTTTTCGGCAAATTATGAAGTTGTTCCATAACTTTATCGACCACTTTCTGTAAGAAAATTTTAAACAAGGTTGTATGAGTTTAATCTTCTCTGATGCTGAGTAAATGTTAAAGAAAAATTATTCCCACTGAATGATAGACTATTTATGTTTTTCTCCTAACCACTACCAGGCATTTTTAGGAGATTTGCAATTTCTACAACCGAGCATAACTGTAAGTATGTAAAGGTGATGAAACAGTTGGTTAATTGAACTGAATTTAACTTATTAAAGCACATAAAAGATATTAAATAATGGTTCTTAAGCTGATTTTTATTCTTTCCTTGACTAAAAGGCAAAACTCATATCTGCAGTTTAGTAAAAGATGACCATTTGATCTCTTACTCAATTATTGAATCAGAAAATACCAAAGATAAAATTCCTATACCATAGTTAAATTCTGAGTTGGCCAATTTGATGAAGTAGGGAAAAAAATATAATTTAACATGCTTAACCCTAGAATGGACGGGCAAGATAAAATAACACAAATGGATGGGTTCGGTCTTTCAGGCCCAATGAGTTTTATATCATTCAAACAAACTGAAAACTACATCTTATGAAATTATTTATAGTAAAATGACAAAATATGTTTGTATCTTATACATCATAATACTAAAATGGTAACATAAACCTACAGATATTTACTACAAATGATATTTCCACGAGATAATGGTGTTTTTCTTAGTGACACATGGATTTCAGCTCTTGAGCTCCATGGCGGACCACATAGGGAGTGTCAGTTGTCAAATGACGCTCCCGACTTCTCTATTCTTTTCCATGAAGATGTAAATGCAAGCCCATGTACGAAAGCTCGGATTACTACACTGCCCTCATCTGGTTGATTTCCTGAGAAGTTTTTTTCAAATGATATTTCGTCGACTTTCTAAAAAATCAAATTTAATCGACATTTGCAAGAAAAATTCAAGTATCATATTAAACTGAAAATCAAAATACTTTCTAATAATAGATTTTCAATTTCTTCAGCATTTAGTTGACCAGCCATGATGTTGGATGCCACTAATATAGTTTACAATTCACTTTACACAAGTTACAAAATAAAACAAAAGCGGATGAGCTGTGTCTCACAGACCCCAAGAAAACTTTGAACACATCTCAATTACTAACTGATGCACAAAATGGCATCACATCTCAATTACTAACTGATGCACAAAATGGCATGATGATGTAGTAAGAGAATTCTACAGATGATAACCGAAAGCTACAGGAATAGCAGTCGAACAGGTTTTGAACTCTAAAGGAAAAATAGGAAAACTAAAAGCACCTGGATCTGAGAGATCCAGTCCATTCATTCTAGGGGTAATATTAAATAACATTTAACTTTTTCCTAATAATTAAAATAAATTCACTTTATTGTAATTACTGCTTTATTAAGATAACTAAAATATTTTTTTCCTCCATATTAAAAATCTAAATATGTGCAATTGAAAATATGTTTTTAATTCTAGAAGAATTACATTATCTTTACATTTTATCATAGTAGTGGTTATGTTGAAAAATCTTTCAGTAACAATGAATTTTTTAAATAGATTTTGTATATTAAAAATAAGAGCTTACTACCTCATATTTAGAATCTCCTGTAATTCTGCTAAGATCATGAAACTCCAACTGAATTGTAGATACTTCAGAAACGGAGCTATCAGGTCCCCAGCGAGGTGGATGTGCTCGACGTAAACGCAGATTCACATCGGAATATGGAATACCCGATGGCGATTCAAAGGAAGGAAGCAGTCGATCACCTAAATCAATCTACAGAAACACCATTCTTTAGAAAATGCAAAGAAATATAAGAATTGATAGCTTACTTTTTTATCAAATAAGTCTTTTCAGTTCAATCATTAAAAGAGAAAGCAAAAACTGAATGCTATTTAAAAATTTGAATTAAAAACTCTGCAATAATAATGTTAACAATCTTAAAGTGTTCAAAACAAATCCTCTGGCTCATCATGGTAGGACTTTTTTGCAAGCTTTCCAAAATAACTGATACAAAATAAATTTCCTTGGAAACTCAGTGAATTAAGCCTCTATTAATATAGATATATATATGTAGTGAGATCAAAATAAAAAACTAAAACACCTTCAAAAAAAAAAAACCACACTATCCTATCACTATTTTTCTAAACAATAACAAAAATACTCTTATTTACCAAAAAATACTTAAAAAATATGCTATTAAATAAAAAAAAAAAAAAAAAAAAAATCGAACATGAATTTATATGCAAAATAAAAATAGCATTATTATTAGCCAGAATAACCTGAGGAGTACCTATAGACACTTACAAATGGAACTGAAGCTCAGGAAAAAAATACGAAATGTCATGAAAATCTGGGCCCTATTTATTACTATTAGATTTATTTATTTATTTTTTGTAAGAACTTACAATGTTATTATAAGCAAGATTATTTTTTTTTTTTTATCTCGTAGCCTATTGTTAACCAGTATGATGAAAATTTGAAAACAAAAACCAAAAGATCAGTGCTCTATGACTTCTAGTGTCACTGCTAGAAAACTTGTTTGTTTTTAAGTGCTTAGTTTGAGTTTATGAAACGTCTGTAACTATAGGTGAAAGAGCTGTTACTGATGAAATGGACGTTTACCCAAAAATATAGGAAGATCAACAACTGTCAGTCTCACTTATGAGGTGACCTTTTTGTCTCCAGTCAAATGCTTTAAAGACAGGAAACATCTTTTCCAGGTAAAGTAAGTCAAAGTTTCAAATAATATTTTATTACTTTTATTTTCATAATACTGATCATATTTTAAGCTGTGACAAAAGAAAAGAAGAAGAAAGTAATAATCAGTGCCTTAAATGAATCAGTAATATAAACTTTGACCCCCCCCCTCTAACTATAATTCATCCTCACTTATATGGAATTATTCAATTAAAAATATCTAACTGTTAACCTCTGTTTTCATTTTCAATAATTAAGGGGTTGTTGAAAGAGCAAAACAGTAATAGGATAAGGATATAAGAGGGTCGGCTGATAGCCGTTAGCCACTCAGACCTCATGCATGGGTCCATTGTGTACCCTCATATGACATTGTTTAAGTCAATGATTATTCTTCAACGTGAGATTGAGTTTCTGTGGTCATGAAGAGTCCTGCAGAATTACAGCATAGCAAGATGACCTTAACGTTTAGCGTGGAGATGTAATCAGTGGTAATACGAATCTTGCCAAAGATCTCCCATCTGTTCCTAGCTAAAGCTGGACAGTGGCATAGAATGTGTTCAGGAGTTTCCTGATCCATTCCACATTTCCTACATACATTACTTTGGGAAATTCCAAGTATATGTAGGTGTCTATTAAGAGTACAGTGTCATGTAAGAACTCCTGTAATCATTTTGCAATGTTTTCTATCTAAATTTAGGATTGACATTGCAAAGCTATGGTCAGGCCTTTTAATAAACAACTTGGCCTGCCTCATACCATGCGAGGCAATCCAATACTTCTGGAACTGTTTTCCCAGGACAGTTCCCAGTAATCGTTTGCCTACATCAAATGAGAAACCTAAAAAGGGTTCCGGACCAATTGGAGTCAAAGATGAACCCCTTCTGGCCAACAGGTCCGCTTTCTCGTTTCCATCAATGCCTGAATGCCCAGGAACCCAGTACAAATAAACCAAATTTGTACTAGCTAGGCAGGATAGGGCCTTCCTACATTCAGCAACAAGCTGAGAGGTGCAGAAAGAACTGCTCAGAGCGTGCAAAGCTGCTTAACTATCTGAGCAGATATAAATAGTCCTATTGACATAATGACGATTAAGGTTTTCATATGCACAAAAAAGAATAGCATATACCTCAGCCTGAAATACAGTGCAGTAGATCCCTAGGGCTTGGAAGAAGCTAGCCCTTGGTCTTAGCCCATATATTCCGGCTCCCGTCTTGTTTCCAATCCTGGATCCATCCGTGAACCAGACAATACTCCAGGAGGGTAAAAGGTCATGTCCTTTAGCCAGCCATTCCTCTCTATGAGGAAAGTGACAGTAATAGGAAATCTTATTGGTTTCGATTTAAAAGAATTTCCTAATGAAAAAGAAATGTCAGATAAAAAGGACTAATCAGATAAACAGCTTTGATAATTTCAGAATAAAATTTCCTCTCTCATTTTCTTTTTTAATAAACAATGCAGTGAGAGAGAAAAGATATGAAAAAGAATAAGATTGTTCTTGAGCAATGGCACATGTTCAGTGTGTCCTGGGTATTCATGGTCTTCCTGAGGATCAAACATAGAATTGTCAAATCTACTCATCTCGTATATTATTTTTTAGTGCTTTTCTTTCTTTTTCTTTGCAAAAAAGCCTAAAGCTTGACCACTCTACCTTCTAAAAAGGCAATCCACTAATGAAAATAGAAACAACTAAGTTGCAACTAAAATAATGGCCTTCAAGTTTTTTTATCATAACCTGAGACTTTATTATTTTAATTTTCATTATTTCTTTTTAATATTTTTTGTTTTTGTTACTGTGGATGCGAATGGAAATTAATAATAAAAATAATAATTCAAAATATTTACAAAATTACACAATGAGAACATGTTGAAAGAACATTCTTACAGCTTTTTCCTTGAACATATTTTCTTCTGTTAAATGATACATACTCAATAATGCACCAAGAATTCTTATTGTTACTTCAAACAAATTCACGTCATATTTAATATCAAATGTTAAAACTTCATCAATGAATTTCTTTGCTTCTTCATATTCTAAAAATCATTAAAAAAAAAGGAGAAAAGAATTAGTAAATTATACAGAAAATGTTCAAATTATTATTTTCAAACTCATTACTTAACTTTATATAATATTAATCATTGTGATAGATATTTTATGTGTCAATAATAATTAATAATATGTTGAAATAAAATTCAAGAAACACACATTTTGGTTTGAAAAATTGTAGTAAAGAAATTTTAAATACAGTAGAGCATCGATTATCCGAATACCAATCAACTGAAACATGAGTCAACTGAAGGCATATACGGAATAGGGAATTTGGAATATATGGTATACGGAAGCTTGGGACTATGGAGTTGGACAAGACACAATATCAGACATTAAAAAGAACAGTGATGCCAGTACAAAATTTGGCCTTTACAATACAATATAATAAATTACCTTATTTTAAATCTGCCTTGTGACTTCGTTGCATTGTTTTTATTGTTACGTTAATTAGCACTGTTTAAATACAATATAAGGTTTTGTGTTTAATATGTATCAATGTTTCTATGATTCATAGTGCTCCTATGACACTGGTACAATTTTTTCGTAATTGATCGGCTATCCGAAATATCAGTTATCCGAACACCCCCCCCCCCCCGTGCCGCATTGTTTCGGATAATCGAAGCTCTACTGTACTTAACATTATCCATAACATTATGGATAAGGATTACATTTAATCGCTATGTTTATTATAATAGATTCAATTCAATTCAATTTTATTGCCAATAAATTTTTACAATACATGATATTTTGACAACCCAGTCGTCTTAAGGGAGATCTCGTCGAGAAGACAAGTGGGCGTCATGAGCTAGGTAGTAGAAAAATTTAATGTGTGTAATGGATGTATAACAAGGAAAAAAAAAAAGCATAAAAATGCACACAAATAAAGGTTCACAGAGTTATTTTTGTAATTTTCGTACCGGGAATCCAAGACGGGCTGTTTCAAGAGTCCTATCTCTTGTCAGTTGGATTCACCCAATACTTATAGCTCAGTGGAACCAAAAGAAACATAAACAAAGGACAATTTTATGATTTGATGTTGTTTAACTGTCATTGTTTTATTTATTTGTTCTTTTGGCTCCACTGAGCTATGAGTACTGGATGAATCCAACTGATGACAGATAGGAATCTCAAAATAAGACTTGAGTTTTCGGTTCCAAAATTCCAAAAATAGCTCAGTTTCTCGTGGCTTTAAAATATGCTCTGAGAATAATCAACTTTACACAAATAAAAGTATTCTAATGGAATAAAAGTTTTGACAATATAGTTCAAAGATAAGTGAAGAAGTAGTCTTGTTGCGGCACTGATGGGAAGAACCAATGAATAGTCAGTGATCAGTAAATTACAGTTAACTGGCTGTGTGTTCAAAAGCGTAGATAAGTGAATGTCTGAAGACAATGGAAATTATCTCAATGCTCAAATGGTAAGAAATACATAAGGGACTGCAAGTACTTTGATGATAGGTCCAATTTATACAAATAAAAGCTACTGCTAAGCAGCATGACTTTTTAAATCTAATGAAAAATGATGTATCTAAGGACTGATTATTTCAGATTGCAACAACAGAGCAAGTGAAGAAAAAAGTAACAGGAGTTACTGCAAATATCAACCTAAACAGGGTGTGAAGTATCCTTAAAGTTCAGACAGAAGTTTCCGCTACGATGAAATAAAGTCAAGTGAAACAAAATGGTTCTTGTGGTTAGACACAAGTACCAAATATTTATGAAAATTATGTAAACAACTTTACATTAATATTATCATTCTGAATAGTAAGTATAATTAGATAACTAACTAACTTAAATTCAAGATTTTTGTTAGTTTTAAATAAATTCACTACATTTTATATTGATTTTTAAATAAATGCTATAAAATACGAATTACTTTTTCTTAATTAGAATTAAATACCTTCTTTTAAATTCATGATGTATAAGGTGTCTATTGCATCAACTAAAGTAAGGGCGAGATGAAACCAATCTGTAAAGCCTTTGCTGATTGGATGAACATGATCATGTCCCCACGCATATTTTCTATAGGCCTTCCAGGCATGTTTACAAGCCTCTACAACTGCCCTCTGTCGGTCATTAGTGGGTCCTACAATAAAAAGAAACTTTGTTTTAGAAATAGATTTTGTGATATTTAAATCAGTTCAAATGCTGTTTTTAGGTAATAAAACATCTTGATTTTTCCCATGCAATGTCAATGTTTTATATTAACTCTAGGAATGATCATGATTTTTTTTTTTTGTTAGTCGTTCAAATATTAATAATAATAAAGGAGTTAATGTTTGGACTCAGATCTAGCCTTTTCCCTATTATATTCACATCTTTGGTGTGTGAAGTAAATAATGATATCAAAATTGTTAACCACTTATTACATCAAGAATCAAGTGACCAGAAAGCAATGTGATGAGTCGTTAGCATCTCACTTTGGAAGCAAAATTCTTTCAGTCAAGGATTGGACAAAATGCATTTAAAATTTGTTAGTCATGCAGCTAAGAATGAATGAAATCTTCAGGCAGGAAAGGACACAGATAGTTTTTCAGCCTCCTGACTTTCAATAATGAAACCAACTTATGAGAAAGATTAAGGAAAGATTTAATATTCTTTTATTTTTATTGTGTATTTCTTGTTTTTTAATTTAAATTTGGAGGTCCCATTCTTTTCCCTTCTTATCCTAATACTACTAACCTCCGAAACTGGACCTAGGTGTTTATAGTGACTACTCTCCACTGATGATCGGCAATATATCGAGAAACAGCTGTTTGGAGATGTCACTACTGCACTGATAAACACTAGGTCCACCTTTTAAGTGGACCACTTTTTAGGGGCTTTTTTCTTATTTGATGCCCATAGAAAATTCATTGCAGCCAGCGGAAACTGGCACATGAATTTCTATTCTTTTATTTTTATTGTGTATTTTTTGTTTTTTAATTTATACTTGGAGGTCCCATTCTTTTCCCATCTTATTAAGGTATTTTGTTGATAGAATTCAATGAGCACAGAAGCAGAACAGAACCTATGTTCAAGCTGAAATTTATGCATAAACAAAAGAAAAATGGGAGCACTATTGGCACAGAGCAAGATCAAACAGTGCTCTTAAGAAATCAGAATAAGATGATGGCGAAACTGGCACAGTAAAAAATGATTACTTAAAATAGTCTCCACCATCACAACTTCTGTGACATGATGGTTGCATTGCAGTTTGATGTCAAGAGAAGTCAGCAATGGGATCCAGAACATAACTGTAAGTGCACTGCAGGAGTCCTGATCTGAGGTGCCACCAACTCTTGATTTTCAGGAGAGTGCCATAACAACCCAATAATGTATTGGAGAGATTCTATTGCTTTGTTTATTGCTTTGATGTGTTTCAGGTGACACTGCTGCAGGATAACTCATCACACATCAGCTATTGGAATTTACAAGAATTGAAGAACTCATCATGCCAGCCAGGTCCAAACTTACAGAATAATGTCTTCTATACTGTCTACAAACACTATATAACCAACTGGAGAAAGAATGGTGGAACAAGCCACAGGACATTATAAAGAGCATGCATGTGTCAAGTACCTGACGATCGCCATCTGAGGTAGACGCTCTGGTCAAGCCTCTATAAATCAAATAAAATGGATATTTTTTCAAGATGAAAGTTTTAACCATTTGTTTATTTTATATATTTATGTATGCTACAAACTGTCAGTCATGTAGAATATTCTGCGTGTTGCAATGTTTGTGTCTAACAGAATATTTACATATGCATATTAAGATACAGCTGTCAAACTGACTTTGGCATTGAAAAGAAGAAAACCTTGGTTTGGAAATTCAGCTTTTCATTAATTGAGATCTATTCAAATTTAGGCTTTATAAAATGCAAAATATCAAATGCTGTAGGAATATAGTAAATGTCAGTTATTATTATTTTTTTTTTGTAAGCTTGTATTTAATATATTTTTCTAACATTTTTCATGACTTTACAAAGAACTCATACATGCAGATGTAAGATATTTTCAGTTTCAAATGTAAACAAATGGCCATGTTTTCTATATGGGACAGATGATTACTGTGAATCAAAAATTCAGCTTTATAGCTTAATTTTTATTTTTGATATTTTAATTTATGGTGTCTAAATTAGTAACGTCATCAATGCTTCTATAGCAAAATATGACTGTGCACAAAAAGTCTAAAGGAACATAATAATAAGTTATCTTCTTCTTGGTATAAAAATGAATGTGAACTATACAAAAATTGTTATTAATGATTTTATTTACAATCATTTAATGAATACAATACAATATTTTAAATAAAAACTTAGACCACATTAAAAAGTGATGTTTTGAAGCCATCTTGGAATTCACAAAAATCTTTATCATGATTCAAATCAAGAATCCTATGGATTCAGAAAAGGGTTTAAAATGTCAGTTTTTAATGTTTAGTGACTCTAAATATGTTCACTGTATATTTTTAAAATCAGCAATTTTAAACATTGTAATTTTAGCTTTGCACCTCATTATATTTACTATTAAACGGTTGATGCTTTCTTTATTTCAATCATTAAAGTTATTTTAATAAGCAAGTTTAATGTGCAATTAAGTGGAAAAAAAATCCTCACGTCTTAACTGATAACAATCAACTATGGTTGGGATGATATGCAGTCTCGCTTCCCCATTCAAGTTATTTAAATTAATATTATTAAATAAATGACACACCTTGATAAAACTCCGTCATCCATTTAATGATGATATTTCGAATTCTACAGGAAGAGGAATATATTTTTCCTATCCTAATTCGTCCGATGAAGTCTTTTTGCAAAGAGAAGATGAAATATCACGATTAAATGAATGTTTAAGGAGTTTTATCAAGATGTGGCATTTATTTAATATGAAGTTTTTGGAGTTTTTTTGAAATATTTAAATTATTCTTTCCTTATTCTAGTTGAAAGTCAATAGCACATTTAGAACAAGAATTCAGTTATTTCAAAAGACTGCCATAGTCAATGTATTTGGTGGCTTCTCTCCCAAGAGGTCTTGGTAGCAATATAAAAAAAAAACTTGATTGTTGTTTTAGAGATCATGCTGTACTATTGCAGGAGTAGAAAGAAAATCAAAATAAAATACAATACACTAACTGCTATCACATGGAATGATTAGACATTTTTAACAAACAACATCTTTATCTGAATGTTAGGTTAATGCTGGAATCTTCCTTCCTTTACTATTTAGGTTTCTCTACTCTCCAAATTCATTGTCACATCACATCATAAAGCAAGCAGTTAATATTGTTTAATTTTAGTGGCTAATAATGCTTGTGTAAAGTGGTCATTAATTAAAAAAAATCAGAATTAATCAAATAATTATGTTACCTGTAAAAATGATTTTCCTCTCATGCATGGTAACCTATCATTAATAACGAAATACATTAGTTTACAAAAAAAAAAGGGGTGAAAACTATACAACTTATAATAAGTTTAGATGGAATAGTAAAAACAAGAATAGAAATATCGGAAAACATCACACAGGAAAAAAAAAAAAATACGCAAAAGTTTAATATGCAATAAGTAATTCAGTTTTATTGATATTATGTGTGTGTAATAAGGATATTCTAAATTCAGTTTTTACAATTATTACTAAAATAAACTTCAGTTATCAGTTTATAACTGAACTAACTCCTTTATGTTACAAAATGTTTTTTCATTTATTAACAAAAAAACCCGAAGTAATTTATATAAAAAAAAGGTATGCATTGCGGTGTAGTACTATGCAAATTATTAAGGTTAAGTACTTTTTTTAATAATAATTTTGTTTAATATATTATAGATATTATATGTGTATTCCAATTATAGAATGTACATGTTCTCTCTTATGCTGTATACTTCTTTTTTTTTTTTTAATCTCTCCTTCACTATCGCTAGAGTTTCCAATAATTACTACTGCTACTTGTATTTCTATTGTTACAAATCTACTATTAAAAGCATACAGTGGGCCGGCAACATACACCGACATGTCTCTTCTCATATTTCATTCCAACATGAAATTTATCAGGTGACTGCAACTTTCAGTACAAATGTAACAGAGCAATCCTTGCAGCAACAGTTAGGTAATGTAAAAATCGCTATAATGAGGAAAATGAATGACCCGAGTGGTTTTGAACATGATGTAACAGTTCATGTTAAGCATGCTGGATCGAGCATTTAAAAATGGCTATGGTCCTGACTTTTCACATACCACAGTTTCAAGGATTTACTTAAGAGTGGTGTGAAAAACAAAAAACATTCAGTGATGAGACGACTCAGAAGAGGATGGCAAGAATGACCCAATTTAAGATATTATCCACAAGCCACATCAAAATTCAACTTTGGTATGCAGAATATCATATCAAAATGCACCATGCATCGTACCTTGCTTCAAATGGACTACAACAGTTGTCAATCATTTTAGATATTATGTTTTTGGTGAAGAATGAGAAAGCACATTTCCCGTGATGAGTGGAGTATCATCAATAGACCACTGACAACTGGAAAAAAGTTGCTCGGTATGACAAATTAAGGTTCCTCTTGCATTATGCTCATAATTTGGAAAAAAACAACAGGACTCCACAGACACACCGTATCTGACAGGCTGATGATGGGAGTGTAATGGTGTAAGGAATGTTTTCTGGCATACATAGGTCTTCTGATACTCACAGAAACACCCACAGTATTTGACCAAACTCATCATCCGTTCACTGGCTAACTCCGAAGGACGCTTCCAGTAGGATAAGTGCTTTTTACAAGACTGAATCACCATGGAGTGGTTACAGAAACATAATAAGGAGATTTTGTTGTTTCAGTGGTCTATTGGTCCGTGATCTCAGTCCTCTTAAATATCTTTGGATTGGGATAGAATCCCTCCAATTTGCAGCAATTGCATGACGTAATCATGTATACATGGTGCAGTTCTTGCACAATGCTTCCAGAATCTTATAAAATTCATATCAAGATGAATTAAGGCAGCTTTGAAGGCCAAAAGAGGTGTGACACACCACTAAATAAGTGATATTGCAAAGCATGTTATTAATTTCAGTTGTTTGGATAAAAGCTTCAATAGAAGTTAAATTCTGCAAAGGACTGGATTCTCCCATAAATCACAATTTTCTTTTTTTTAGTCATAAATGAAGGTAGACTCTATACCTTTTACCTACATGTATATATTGTTCCAAATCATGTTTAATGAGAAATACAGAAAAGAGAGCAACGTAAAAAGATGGAAATGAATATGTTGAAGCTCAAAACATGATTTCCGAAACATTTTTAAATACACTTTACCATAATAATTTGTGGGCCCAGTAGCCGAGTGGTAAGGGTGCTTGGCTGTGGGTTGGAGGTGGCGAGTTCAATCCTTGGATTTGGTGGAGTGCAGGGCTTTTTCCAAGCTCCATTCTCCTCCAAACATGTCCCCAAGGGCCACATGCAGTGGGACACTCTAACTTTTAACAATAATAATTTGCACAACACTTTTAAATTATGTATCAAATATTCTGAAATTATTGTTTAAAGATTTAAAGAAAATGAATCTATAAAGGAATTGTATGGGAGAAAGAGAATTATTATGTCTAAACTGTAATTTTGAGTCTGAATCTACAGAAATACCTATTTTATTATGAAAGCAATTTGAAAATTATGAAAACATGCATAAACGCAAGTGCAAAACTGAAATCATTACAGAATCACCACCTTTTTGGGTTTGTCATCAGTTTCACTGAATTTAGGTTCTGGAATTTGATGAGGTTTATTTTGATCATCGATTTCATTACCATTGGGCTCTGGAATTTGCTGCCGTAACGACTGCTGTTCATTTGCAATTTTTATACCAAGTTCCTCTCGTTCCAACTGCAAATGAGCAGAAGCAAAATTACCATTAAAATTACCCCAAAAACAAGATCCAAATTAATTTCTGTAAGACATTAGTAGGTGAGCAGTGTGTGTGATTGATTAATGCAGTGTATTCTCTATACGCTAAAAGTTATTCCTACTAGAGATAGTGCCCAAGCCAGTTGATACCATGCATTAAAATCAGCTGCAAAGTGCATAAGGAAAATGAAGGATACGATTAAGTGGTGCTTATTTGTGCAATTGACCAATGGAATACCAATAAAAGCCAGTCATATGCAATAATAAAGGATCACTATAAAGTATATATTGTCCTCCAAATGAGAGATGGCCGCCCTGTTTTTGTGAGATCTGCGCATGTATGATCGATTAGTCTGGTCAGGCACTTCCGTCTGATTTTATGACAGGACGCTGCCATTACAGTAATCGCTTGTTACTTTGCAAAAGAGCATTGTATTTATAAATAATATATATTTATTTATTTATATAAATACTTATTGTTAGCAACTGGTATTGAATAACGCTAAATAGTCGAGAGAAGTTTTAATTTGGCGTTGTCAACATGTCTTTCTCAGTGAAAACAGACGACAGCGTCCATTGTGACAGGAAAACATAATTGATCAGCTACCGGAAGGGCTGCGCAGTTCAAACTTCCGCCGGCCAACTTTCATTTGGAGGACAGTAGTGATCTAATTTGAAGTGAATTAATAATAAAGGGTTAATTAAGCATTAGTATTAAGCAGTGTTAAATAGAGTAATCAACATTTTTTTTTTTTAATGTTAATTTATTGTTGCTAAAATTTTTATACATATGTGCTTGTTGTAATCAACTGATTGTCTCTCTCTTTTTACTTTTTTCTACTGATATTATATATTGAATATATTTCTGTCCTCCTATCTGCAGTCAGGGATAGGAGGGCAGTTTGTCTTTCATAAAAAATACTATTATCTATTGTTATAGTAATGTGTGTTTCTTAAATTTACCAAATCAAAAAACAAAACAAAAAAAACTTACTATTTTTGACTTTTGAAGAAACTTCAAGAATCCTTGTCATTACTTTTCTGTATTTGATTTTGATTGGCATTAGCCTATGGATGCCATATGATACTTAAGGTCTGTTTTTATCACTGTAGTTTATATGACAACATTATTGTCTTTCAATTTCTGCCGCTACTCTTTGTCTTACTTCTGGGGGTGCAATGCCCATGATATAATAGATTTCATTGATTAGAGTTAATAAAACTGTCACAATTCCTTCTGTCTCATTCAGAGGCATATTAAGCTGTTTGGTGTGGGCAGAGTTCTGTTAGACTAGTGCTGCTGAGAAGCATAAGGTCAGTGCAAATGTACAGAGTACACACAGATATGCACCCCATGTGGTACATGTAACTTTCTAGATAATACTATTTCTGGTGCACACTTTTTCTTTGTATCCAAGCAGTGTGCCTTAAAGGTGAGGGTTCAATCCAATTTTATAGATATTTTGGGTGTTGTAATAGATTAATCATTGATCTCTCCATAGGATATTTGTTTCCTTTGCTTATATCTAGAGTAAAAAGAGCAGGCTTGTTTTTCCAGGATTAGGTTTCAGATTTTTTTCCTTCATAATAACTATCTAAATCTTCAAAAGCAGTGGTAAGTTTCCTTTCTAACTTCTTGAAAAGTATTGTGCACCTACATAGATAAAAACCCTAATACAGGAACCAATGGGTTGGCTGCTAATTTAAATAAAAACAAGACCTGAACACTTCCTTGTAGAATGCCATTTTTTGTGTTCTCTAATGACTTTTTATTTAGTAAGGTAACAAAGAATCACCTGTTCTTTATGAGGCACTGGATAAAATGTGTTAAATGGTAGTCCCTCGTTACATCATAGTGCTTTTACAAGGATCTTCAATGAACAGGTGAGATTTTTATGAAGATATTTTAACATGTAAGATAATTTACACTTGAAGTGACAGTAATTACTACTCACCTGGACATTGAATTTAAAACTTCTCACTTTGAAGCCAGACATCTTTTCTTATGAAGATGTGCTTCAAAAAACTTGCTATTAGTTGTATCATTCAGTTATTAAAACAGTTTTAAATTTAAGAATCAGCAAAAGTCATCAGCACTAGCAGTTTGGCAATTTGTAAATTTAATTTTCAGGGAAATGAAATATTTTTGAATTTTTGCTACACTGTCTTAGAATCATTTAGAAAGAATTTAATATTATCTAAATAAAATAATTTAATTCTGAATTTAATTCCATCACTAATTTTCAAGTGAACCAAAAATTTTATTAATTTTTTCTTTCCTTTCTTCTTCTTCTTTTTTTGGAACAAAAATCATGACTGCATTATAGCAAATCCATATTATAAGAAGTTGTATATTAAGAAGACCAAATGAATTCTTTCACAAGTTCCAAGGTGAAGTTTTCATGATCAGATCCTCATTACAAATGACTGACCTCAACTACGCCTTAAAGGACTGCCTGTAACAGAGGTAAGTGATTTTGATAGTGAAAAGTGGGAAGAAAACTTCCTGTGACCATCTGCCTCTTCTTAGTAAACTTACCTGTTTGATAAGCAGCATTTACAAATATGGATTGAAGAGAGAAGAACCAACTGAGTTGAGCATTGTTCAAAGAGTAAATGTACAACACGACTTAAATCTGTGATTACATCAAACAATATATAAGAAACATATAAGACAAAGAAAAAAATAATCTTGTTAGCTGTAGAAGATCCAACATCAACTATAACAAATCTAATATCAATTATATTCAGTTACAATCGGTGGATGCCCAAATTATGTTTATAGAGAGAGCCACCAGTCTCCGGAGTTGACGGTGAATTCTGTCCATAGAAACCTATGTTAAAAATACCAACTTCTCAGTCCAATTTCACCTTTATTTCTTAAATATCATCAGTAAAAAAATGGCTTTTATTCTATACATATGCTATCTATTTTAATGACTTTTTTTCTTTTCAACAAAGCAGTAGTTTATCAAAATAAATAATTTAATTTTAGGCATAACAACACTGATCAGATGGCAACAATGATTCATTGAACAAAATTAAATCTAAATAATATTATTTTTGTAATTATATTTTTTTATTATTATAAATCTGTAATCTTATTTGTTTCTAGCTTTTAATTAATATTTTAACAGTTCTGCATCATATTTTAAAGCTTAAAAAATATTAAAAAAATTAAGGAAATTATTATTATTATCATCATCATCCCAGATCATTTTTAAAGTCTTAATTACAAAATAATTTAATTTTAACAAAAGGTCAGATGAAATTACAAAGGAAGCTCGTAATAAACAAATAAACTTAGAAAGGTGTTATTTATTAGTATCTTGTAACCATTTTTTTAAAGGGTTATATTATTACTTATATGTGGAGGTTAAAAAAAAAAAAAAATAGTCCTTTCTTCAGAGATAACAAAACATAGATAGATACAAAGATATGATGTAAATATATGATACCACAATATCAGCTAAAAAGAAAAAGAAAAAGCAGGGAGTGAAAGATGTTATTTATTTTCCACAAAACAAATTAATCTGAATTATGAGAGAAATTAGAAATTAATTAGAAATTACAGCATTTTTCTTTACATTACTCTCATTTTCATTTTTTAAAATTTATTTTCATTATTAAAGTGTCTTCTTTTTTCGTAATAAAATCAAAGAGAAATATAAACAGAAATTCAAGCTAAATACGGCAATTTTTTTTTTTTTTTTTCATTACTAGATAATATTCAGGAATACTTTGGTTAATTTTTTAAGGTATTAACAGTACAATTAAGTAAGCTTCCTTTGTTACTTTGTCCTGTCTTTGATAAAATTATTTTGGAATTAGAAATAATAATAATTTTTCTTTTATTTTTGAATACAAAGATTTAAAAAAAATATTTATGCAATTGTTAAACTATTAATAAAAACACTGATTCTTTTTTTATAGAGCTATAGACAAATAAGACTGCAGATTTATTATAATAAAATATAATTAAAAAAAAAATTTGGTTTTTATTGTTTTTACCGAACTATTGTTTACATCTAATTGACATTATAAAGCAGGATCAGATCTAAAAATATATTTTTTTTTTTGATAAACTAATGCTTTGATGAAAAGAAATAAATCATTAAAATAAGATTATGTTTATAAAATATAAGCAAATCATTTATTTCTTGATGATATTTAAGAAATAAAGGTAAAATTGGACTGAGAAGTTTGTGTTTTTAACATAGGTTTCTATGGGCTGAATTTTCAACGACTCCAGATATGGGTGGCGTCCCCAGTAAACACTGGAAAGTGCATTTTGAACCCATCCACCTATACAGGAAACCATTTCTGAAATGATATCTCATAACCTTGAATTATTTTTATTCAAACAGATAAAATCTTGGTGATGGAATCAATATCATTTTTTTTTTCTTAGTGAATAATTAATTTATTATTACTTAAGCAATTTACTGACAGGTTTATGCCATATTACAGTAGCTTTCTCAAGAGTTTATCATTAATTCCCATTCTTATAACCACAAAAAATTTTCTTCATATACAATACATGCTGGCTTCATTTTATGATGGGATTTGGTTCCCACTGATTCTAGTGAAGCATTTGTAAATTGAAGTAAAAATTTAATGTATTTAATGAGATCGGATCCCTCAGTTTGTAAATTTAATAATTTTACAAAAGTCTGTAAAAAAAAAAAAAAAAATTCTTGCTTGCCACAAAAGACACTTTCCACCAGCTTTTTCATTTCTTTCATTACACAAGGAGTTTGAGGAAGTGTTGTTTTAAAGATACATATCATCAATCCACAGTAGTAGTAGTAATTTTCCCATTCCTTCAATTCCTTAATATGATGGTTTTGACACCTTTGCATTAACAATTCCTGTATGTAAATGCTTTTATCTTATCTGCAATGGCTACTTCAAACTGTTAAATTTTAATGCTTTCTATAGAATGATGCTCAGCTCATTCAATACATCATTGCTTCTATTCTTTCTTCAATGGCAAGTGATTTACTGTTTTTGAAACTGAGAAAGACATTGTATAGGCTCTATGTTTAAATGATATTTTAAATACTGACATTAATAAAAGTTTTAGATTTTTAAGCAGCATTTACAATATGGTTCATGATGGATCAAAGAATAATAAAAAAAAAAAAATGTTTTAATCTTTACCCAAAATGCCATAGAATATAAAAACAAAGGACATATGTGAATGTTGCAGACATATTATTTTTATGCTTTTGTTTTATTGTTTATTTTTGTTTTTGAAATGTTGGTTAATTGAATCTTTACTAATAGAGGAATATAAAATGAAGCCTTCCCATATTCAATCGACTGACAGAAAAAGTATTTTTTTTTATAACAATTTACTACAACACTTGTAAGGAAAATCCTTAGTTAACTGTTCAACTGAAATCATTTATCTTTTAACAATCAAACTTTAGAAGTCATTCTGTCCTTATAAAATATAAAGTATGAAAAAGTAAATGAGACTTCAGATTCAAGAGAATAAATAAAGATAGAAATAATTATTTATTTTCATTATAAGCTGGATAAAATAAAAAAGCAAGTGAAATTGGTTGGTTGGTGTTTTGTGGCGCAAAAGCAGCTGCGGCTAAGCTGCGCCAGCAAGGGAAATTAAATATAATAACTGAATAACCTCAAAATGAAAAAAAAAAGGCTATAACTAGTAATATTTACCATTCTAAATACTTTTGTTTGATGTATTTAGTCTAATCAATGCCCTATTAAATTCTGACTTGTGCATTATTCCATAAAAACTACAATGAATTGATTGCTAGAAAATTTCAAAAATATACTGAAATCATAGGATGACAAACATGTGTAGACTTATGTATAGTTAATTACTATAGATGTCAGGGTTAGGAGTAATTTACATCCTGTGCAATTGAGAAGTTTGTGTTTTTTTCATAATTGTCCTTCTTAAACTCTCGGAAGACCTCATTTACTTGTGATGGATAAAAAAAGAAATTGTTGCCAACAAAGATCATTGTTTAGCATAGACTATACTTCATTTAATGTGTGTGTGTGTGTGTTTTTAAGACATATCTTTTTTAGTTTTGAAGGTATAACTGAAAGCAAATATATTTACTGATTCGTTAAGATTTATTCGTGGCAGTCTAAAATAGAAAAGAAAGAAGATATCTAAGTCTACTGTAATATGAAATCCTGAATTTTTTTTTTCCTGAAACTTTTCAATAATCTGCACCAAGTGATTTAAGGAATGACTCTTATATGATGTACGTAACATGTCCTAATAGTAATGTGACATGAACATCAGAAATAATAATAATTTGTTATTATGGGGACAAGAAGCAGCAAATTGTCAATATCAGCTGCCCTGTTCAACAGCAGATCGATCAATCAATAATGTTTAGAATGAGAAATCAATGACAATAAAGAAATTAGGCCTACAGAAAAAAACAAAAAACATACAAAATAAAACAAAGAAGCTACTTCAACAGAAATTTGAATTGTATGGAAAATTCTGTAAAAACCACCTCATCAAATTAAGAGGCAATATTCAATTGATTTATTGTATTTACAGAATTTATAAGTAAAACAAAAGCCCTTCTTCATAAGCTACATGTGATCAGGTTATATAGAATTATAAAGAACTCTTCAGAAAACTGCTATAAAGTGGCATAATGTATCAGAAAAGTGCTGAGTTTTTTTTATCTTAATTTCAATACACTATTTGTAAATATATATTTTAAAAACATGTTTTATTGAGAAAATTAAGGGTAAAAGATTATAATGAGCCAAAAAGATATCTGAATAAAATGTGAATAGATAAATCTGTAATAACCAAACTGATATCTTTACCTTTGAGTTTCTTTTCTCTGATGTAAGTTCAGCCTTTGCTGGACCCCAAGAGGCATATCTGGGACTAAGGCGTAATATTTGTAATGTTGTCCATGATGGCAAAAAGTAGATGGCAGCAAACATAGAAATCCCCACAATCATAAAGATGATTGTTCTTTGAAGTCGGGATCTCTGATTCCACCACTAGCAAAGAATACAAGGAAAATATGTATTACATTGTAATCAATCAAGATAATGATCTAAAAGCCATTCAATCATTGATCAATCCATAAATAGATATTTATCGTAAGATATCTATTTTTTAGGCTTCACAAATTCCTCAAATTTCAATCCTGAGACTAAACCTTTCATTTCCTTTGATATAAATTCAATCATTCATTATAAAATTTAAATTGTATGAATCAGAAGATAAATACAAAAAATAGATATAAAATAAAAAAAAAATAAAAACTAAACTTCACAAAGTTGGAAATTGAAATAAAAGCTAAAGCTTTAATAGGGAAACCATTTTAAGTAAAAGTTAAATTATGCAAATATAGAAAATAATCACAAACATTAAATGGAATAAAGGCTTTATTTCATTGGCCGTGATTGTTACTATTTTCATCTCTTTCTTACTTAAAAATTTCTTCCAGATGGTCGTTAGAACAGTAGATTTTGACATATATCTAGAAATTAAAAGTGTATGTTACTATTAAGAATTTATAAAAGATTAAATTATTTAACAATAATTATATTTTAAAAATCTTTAAGTTACTATTTCGGTACAGGCCAATTTAACGATGCAACTCTTTCCAGAGCTGCAAAATAAATTTTAAGATTTTTGTTTTTACTGTACTTTAGACATTCTCAAGGAGCAATTAAATACTTTTATAATAAAAGCTTGATTTAATATTTTTAATATTTTTTTAATGGTGATAATATAATGTTCATGTGAATTAAAATTAAGCAAAGTTATGTATCCTTTTGCTATTTTAAATATGTATTTAATATATTCTGTGTCAATTTATATCACAACATTAAAAACTAGTTTCAAGTTTTTGCTAGGAAAAAAAAAACAAAAACAAATAAAAAACCTTAAAAATAATGTAAATAAAAAACCTAACAACAACATAAACATCAAGAACTTATTAACCAATGTTAATCAAAAGTAGTTTCAAAATATTTGAATCGTCAAGCCACAAACTAATTAAATAAAAACTTCTAATTGCTACTGAAAATATTTATTCATTATCAAACTCTTTTTTCTCAAAAAAATTTTTAATAATTGAAAAAAAAATATTCTTTAGAGAGGTGTGAATATGAATTTAAAGCAGGAATTTATTATTATATATTTCGTTAATGGCAGTTAAAATAAAAACATAAATCTGATTGCCAATTGTTCAAATATAATCGCTATAAAATTAGCTTTATAGTTTATATGATACACAGTGACTGTAAGTGAGAAATTATTACTCTTATTTTATTATTATTTTGTGTTGTTAGGATTTTCTTAAAAATAACAATTTTAAATGTTGATATTTTGTTTATGTTATCAATTCCATATAATCTTTCTGGTTAAAATGTTTTCATAAAACAGTAAATAAATATGAATCACTCTTATGATAATTGCTTGAAAGCACTGTAACAATAATTTATACGTAAAATTTTTAATGGTTTTTAAATATTAAACTTAAGTTTGACATCTACAATACCAATTTGTTGTTTTACAACAATTTAAACCCTAATTTAAGAGTTAATTTGATGTTTCAATGATTATTTTAAATTTTAGATTCCTTCTTTTCCATCAGAGCGAAATGTTTCACCTTAGTATTTATCATTTTAGAATGAACTTTACTCTCTTCTACTCGTATCGTATCAAATCGCAGAGAGAAATTAATAAAACAAACACGTGGATCGTTCTAATTCACGGCTCATCCTGTCAAAATAGGACGAGAAAAAATTACGGAAGTTAACATTCAAAGTCCATTCTTGTACTAAAATGAGGAACGGAATCTAGAATAAAAATTATTAAATGAGCCTGTTTGATTATTTTCACATTAAAAGCTAAAATTAGAAAGAGCCAAATCAGTGACGATCTAATCTTTTAACGACAGGTGGTTGACGAAGAAGGCCATAGATTAGAATAGGATCAGATTTTAAAGAGATTTTATTTCAGATTTAAGTAAAATAAACACATCTACTCAGTAATATAAAGGAGGATTCAGAAACTCAAAGTTTTGTGTCTATTGATCACAAGATACACGTAGCTATTAAATATGAATGATGCGTGCAGCGATTAACCAGACTCAAAAACATCTGGATTTTCAAAAGTGGATTACTTTGATTAATTTTCCAAATGCTAACATTATTCCTTACCCTGAAAAAACTTTTTCTCCTGGTTTTATTATTATCATAACCCTCAGGATCCCCAAACGAAGGCAGTGTCAGCGAAACAAATTCTCGTCTCGCCATCGAAATGGCTAATTCTGCCAATAAATTCGATGTGAGGTGATTAATTTAGACATATCTTGGCAGTGAACTAAGTCACTGACATTGATACCAATTTGATCTTTCATAAACTAAAAAGTCAAATGAAGTATTAATTCAGCTCTCAACAGAATCTTCCTCCATGCCCACGTATTCACGGAGCATCACCGAGGCAAAACGAAGAAGATAAAAAAAAAAATACATTGAAATTACGGAACATAATTTATAGGAAGGTCTTTTGTAAAGTGTAGCTTGCAAAATTTGGTAGTATTTTAATAAAAAACTTACTTATATTGTTTTTGTAAAATGTGGAATCTTAAATTTCCATACTGTTATCAAACAAATATTTACACTTTATAAACATTCGTCTTTGAATCACATTTTAGCTTCCACTCGGAAACCGCAGAACAGAAACGTAAAGTTCCAGTTTCAATACAATTGGGAAATGTTGTCGATTCTTGGGTTAACGCTGCAACAAATAAATGAAGATTGGAATTTATCTCGTTTAGATGCTATTTGATAAACTCACGCCTTATAGATCGTATCAAGGAATTTGTTCGATTGATGTACAAAAACAAAGAAAACTACAATTATTATTAGTTGATGGTAAATGTCCTTTTTAGCTTTTGAAATTACTTTAACTGGCCCTTTAACTTTATTTCCTAAATAAAAAAGATCTAAATTATTATGATTACAGAAATTGAATAGGATATTTATAATAAAGTTTAACGCGAAGATAAAATTAATTATCAATTTCTTAAATAGCAAAATTAGCATTTTAACCAGAATTTTGCACTTTCAGTTTAACTTAAAATGTAAATAAATTTAATTTCAGTGAAAAGAACGACTTTTGTCGTTTAAATAATTAAATGAAACAATTGAGATGGAAAATTCAGCCAATTTATGTTTTATGTAGATTACGGTTTTTGTTTTGTTTCTTGACTGTTTTTAAGAATGTTGCTTAAAAACAAATGACTACGTAATGGGACGAATTTATTCGTTTACGTGAATCCTTGTTTTGATTAGACAATGAAGACGCGCCCCAACGCTTTTTAAAGTTTCGATTTCTTTAGGTAAATAGTGTCCAGATCGTTCTAAGTATTGAGTTACTGTTTTGATCAATTTAATAATCTTAAGTTAGTTTTGAAATGACTACGGTAACAGCTATTTCGATGCATCAGTTGTAATTTCTCCAAAATAGGTCATACATTAGCAACTGGCGTAAAACATTAGTATCCGATTATCGGCATCTCCAAAACCCAGGACACCTTCAATTTAGCCGGTCCTCCCCTCCCCTCTCATTTTTTTTTTCATTTATTGTTGCAGATATAGTTCATTCCACAAATGCGTGAAGCTCCTTTATTAGCTATTTTAGCATTCCCTCACTTTGCTGTTGTAGGGGTTTAGGCTATTGCTAATTTAGTAAATGGCAAAGGACTTATCGAAAAAAAATTGGTATACATTAAGGACTATAAGATCCTTATTATTGGAGGGGAAACTAGAAACTGAATATAGAATGAATGAATAGAATGGATGCAGGTGAACCTCGAAAAAAATAAATAAAGTAGAATTTTGATTGAGGGTGATGATGTTGAAAACTGGATGGAATTTTTTTTACTAGTTACATTCAGTATTTTTCTTTGATTTTATAGTTCCTGATGCATAATTAAATCGAATGTTAAGTCTTTATTATTTTTTTTTTTATCCTTATGGGATTTTGAAAAAGGGAACCTCAAGAAAATTTTCGATGATGATTACACAGTGAAACATAAGGTTTTTTCCATGATAATCTCCATTATCTGAATTTTCTGGTAGCTTGAGGAGATCATGGTGCCAATTAGTGAAGATAATCAAGGTTTCATTGTATTGTCAGTATATTTCCAATCTTGTCAAAGTGACCTAATCTAACCATAACAAAAGCAAACTTAGTTTAGAGAGGCCATTCAACAGCTTTCTTTATTGCCTGTGTTTTGTGAAAGTTAGCCTTTGTTAAATTAAAATTATAAACGATATCAAAATCAGCATGTTTGAAAACCTTGATTATGCATAACCTACAACTACTAAATTATTCTCAATAAACGCTTTGTAAAATATATAATTATTGGATAAAATTTCTTGAACCATAAAAACAAATAACCAAAAGATCATTTGTAAACTAGTTACCGAAGTTTTGTGATAATTATATACCTTTTAAATATGAAAGACAAAAAGTAGACTAGCTCGACTCTAAACAAGCCCATAAAAACATTTTAACTATAAAATCTTAAAATGTAATAAAAAAAATTGCATCTAAAAGAAATTACATAGTGAATAATCTATTTGCCTGAAAATGAATATTGGGGTGCTGCAGTTCTTTAATTGTTGATATCAATTCATGTTATTAAGTTACAAAATTAAGTTTATTTTATAGCTGTTTTGTGAATTTAAAAATCAATATAGTAAGATTCTTCAGATCAATTCAACTGTTTTATTAATATTTTATTCTTCTGTTCTTCTTTCTGATTAAGCTGGGAATAAATTTGTCGAGAGAGATTTATGTTATACCAGCTTTTTTTTTTACTGTTTGATATACAATCGTCTTAGATTTCTCTTCATCATTGTTAGATTGCTAATAATAGCATTGATGATTATTTTTTTATTAAGTCCTGCAACAAGTGATAATTAAAATTCATTGTTAATGCATCTAATAGCAACAAAACATACATCTGTTATCATTTTTAGCTACATAACAATAGTCCAACGAAATCTAAGACATAGTTAATTCAAAAAATAAAGATGAGAAGTAATAATAAATGCTGCATACAGGCATATACTGGTTGATTGCATTAAGAAAAAGAAAATAAATTGTAAGCACTTTTTCCCATTTATTGCTGCAACCACTTCAATATCTGAACAATTTAAAGGAAATGTTAAAAGTTCTTAACAGATTTGTGGAAAGAAATAAGTAATAACCTGACAATAATAAAAATAATCATCTCATCATAAATATCATATTGCATTTGTGGATCGCTATTCATTATTTTACTAATAGTGAGATGATTTTAATCATTATTCAGTATTTGTAGTACTATACTACTTATTTCATGTAACTTAAAAATACATATACAGTAGAACCTCATTATAAGAATCCTATTATAACGGACATTTTTAAAAAAATTTATAATAATAATAAAGGATGCTTATTTTTATCTTACGAGTTTTACATTTCCAACGATATGTGTTTGCATATTATGAACACTTGCGGCACCTCCATCAGTTATTAACTGAAGAAATAAGCACCAAACAAACCAAGCAGAAAATAAATTATTTTTTTCAAACCAATGTATGTAAGCAATCAACTTGAACCTGGATCTTCTTGTTCTAAAGATTAATGCAGCATATACGTACACATCTTTTTCAAATCAACCTACTATGTTGAAGGCTGTTTTTTTTATTTTTTATATAAAAAACACTTTTTATAGCTAACTATTGTACTTTCATTGATGTACTCCCTGCTGCATTACACCCCTATAAGAATTATTTGTTATAAACCGGACTTTCATTAAAACGGACAACCTTCAGCCCCTATTAGTCCGTTATAATGAGGTTCTACTGTACGATGCACTAAAATCATTTCTGCAGTATGATTCTCATTGTTAAGTTATTTATCTGTTTAATTTTGTCTAGTCAGTAATTTTAATAATTACAGTTTTAAGAACCTGTTAAAGGAAACACGAACCTGATTTAAATGATTCAAAAACAATGAGCAAAAATCCCCTGATAGTGTTTTGTCTGTTCATTCATTCATTGAATAGCTGCGAGAAGAGCAAATGCTTAAGACAGTTCTATTTTATTTTTCTGTTGTACTGCAGAACTATTAATATATTTTATAATAATCTTTTATTACAATAAATACTGTAGGAGAAAGGACCTACAAAAAAGGTATGGAACAATTATATATCTTTTAGGTAATTTGATCTTGATGGTTTTACTTCTATGGATGGTAGACAACTATTTGAATAATAATCAGAAGCTTAATAATAAAGGCTTAATACATTTGAACATTCTAATTATATTTCAGGATTTTTTTTCTTCTTTTAAATGTTATTTTCTATACATTATATACTTGGATGAGTTTATGAAGAAAAAGAGCAAAACTTCCCAACTAATAGATATCTACCGTTATCACAACTTTTCCGAATAGTCCGTTTACTGCATTTCTGTCAGGATTTGGCTCTTATTTCATATTTTTCATTTGTTTCTGTAATATATCCATTTTTTTTTTTCATATTTACTTAAAAAGAAACATTCATTTCAAAGTTTCTATAATAATTTAAATTTGAAATTTGAAAAATAATTTGAAAAATTTGAAAGTATTGGTAACCTATATTCCTGCTATGTCATTCCCATCTTCTAAATTTTTAATTATAAAAAAAAAAAATGGAATTTTCCAAAAAACAAACCACTAATTAAACATCATGAAAAAGTTGTTCTATAAAATTTGAAGGTTTTTTACAATTGCTATTGACAGTAATATTTTCTTTTCTATTTAGTCATGCAAACATGGATAAAAAAGAGGAGGAGTCATTGCCTAAAGGTTGGATTGCAAAAACATCTAGGAGACGATGTGTTAATGCTGTGTATTATTGTCATCCCGAAAATGGCATCAGTGTCTGGACTAAAGAAGAAATTAAGGTGAGTAGTAGAATGACCATTTTTGTTTAAATTAACTGAAAGGTTAATTTTTAAAAATAAAATGGAGGTCTTGGAAGGAAAGCTGATATCTTAAGTCAACTATTACTAATGTTTTCCCAAAGAATTTAAATTCTTATTCAGGATTATTAATCCCATTAATGAAGGATCACTGAAGAAGGGTCTTTTCTGTATGGTATTGTTGATCAGTCAAAGTGTTTTATGAACAAATGTCCTTTGTGATGCCATCCTGGCAGAGTATTAAAGAAGAATCTAAGAAGCAGACTGGAGAACACTTCTCCAAGTGATTCTCCAGCCTTGAGATGGGCCAGAGAAGAATCATGCCTTGAATCCAACCCTTACAGATCACAGTTGAATGGCTAGATGATAATATCCTAGCAGAGCTATATTTTTCTTTTCTTAACTGGTCGCCATGTTTAGTATATGTATATAGTAAATGTTATTACTTGAACAAAATTAGATTGTATGTCTATCCAGAGGACATGGTGATAATAAACAAACAAACCATTAAGTCCATATTTTTACATTATTATTTTTGTTATTTATAAAAAAAAAATATTTGATTACTGATACAATAGAAAAATTATTAATAATTAAAAATAGATGACAAAAATAATCCTAAATAGTTATCTAAATAGCAGTGCAGATAAACTTAAAAAAAAAAAAAGCTATTCTCTCTCAAAATAGGTATATGAAGAGAAATATTTAGAACAGTTATGGTGCTTATAGGAGTTTATTGCTAGCCATGAAAACAAAAGTGTTACACAAAGTTGTACATTATTTAGAAGGAAGATTTCTTGGCCGCATCTCAGAATTAAAAAAAAATTGTCAAATGTAATTTTAAAAACTATCTCGCATCAGAAATGGTCAAAAGGTGCAATGACCCTTGGAAAGAGAAGAGAAAATAAATAAATATATATATATATATATATGACGAATCTGATGAGAAGGAAGGAGATCACTGTTGTTGGCAGGACAGTTAGTGGACCTGCGAGAAATCATTTATTTCAAGATAGGTGCTAAAGAAAAGTAGCCATTTGCATTGATTGACGTTATTTGAAACAGTATTAGCATTTGAATTAACAGCAGATGGATCTGCTTTCAAGATATTGATGCACTCTTCAATATTTCTCTTAATATTTGTAAGAGGTTGACACAAAATAAAGGAAATTTAAATTTCTCTCAATAACATACATTCAAAGTTGTGAATGAATATTGTGAATAAGTTGTGAATGAATATGTGAATACATTCGAAGTTGCCAAAAATATAAATAACATTATGCGTGCTTGTGAAGTTGTTCATTTTGTCTCGCCAATGGATTTTAAAAGACCAATCGGTTGTGGATCCTTTCTTTTTGAAGAAATAACAGAAAGACTAGCATTTTTTGCCATTGGTTCATTTTCTTCCAATAATTGCACTATTTTAAGTATGTAAAAATACATATTAAAATTTATCTTTTTCCTCATTTCTATTATGTACATTTTAACATATTTATATGATTTTTGAAGAATGCATTTAAAATGCAGCAAATTTTACTTGCTAGTAGTAATTTTTTAATTACGTGATATGCTCATTAAAAATCCATGCTTTCTGTTAATGTGTGTGTGCATTTTCTAAATTACTTGTATTCTAAATTATTAACTTGATTTTTACAGTTTTTACTCTTTCTTTTTTTCTTTTAGAAAATGGAAGAAAGATGGAGAGAGAAACGTAAAGAGAAGAATGAAAAGGTAATTTATGTGGTTTTGTTAAATGTAGCTGAACTGTAGGGAACTTTTTATTGAGCTTAATGAATAACAGTGAAGATGTAAATGCTTCATTACTCAACTAAAAATCTTTAATGTGGTAATGTTTCCGTCTCGGCTAAGTCTCCTGCTTCTTATGACTGCTTAGCTAGTATTAATATATTTTGGAAACAAGAAGTCTCTCTCTACAATCTGAATAAAGAAGAATGAAAAAATATTTATTATCCAAATTGTGAAAAGATTGTCTCAATAAAATTCATAATATAAGATTGGGATTCTACACAAATGATCACTTCATTAACATTGTATCAGGTTCTATATACTTGTAGTATATCTAAGCTAGTACATCTCTTATCTAAGCTGAATAACTCCTGTTTGTCAGTGAATTTTGCAAAGCCTGGTGATTGTTATTGTCCTGTTGGTGATAATACATTAGCTTCTTTCTCTTCCTTAAAGACTAATTACTGATTCACCTAGTGTTTCTGGACCCATTCCATTCATAAAGGTTTGCTAGTTCCTAAGTGTCAGATCGAAGACCTTACAAGCCTAGATTTAAAGTGCTTTTCATGGGTATTTTTTTCCAATAAAATCCAGTAAGTAGTCCAGCCAGCTTTTGAATTGATTTCAAACAATAACTTCACTTTAGATGACAAGAAATTTTAGTGGAATGGATGTTGAATTGTGACAAAGATAATGCCATGCTTGAATTATGTTTGTCACAATTTCTATGTTTCTCTTATTTTCAATATTCTTATTATTATTCTCTTATTATTTTCAATATTAGATTGAACGGTTTTGTGAAGAATCAGGAATTATCTGTCGAACTTGAAAATTAGTATTCTAAAATTTCACCATAATCTTCCTATTTGCTTTCCTTTTTCTAGGACTGCCTCATACAGTGGCACGAAAATAACAAGTTAGTAATCTAAACTACATACAGTATGGCCGAAAACAAATAACACCGAACAATTTGAGCACATGAAAGGTGGCACTGCGAGATGAACACAGGCGATTGTTATATTCGGAACAGGAATGATTGCTGAGAAAATGGTATTAACTACTGAAGAGAAATTGTTTATCGGGGAGCACTATTTTTGATCATACGGAACAGGCCGTGGCAATGGACCTAACCTGCTACACCTTGCTGTGGAATTTCGGGAGCGTTTTAACCGCCCAGCACCCACGAGCAAGGTTATGCTATCCATCGTCCTTAAATTCCATTGAACAGGAAGTGTATTTACAGCGGAAAGGTTACACTGGCCGTCCCATAACAGTAACAATGAATGAAAATCACTGCTGACTTTTGAGCGAGTGTTGCAGTCGCCACAACGAAGTCTCTGATGAATGGCAGTTAAACTGGCCTTAGGTCAAGCATCAGTTCGACATATGTTTAAAACCATTGGTGGGTTCCCTTGCAAGATACAGACTGGCCAACCATTTGTTTCTTTATTGATAGGTTTCAGAGTCATGTACTGTACTTCTATGTTAGCAATGGTGTATGACGATCTCGGATTTTTGGCAAATGTTTGGTTTTCGGACGAGTGTCATGTTCATCTGAATGGCTATATCAATAAACAAACATATATAGTTATATATTGCCTGTAATAATTAATACAGTGTCTCTTCTTAATTGAGTAGATTAATTCTTATATGATTATTATTATCAATAATTAACCTAGTTCTTGAATTCATTCATTGGTTCATGGATGTACAGGATAGACCCTTAAATTATTCAATCTTGATGAAATGTGAGGTTGGTCATCAAATTTCATTGAGCCAGCTGTGTGCAAATTTTCATGCAGGCAGATAGACTGATAGAAAAGAACCCCTGTCAATAAACATTGTTTTTTTTTTTCTTTGAACATTTTAATTATGAACACAGATTAAAAAAAACAAACAAACGACTTTTTTTAAAGTGATGGAGGAATCCTGTTGCACCATAGCTGCACTCTCCTGACATTGATCAATCTCTCAATAACAGTGTGTCCTGGCCACACTTGTTAAGCAATGAACAAAGCTAGGCTTTCTGTCCATTATTTGCTGATGAGAAATTCTTTCTGAATTAAGCCACTGGCAAGAGCAATAATGGATAGGATTAGCTTAATAACTGAATTAAAGCTAGAAAATTAACTGGCCCTGCCTGATCGGTCAGTTCCTATTGCAGAATGTCCTGCTACTAGTTCCATCAAGTTGAGTTCTTTTGCTCTGAACTAGGAAATCTAGAAGTAGACATTTTTCTTATAATGCAACAATAGCTAAATATTAGAGAAAAAAAGGATTCACAGACTAATTTATAAATTTAAATAAAAACAAAGTCATGCAAAATAAATAGAAAACAAAAACAAATAAAGTAAAATATAACTCTTGTAGTAAAATAATTTATTTGTGTTGTTTTAAAAAATAAAGATTTAGGGAAATGAAATAATTAAGATGAATTTTCTTCATACTATATATTCAATTTGTCAATAGAAGGAAATTCATATAATATGTTTCATGAAATTTGCACAGTACAGATGCCTTTTATATTTTCCTTGAAAATGAGGGTCATATGAAAGAACCCATGCATTTTAGAAATTTTTGTTATCATTTTTTGTATTAAGTTCATTAGAGAGTTAAAAAAACAATATCACATGATAATAATTGTTTTAATTTATTGAACAGTTTCTTTTTTCTTGTTAGATAAAAGATACATTCATATATTATATATGAACATTTTTTAATGTATTATAATAATAAGGTTTATAAAATTCAAAATCATATTCCTAAAAGTTTTTCTCTTTACCTATGCTGTTTGTTTTTCTTGTAAATCTTCTTAAATTTAAATTAATGACTTGAAAGACATCTATACAGTATTAATTTCGTTTTTTTTTTATATATAAATTTGCAGAAAGAAATTGCTGAAAACAAGGCAACGACGTTGGACGTTACTTCCAAAAGGAAATACAAGAAAGCAATAAGATCTTTAAAGAGGACAGTTGATTTGACACAACAGACAGATTTTGTTAAACAGAAAATACCTAATTTGAAAAGATCATCTTGCACTGAAACAGAAGGTTCAGAAGATCAGCAGCCTAAAAACTTGGGACCGAGCTTAAACGAAACGGCGCCAAAGAAGTTACGGAGTGTTCTAGATGTCTCTGACATAAAAAAAGTAATTAAATTACAAGGAGGGATTGAGCAGACAAAGAGAAGCAGTAGTCCACCAAAGAATTCAAGCAACAAGAAACTGAAATCACTTTGTCTGACTTTGAAGACTCATAAGGAAGCTTCTGAAGGGCCTTTGCCATTGGAAAGTAAGAGGATATCGTTTGATTTAAAGACATTACAACGTCAGTTTGTTTTAGCCAAAAAAAAGATAGAAGACAGCCTTCAATTAGGTAAAAAAAGTCCATTGAAGGAAGCAATTGCAGAAAAAGAAAAAAAAAGTGGCTCAGACTCAAATGAAAGGATAACAAAGAATTTGGATTGTGCATCAAGGGAAAGCAATGTAAAAGGAGAGAAGCCGAGCATCAAAAGCAGATTCAAGTTCATTTCTGACTTATTGTTCAATAAGTCAAAGGACTCAGAATGCTTTAGTAAAACTTCAAATAACTCCGAACAATCTTCAGGGTTATTACTTCAAGCAGGTCCATCGTCTTCAAAATCAGGTAAGTTAGTTGTTGTTGATGAATCTGTTTCTATAAAGACCATTGCATGTAGGCTAAGAGAAATGAAAGAAATTGAATGGCAGATTTCAAAAGGCACTCAACAACTGTTCTTGGTCAAAGTTTTTTATTTTTTGTCCTTAAAAGATTTTCTATATTTTATTGAGATTTGATAATTAGAAAAAGCTATACAGTTGTGCAAAATCTCATTCTATGTAGATAATGTAGGCTTGGTGCTGTACCATATTTTTGGATGTTAGTTTTCTAGTTTTAGTAATTCCTTAAGAAATGTACCGACTCTATGTAAAGGTCTGAAGTGCAGTGCAATTGTAAGGTTTAAAGGATTCCACAGAAATGTAAAACATAAATTAAAGCACAACCATCACATACACACACACACACACACATAGACATTCTCTCAGGTATCTGGGTGTTCAGATTGATGCAAGGCTTCGGTTTGATGAACACCTTCCAATCGTGAGTGAAAAGTCTGCACGAGTGGTCAACGCCTTAGCTAGGATCACGCCGAACATCGGAGGACCTCGGCAGAGCCGACGAAGACTCCTGTCCAGTGTTGCTATTTCTACCATGCTTCAAGCGGCTCCGATCAGGTTCAATGCCATGGAGACCAAATCATATGTATGTCATCTGACATTGGTTCACCGGAAATGCACTCTATGGGTAGCTTGTGCATTCCGCACAGTTTCATGTCACCTATCGATCTCTTGGCAAGTGAGAGAAGCGCGATATGCAGTGGTATGCGGGAACGTCGTGACGCTCACCTACCCAAGATCATGAGGGCTGTGAAGAGCAAGACAACGGTCAGATGGCAGAGACGATGGGATTCATCGACCAGTGGAAGATGGACTCATAACCTTATACCTAATATTGCAACATGGATGGAAAGAAAGCACGGTGAGGTGGATCACTACCTGAGTCAGCTACTGAGTGGCCATGGTTGTTTTCTAGCGTACCAGAGGTGCTTCGGAATTGTCGACAGTGCGTCATGTCCGACTTGCCAGTTCTTGGACGAGGACGTGAAGCATGTCTTCTTTGTCTGCCCACGCTTCCACGAAGATAAAAATGAGCTGGAGAAATCCCTTTGACAGCGTGTGACTCCAGAGAACATCTTTGGCTTGATGACTATCTACCAGGCTAATTGGACCGCAGTGGCTGACTATGCTGCCACTGTTATACGGAAACTTCGTATGGCAGAGAAAATCAGATGTGATCAGTTGCTGAATGATATCTGAGTCGGACTGTTAGTCGTTCTGTCCTATGCGATGTAGTATCTGACGGTGGTTCCGTGTAGGGTGTTTTGGAAGTCGGACGTAGGGTTTTAGTGAGTAGGAGTCTTTTTGATTGAATCTCCCATTACCTAATGATGGTATGCGTAAATGCATTTCCCCCTTCCATACCCCCCCCCCCCCCACACACACACTACTTGCCTTTAGTTTTGTTCTGATTGATTATATAATAATTTTCTTGATATGTTATTCAATCCACAAAGAAGTCAAAGATAAGTGAGAAATAAATAAAACCATTTCCACCATAAATTATAATTACATCACATTTTGACAACAGAATTACGACATATCTTTGTAAGTATTTTATTTAATACAAATTTTTTTATTTTATTTAGTACAGACTTTTAACATAAGGAAAAAAAAGTTACGTTAAAACTAATTGAAGATTTATTCAATTAAGTATGCTTTATCTCTTTATCGGAACTAGAATTTCTATAAATAATAAGTTGTTGACAGCTGCAGCAAATAAATGAACACTTGACGGAATGTAAATATGATAAATTTTGTAGGTCAAATGAAAAAAAAACAAAACAGCATGGTGTTTATGCTAAGAAAACAAGATAATGTGTTTTGGTAGCATTTAGAAGGAGTATCAAATTCAGTTAGCTAGTTGAGTAATAAATCATTTATAATTATTGGGCAAATTATATTTTTTTAAATAAATATATATTATTGAAATGCCTTTAAAGACAATTGAAGATTTGATTATAAGTTCTTGGATTAATATTTTTTTTTTTCAATTCATTTATCACTTATGTAATATTTCCCTTTGCTTTTTTTTTAATTTTTTAATTCTTTCATCATCACAAAGAAAAAGAAAGTTAGTTTTGTTTCTGTTATTAATGTATTTTGGTTGCATATGCTGTGGTTATCAAAAAACCATGACTAACAATCCTTCTGTATTAATCCTTGTTCACTTGATGTTTTATTGTCAGTTGGAAATGATTTATGAGCTTTTCAGATTATTGTCTCACACTCAGTATTGACCTGCTAATTATGGAAAATTCTAATTACTTAGTTGATGCTGGAACTCATTCCTACAGAGTAACATGACTGTCTGGAAATAAGGAAATTTTATATTGAAAGGCCTGACATTGTTACCCATCCATACGGATACTTTAAGCCAAATCAGACAATGTTGGGAAAGAAAGATGCCTGATTATCTCTATGAGACTTGAATAAATGCCCACACAGGCAAAGAAAGACATGGCACAGTGATGAATGCTGTATTTGGAGCGGCCAGCAACCAGCAGCCCTGCGAAAGTGTTAGTGGATTTGTGCCTGACGTCTATGATTTTGTACCATTCTCAACAAATTCAGTAAATTACCACGACGAGATGGGAATGGTTTGAGAAACAACTACTGCCAAATATTCTTTGCAATTGTATTATAATGGATAATGCATCGTATCATTCTGTTGAAATTGAAAAGGCTTCAACAAGCAACAATAGAAAAGAGACTTGATTGGATGGTTAGCCTGTCAAGCATTCCCTCATCATGCATATATGTTGAAAGCAAAGCTGTACAATATAGTGAAGCATGAGAAAGAAGGTAGAAATATGTATGTGATGGATACCTTAGCTTCAGTTAACAGGAACATGTTATTAACATTGCTGCCATACTATTGTGTTCATAACCTGATTAGATTAACCCTTGTTTTGGCTGTTTTCCATCATTCATCCAAATATAAAAAGATCCATAAATGTACGGAAGAGACCAATTTCTTTAATTCAAATAATATTAAAATAAAGTTGAAGCATGTTCTTTAATATTTAACTACATAAACTTAAAAATAAAAACAACTGACATCTTAAAGACATTTATAATAACATAAAATTTATAAAAAAAATATGAATAATATAAAAAAATAACAATAATAGCAGTATATAGGTAGTTTTAAGTGGGCCCTGTAGCCGAGTGGGTAAGGGTGCTTGGCTGCGGGTTGGAGGTAGAGGGTTCGCTTCCCGGCCTCGGCAGAGAACGGGAATTTTTCCATGCTTCTTTCTCCTCCAAACGGGCCCTAGGGTCTACCAGCCCTCTATAGAATGGGTACCGGGTTTCTTTCCCGGAGTTAAAGGCGGGCGAGCGACGGGCCGACCCCCCCGTCCTCAACTTTGTCCCGTAGGTTCTGAACACTGGAGCCTACCCTCCAGCTGCATTGCGCGGTCCTCTGGGCCTGATCCCAACTTTAACTTTAACTTTAACTTTTTAGGTAGTTTTAAGATACAAAGAATAGCTAAAAAAAAAATGAAGATCTTACCATTTTCTTCTTTAATTTGTAGAAGGGCCTGGAAGACCGAGCTTTGCTCAGTAAAATAAAACTAAATAAATTAAGAACACTGTAGACAATCACCTGCTTATTTAACCTCCTTTCGGGGAAATGGACAGCTCCGCTGTGAACATACGCACAAGGAAAAAGTTTTAATTATTATTATTAAGTAAAATTGTTGTTTTATTACATGTAACAATGCACAGAACAGTATATTATTAAGAATAAAATAAAATGAAAATAAGAACACTGTAGACAATAACCTGGTACCCAGGTCAATCATTTACCCCCTAAATGAGTTTTATTGAAGTTGAGACCTAGCTATATCGCTTTCTCACACCCGTAAATGGTAGATTCATCCCCTTTGATCGAAATCTTTAGAGCCGTTTTCAAGGTAAAATTTACAAGACTTGCTTGCTTTATAGTATTTGATTTGCTGTAGAGAATAGTTAAGATGTTTTATAATAGATGTCACTGAGAATTCCTGGAATTAGTAATCCATTGCCCACTAATCAATTCATAAGGTCTTCTTTCATCGTTTTACAAGGGGAGAACAGAACAAGTGCGATGATGGCGCAGTGGAAAGACTACTTGACGGGAGGTATCAAGGCACTTGTTCATTTGGTTGACACAGGAAGCTATTAAGCTAACATGGGAAAGACACTCCAAAAAACATCAAATACTCGAAAATGATAGGTTGTTGGACCCCAAACCCCACTATATTTTTGAAGTACTTCATGAGTACTTTCATCTCACGAAAGGACATTAAAATCTGTGTTATCCAACCTGTGTCCTCTCCTTGTTAGTAATAATCTTGAAGACTTTTGAATGTCATTTCTAAAAACCAAGTTGTCTTTATTTTATTTCTTTATTTTTAATAATAACTCCGATATTAATTATTATGATTTTTTTTTAAAGTAAATGTTGTTTGTGTGAATTTTATTATTAATAAAGGTGCTACTTGTTGTTATAATATATATTAAATAGAAATTTACTTTTTCCATAAATCTCCTGCCGTTCCATAATCTTGTCCCTTTCAATATACTGTATATGTATAAAAAAAGAGATTATTTATATTCCTTACTGCAGAGGTTCTGGGTGATTGTTTGCTGGCTATAGAGAAATGAATTGTTATTTTCTCAATATTACTGTGTTAGAAAACATAATAATCTTGCAAAATATTATATTATTATTAGTATTTACTGCTGCTGTCTCAATTTTTTTCAACAACCATACAAGGTATCTTTTATCATATCATTAAAAGAGAGTTGCATTTTTTCCCCTTATAATAATTTATTGTTTTAAGAGTGATGTTGCATGTCAGTGTCCTGTGTGCATTTAACTGTTTCATGGCATGTCTAAGTCGAAAAAATAATAACAGTGATAATAATATGAATACGTTTAGCATTATGAATAGGCCTGAATAGATTTTGTGAGGACCAATTTTGTTATATAAGAGCCAAAGCACATTCTCTTTCTATAACTCAATGAATAATGAATTGCAAAATTCACTTTATTTCTTAACTACTCCATAACTTGATACAGGCAATATTTCGAACTCCTTACCGGACATTCTTCCTCAAGCCTTTTAATGGGAAAAGAAAGCTTTCTCTTTCCCAATTCAAATATAAAATAAAATAAAATAAATTAACATTCAAGAGTTCTAACACAATAATGAAAAACGTGCAATACTCCATGATGCATCCAAATTGTTCAAAATATTAAATTTTAAAATCTTTTACATCTTTGAAGAAATCAAAACCAATACATGTTTTTTATTGTTGTGTTAGAATTCTTGAATGTTAATTTATTTTATTTTTGAATTGGGAAGGAGAAAGTTTTCTTTTCCCATTAAAAGGTTGAGGAAAAATGTCCGGTAAGGAGTTTGAAATATTGCCTGTATAAGTTATGGAGTAGTTAAGAAATAAAGTGAATTTTGTAATTTATGTGGTTATCATGGAGATTTAGTGAATAATGAATTGATTTTTATTTTAATCAATTTTAATTTAATTTTAAAGCTCATACTTAACAGATAGTCATATTGTCTAGAGATGATCTAGATTTGTTTATAGATCATATGTAAAAGTCTAATGAGTTGTCTTGTAGTTTCACTAACTAACTCCTGATACAGATTAAATTTCATATTTAAAAAGATAATTATATTGTGGAAATTAATGATTGGGATTTTGACATATCGACACCATTAATTACGGAGGGACTGAATTTGATTCAAAAGATTGCAACAATTTTTTTCAAATGATGTTAAGTATAGACAGTTTTGCATAGGTTGCATTGCTATTTATATATTAGCTTTCAAATTTAACTTATCATTTATTTAATTCTAATTATTTGAACTTAATTATTTCTCACTTTTTTTTCAACTATGTATTGCAGCTAATTCGAGATCACTTTAAGCTTTTTTTTTTTATGAATGATGGCTTTTTCTTGTTAATTTTACTTAAAATAACAGTATTTAAAATATGGTTAGCATGAAGTGATATGGTGAATCTCTAAGATTTATATTATCAAGGAAATTTTTAGATTTGAATTGCAAAAATTATTAAAGTTTTTGGAAAATATTTGAATTATAGCATTAGCTGTGAAATATTTGAATTGGCAAATATGATTGATCAACTGATTAGATATTGAGTGTTAACGATGAAGGTCATATTAAAATATACTTACCTATTTCGATATATTAAATCCATTAGATTACTTGTAAATTCTATTTACTCCAAACACGATATTTCGAATAGGTCTGGTCGACCATCTTCATCAGGTGACATTAATACATTAAAAGGGAATCACTATTAAATTTATTCCTGTTTTTACAAAATTTAAACAAAAGAATTTCACTAATTCTAGTTGATAATGTTCAACTAGAATTAGTGAAATTCTTTTGTTTAAATTTTGTAAAAAGAGGAATAACTTAAATAGTGATTCCCTTTTAATGTATTAATATCACCTGATGAAGAATGGTTGAGCAGATCGATTCAAAATATCGTGTTGGAGTAAATGGAATTTACAAGTAGTCTAATGGATGAAGGTCTTTAACTACAGGCAATGCAGGCTTAGGGTTTTGACAGGGATGATATAAAGAAAGCTATTACAGTGTCACAAATTGTTTGACAAAACATAAACTAATCCATATCTGCCAATTGATGTTACAAAGGAAGAGCAATATGCTAAATTCTTCTGGTTTTACCTTAATTTTCATTAAATAGGAAAGTTTAACATATGCATACTGTAACATGAAAAAAATGGGATCTAGAGAATGCAGTTTTTTGCTTTCAGAGCTATCATCAATAGGAATCTGGGACAGCTGTTTCAACCTTGTTAGGACTCATCAGCCAGATTTAGCCATTGATGATAAGCTGAGAAAGCGCAAAAGGCTATGAATCTATCTCCCGCTCATGGGAGTGGGATCCGGCAAAAGCAAATCGCAATACGAAAATCACTGTAACCAGTACTATGTCAAAACCATAGCCTGATAAGTGCTAGGCACAAAAGGTATTTAATATAAGGACAAAACAACACAAGGACTAAATAGTTTTAAATAGGAATGTTTAACATTCATGTGATATACTATGAAAAAAAGAGATCTGTAGAATGTAAAGTTTTTTTGCTTTCACTCCTTGATGGAAATCTGGGACAGCTGTATTGTTTCCAGGTGTGAGACCCCACAGAAGCAAACAACAATAAAAAAAAAATCTCTAACCAGTATAACATCAGTACAATTGTCCCAGATCCATAGCATTTCGTGCTTTCTTTGCTTACCATCAATGGGGAAATCTGACTGATGACTCCTAACAAAGATGAAACAGTTGTACCAGATTCCGTTGATGATTGCTCAAGGCATGAAAGCAAAAGACTGTGTATTCTCTAGATCCTCTATTTTTATGACCTTCATTAAAATATGCTGTTCAGACAAACACAAGATGAAGGAAGGATATTGATGTCCAAGAACAGTGTTGAGACTATTGTAGTTTTAGCAGTTAGGAATATTTGTCACTAGGAATACATTTTCAAAATTAAAAAAATAGATTGTGCAGTTACAGACTTAGAAGATGTAGCAGAAGGGAAAATTGCCACTGAGATATCGGAATCTTAAGATGAACCACTATGAGATTCACACTTATCATGTAGATGTAAGTTACTTACAGTTTTTTTATCTAGATAAGAACAGGCTTCATTAGACCATGTGAAATGCTACATGGAAGGATTTTCCAAAGCTTTTGAAATTAATTTGATTGCAAAATGCAGTAGGCGCCAAAACAAACATTACTGAAATGGCTACACGACTACGTTGCATGTGCGCCAGGGCTTAATTTATTTGCTAGTATGCACAGTCATATTGTAGATACAGTGTTGAGTTTAGTATTGCAGCAATGGTTCAATAGAAGGTTTATTGTTCCATTCATACGGACTTGGAGGTGGATATGGCCCAAGTTTGAAACATGTTTTATATAAATATCATGAGAAGTTTCAGAACTCATCGCTGAGTAACACAGTTATGTTACCAGTGGTTGACAAGTTAGCGGTGCAGGGAAATGTTCTCACACAACAAAATAGCTGCACAGGTTGGCCAGTTGCAATGAGAATCATGGCTGGCTTTAAACCAGGTGTTACAATGTCTGCAGAGAAGTCCCTGGCGGACATCTTTGAAAATGGCTATCAGTCTAACATCCGTACATCGATTGTTCAAAGAACTGAATGGATTTTCATATCAAATAAAGATTGGACAGCGTTTGAGCTATGTTGGCATTCATGCCAGAGTTGTGTCTTGTGGTTCAGCTTTGGCTATAACATACGTGAATCCAATTTTCTTGTCTAACATATGGCTTATGGATGAATCGACATTCATCTTAATAGCTACATCAATAGATAGATTGCTTTCCTTGGTTTTCAAAGACCAGACATAATCAGAGAGAAATACTTCCATTCTGCAGGAATGGATGCAGAAATGATAGTGTAATGATATGATGTTCCACATCTGCAAATGATGTATTGGGCCCCTATTTTTTGGAAGATGCTGATGGACATTCTCTGATAGTTAACCAGGACTGATATAGAGATCTCATTATCTTACCATTTTTTTGAGGGATCTGCTTCTCAATACTCAATGCTTCCAACAGAATGGAGCCAACTGTCACATGGCCAGAACGTCACTTGCTTTACTCCAGGAACACTTTGGAGACTGCATAATTTCCTGTGAAACAAATTTTCCTTACCCGCTGCATTCACTTGACCTTACAGCACTTGATGCCTGTGTGAGGGATATGCTAAAGGAATCCATTTTTATAGAGAACCTACAGACAACAATTGTGGAATTACGAGAAAAGATAGTGGCGTTCTTTCACCAACTATTTGCAGCAACTCTATTTACAAACATTTTGAAAATCTACATGAATGTTATGAATGTTGTCCACATTGGATATCATTTTGAACATGTTTTATACAGACAGTCATCAGTGAACCTCTTTATGTTTATTAAATCTCACTTCAGTACTGTTTGTTCAGTTCTGTAGTATGTGAATCTTAATAGAGGTGATGCTAATTGAAATTGCCTTATTTAGTTGGTTTAATATGCCTTTTAAATTTAAATTCATTTTCAGGTGAAAATGTTGCTGTCGAATATATGGAGTATACCAATGAATCTGAAGAAGATGAAGATGTTATTATGGTTGATGTGAGTTAATCACCTTAAAAAAAAAGTAATATTTTGTAAAACTTGCTTTAAATACTAAACTTCTTTTTTATATATATTTATATTTTTTTTCTGAAATATGAAACATTTATAAACTTTTTATTCCAGTTACAAGAGATTCGAGGTCAGATCTCAAGTAGACCAGATGCTGTAAGTATTAAAAATGATGTATTCTGAATTGTATTTATTAGCTAACTGTTGAAAGAGCTGCTAGTTAACTTTATTATTATTATTATATCGAAAAAGTTTCAAAACATGGGTTTTTCCAGCTAAGACAATATGGCGGGTCAAGGACCAAAACACATATTGCCAAGTGTAAAAAAAAAAAAAAATTATTATTATTATTATTAATAATCAAGTTTAACATGCAGCAATATAATCAATGAATGTAAAAATAAACCATGCACTTAGCAAAACTTTTCGCCAATGAGAAATATCATCCTTGAAAAGTGGTTTTACACTTGACTATAAAAAGAGGGAATCATAATTATGATAAACTCAGTCGTGTACTCTGGAAATAAAGATAAACTTTAAGATCTTTTAAGCCATGAAAGTGAGCTACCCAGAACATAAATGAAAAATTCCTATTTTTTTTTTATTTTTCTTTGCATTTTTTGAATAAATTGTTATATGGATATTGGATGAATACAATGATCAAATCAATCAATAAATAAATGTTTGATTGATTGATGAAAGAAATGTTTCTTCATTGATTCTTATTTGCATTATTTTGTATGATACGGGATAAAACATGCTAATGAAAGCACAGTTTGAAAGGTTAACCTGCTTTTCAATTTGTGTTAAGGCAGTAACAGAAAAATGCATTGATCAGTCATGAAATGGAAAGGAAGAAAAAAGACTAAGGAGTAAATATATCATAGTTAAACAGTCTCCTGTTTAAAACTCTTTTTATTTCTTCTTTTTTTTTATGACTTTAACATAATCGTGTCTAATCAAATTCTAACTTTCCTTTAAAATTAAGCAGCTTTGTATGAAAACTAAAGTGGTTTTTTTTTTCCTCTCAAAAGTACAGTATTGACAATATTACTTACCTACAATTATTTAATGTAATTTTCTATTAATTTTGAATCTGAGAAATTTAAAGTAAAAAAATGTAGTTGAAATTACAGATTTATTGTAAAATAAAATTTACAACACATTTGTTTCTTTTTCCAGGTAGTTGGTGATTTAACAAAAGCATTACATTCTTCAGACAATAGAAGTCAGACTTGTTTTTCACATAAGGTAATAAATATTTTTGTAATAAAAGGTAATTCTTGAAAGAGAAAAAAGTCCAGGAACACGTTTTTTCAATTGAGTGATCCTGTTATTTGCCTTCACTTGATTTTCCTGTAAAAATTTAATTTTAATATTAATTCCATGAATCAGAAATCAATTCAGATGCAGTCTAGTCAGTTATTCTGATTGGACAATTTTTGAGATGATTATTTAAATTACTTCCTATTACTATACTGCTTAATGTTCTATGTTAAGATTCTTGCGAAAAGCATTTATTTCATAAAGAGCAATGAATATAAAAACAAAGATAAACGCAGCATACATAGCTCATTAACAAGATTAAAGTCCTTTTTTTTTCTGCATTCAGTAATTTTTTAAAAGGTTTATGGTTTCACCTATTTGATAAACTGGTATAGTCTTAATTGCTAGAAGTTTCTTTTTCTGAATCCTTAGTCCTTACTAACTCTCTAATTAAAACAATTAATATTGTAAATAATGGCATTTAAATATATTATTTTAATATTTTAAAATTAAAAAGCCTGAATTAAATAGTTGAGATATTTCTGATAAGAGAAGCATCAAACTGATAGAAGTTTTTGTTTGGGTTGGGAGAGGAGGAAGATGAATGTCGAATAGATTCTAGCACTGCAGTGAGTAATAAAATGTGAAAGTTAAATTGGATAACACTAGTTATTTTTATTAGTTTTTGAAAATAGCCAACATAAAAGCTAAGAAAAACAGTGGGACTTAAAATAAGGTAAGTTAATTCACTGTGAATTGAAGCAACTAATTTTAAGTGCCATCATTTACATCAGCACCTTAAACGGGTGGATAATTTTTATTTAGTTTAAATCTACTATAGTTTTGGAAGATTTTTGTTTTGACAGGTGATTGGTTCTAGTAGATTAGTTCAAACAGCTGCATCGACCATGATATCCTCATTATATATGTTGAAATCAAATTAATTGCCTGATGATGAGTAATACGAGGATTGATTTTTTAGTAGTGGCAACAATGCTATAGCGACGCTGTGCATTGGAGTCAGGCAATAGCATTTATGCCACTGGTTAGCGTACCGTCCCTCCGAGCAAAGGAACTCACCCTTTCCCCTCCATGCCTGAGCACAGTGACAACAAGAACAGAGCAGTTGTGAACAGAGCGGTCACGGAATACAGTCGCAATGTTTTCAAAGCAGGAGCAGAGGAGCTGGTTAAAAATTAAATGTGCTAGAGGTCACACAGTACGACTGTGTCACCAAGGACTGCAAGAGGCCTGCGGTGCATCTGCATTACCTTTCCGAACGGTAGCAAGATGGACAAAAGCCTTCAGAGAAGGACGCGAAAATGTGTCAGACATTGCCTCGGTAATTGTCAGCAGTAAGTGACGAAGACGTGCAGACTGTGTCGGCGTTAGTGGAGAAGGATTTCGTGAGTTAGCTAAAGATACAGGTCTGGCGCCTTCGACTGTACTTCACATCCTGAAGGACCATCTTAAGAATGCGCAAAATTGCCTCAAGATGCATTCCACATGAATTAACGGGCTTGCAGAAATGGCTGCGACCTCTCTGTTCACAACTGCTCTGTTCTTGTTGTCACTGCGCACGGGCATGGAGGGGAAAGGGTGAGTTCCTTTGCTCGGAGGGATGGTACGCATGTAGCTAACCTGTGACATAAATGACATTGCCTGACTCTGATGCACGGCGTCGCTACATCATTGTTGCCACTACTAAAAAATCAATCCTCGTATTATTTTAGAATGGTGTTTGAAACAGAAAGCCAAAAATAAAACAACCTAATACTAAATGAACTCGTTACATTTTTATGCAGAGGTTTTATCAAAAGACTGGCCCAACAGTGGCATCCATGGAAGCCAAAGACGATCCCAATCACGACAAGGTTTGAAGAATATGAAAATGAGACAGTCAACTCAACAAAGATAACAATAAGTATGGGATTAAAGATAAAGAGAAGACTATGTACATGGATAAGTGTAAACTGGGATAAACAGGGAAGCAGGATTGTTTGTTACATTTGTGGTCACCACAGTGCCCACAGTCAAAGACATGAAAAAATAGCATAGGCCAGGAAGCCTAAGAATGGGACAGAGACAAGCTAGAAAGTGCGAGGGTGACATCCACATATCTGAACAATGATGAAAGAAACTCGGGTCTTCATCACTCATGGAATTAGATGTATACGTCATAACTCCCATGACTCCTGCTGCAACGAGACTCATTGAAGTTTGGAGATCTATGGTCTACTGGCATTAGGGCAATCATAGACCTGTGACATAAATGACATTGCCTGACTCTGATGCACGGCGTCGCTACATCATTGCTACACATTAATCTTATGTACCTAAACACCCTTCAAGAAAAGGGACATCTCTATGGTTAGATCTCAAAAGTCTCACAACAACAGTACAATATGCATTGCAGCTAAGATGGTTTCACTATTAGACAAGCAAGTTATTAGTAGGAAATCAATCTATTGCATGTTGAAACATGTTATCTATTTCAAGTTCATTCTTTGGAGACTCAAGAAACTTCATGCTAAATTGAATAACAAATCTGAATACACTGTGATTTGATTCTTATAACAGAAGGATAATGCAAGCTCATCAGCATCATATATTATGCAGAATGACCAATAGGATACAAGGTAGAAGCTACGAGATGTGATAATGGCAAAGAATTCATCAATGAAAAACTGCAAAAGTTCTTCAAAGCCAAAGGGATTCATTATGAAAGGACTACTTCCTGTAAATCCCAAAGCAACGCTGAACTTACTAACAGGACTCCACTCAGTGTTGCTAGAGATGATGATTCTGTTTGATTCTAAACTCTCATTTCACGTCTGGGCCAAATCTTTTTCTCACATCTCTACACCTAGAAAGCCACTGGCCAAAGCTATCAACCCAGGCAGAGATTTCAATATTTCACTAGTTAAGCATAAAGGCTTCTGATTAAATGTCAGAAGTTTTTGCTGCAAAGCATTGCACTAAGTATCTAATGGAAAACAGAAGAAACTTAACTGTAATGCTAAGGAACTTAACTATAATGCTAAGGAAGAAGTTGTTATAATCTATTGTTCTGAACATAGCAAGGCATAGCAGATCTTATACCAGAGTAGGAAAACATTTTTGTCTCCTGAGATATGAAGTTTGTTGTAGATGTCCAAGCCAGTGAACTTAAGAAACTATGATAAGATGATCTGCCATGATAACTTCTGGTACCCAGTTTATAAAGAAAGGGAACCCACCTTCACCATACAAAATGAGGCTGAAGAGGGGGAATCAGAGCAGGTGTTAGGGGGTGGCGAATGGGGCGACCGCCCAAGGCCCCGCGCCTGGTTAGAAGAAAGAGGATAAAATAGGATCTTCGTTTTTTTTTTCTTTTGGTTGTTAAAGTAAGATTTCCGTTTTTTTTTTTGGTTGTTAAAGTAAGATTTCCGTTTTTGTTTTTTTTTGGTTGTTAAAATAAGATTGGCAAGGGCCCCGCAAAATCCATCTCGCCCGAGGCCCCGCACCCTCCTAGCACTGGCCCTGGTGGAATACTCATAAAAATCCTAAAAATTATGACTACCTCAAGTTTAGGCTTTTCAAAAAGAAAAAAAAAATGAGAAAACTTCAAAATTTCAAGTCCCTCTTCTATAGTTCCATTCAAGCACTATGTATCATGGGGGGAAAAAATCTTATGTTGTAAACCTTGATTTCTTTAATTTTAGTTTATATCTAAAAGCAGTGATTACAGTGTATTAGAACACAAAACTGAAGGAGAACCATAACATCAATACATCTAGCCCTCAAACTGAACAAAACAAAAATGCAGTTGACCTAAATTTTTCATAATGGAATGGAGATGTCAACTTAATCCAGCATACTCAAATTACAGAAGGATTTGTTAATACCTTGAGAATGCATATATGTTAAGACAACCTATTTGAGGTCTTTGTTCAGTGCTAAACAAACATTTGTATGAGATAATTTTGATTTTTTTTTTTTAGATAACTATAGGATTTTAGCCTATTCATATCTCTTCTTGAAGGCTGCTTTTTAAACTTTTAATAGTTTTTAAAAATTATTCTTTATAATTGTTTCAATATTTATATTGTAAGACAATAGCTACACTTATTTTTATAAATGTTTATATTAATTACACATGTACTTTCTTTTTTTTTGCAGGCAATATATATTGTTGTTGATACCTGTGTTTTAATACAAGCGCTTGATGTGTTATATACTTTAAAAGATCGCTTTACAGGTAAAATGTTTACTTTAAGTTCTTTCATTTAGAAATGTTGTATAGTTTAATTAAATTATCTTTTTTTTTTCTTTCTTTTTTTTCAATATACCTTTTGTAAAGGAATTGCTCAGTTTAGGGTTTTTCCAGTTATGTAAAGAAACTGAAGGCAAGTCGAATGAATTAAAAACAATTTAAATACATTAATAGATGTAGACAATATAGAGCATGTCACTTTACTCAAGTGAATACAATGTGCAACAGTATCACATTCAGGAAAATTAATTTCCAGAAATTCCCTAAAGATTTCATGGTTCTTCATTAATATTTTTTTTAAACAAATTTTAATTTTGCTTCGTGTGTATTGAAGCTTCTGAATGTAGCATTCTAAAGGAAGTGTAAAATAAGGTAACAATGCTTTTAAAGCATCTGAATATGAAATAAAGCATTATGAATAATGCAGTTACAGATTTTAAGGGGTTGGTGGGAATAAATTTAACTCCTACTAAAACAAAAATCCCATTGAAATGAAAAGATACAATAACTTAAAAAATCAGAATTTACTTTTTTTTCTTTCTGTTTTAATTTGTTTTGGTTTTTTATTTTCACTTCATATATTTCTTCAGTAATTGAAAAAAAAAATCCTAAAAATAGAGACTAACTGCAAGTTTAAGCTTTTCAAAAATAAAAAATAAAATGAGAAAAATTCAAAATTTCAAGTCCATCCTCAATAGTTCCTTTCATGCCACATGTATCAAGGGGGGAAAAAAAAATACATTTTAGAAAGCTTGTCTTATTTATTGTTCAAAATTATTAGAAAAGAAACTTGAAGAACTAAAAACAAAAAAACTGTTTGCATTTATCCAAAAAGGAACCACTTTAAAGTTTCTTTCCAACCACTGTTTGTCATTTTAAAACATTGTTTCATATGATTCTGCTGCCAGTACTTTGGAGAAGCTATCTAATTGAAAAATGTAATCTCCGCAATCTCAAGTAGTAGATTCGCATCTCCGATGGCAGCTTATCACGACTGAAGCAACTTTGAAAGAGGTATGATTATAGGGCACTGGTCACTCCATCTCAAAAATTACGCCAAAGATCGGATTCACATATTCAGCAATTTCAAGGTTGTACCTGGACTATACGAAATCAGGGAAAATATCCAGCGTTTTGAGACTGGTGTGGATGAAATACAGCCCTTGATGAATATGGATAGCAGAGTCTGGCAAACATTGTAACATTCAGTCCAGTTCAATTTTGCCACATATAACAGCACACACTCAATGCTGGAGCCTGTACTAGCATCAGCGTTCAAACAGTGCAACGGACCTTATGTTCTATAGGGTTCCGAAGCCGATGGCTCACCAGGATGCCATTGCTGATCGCACAACACAAGGACCTCGCCTTGCCTGGGCTCGGGCAACATTGCCACAGGGCTGAAGATGACTGGAAATGTAGCCTGGTTCGATGAATCATCATCCACAGTTCAGTGGCAGTGTTTCTGAGTCCAGGAGAGACACAGGGCCTTGTGGTTTGTGGTCTGTTGGCCCCGGAACCCACAGAACACAGAGAATGTTACACTGTTCGAATGATGATGCTAGTACTGGCACCAGCATTGAGTTGTGGAAATGTTGCACATGAGCCAGATGTTATATGTGTGCCAGGCGCTGCTGTCCACTTTCGTCAAGGCCTTTTTTTGGCCACACTGGTCTTGCCTGCTGAATTATTTTTATGGATTTCGTATAGTCCAGGTACATCATTGTACTTGTTGAACATAGTCATAATTTCTGAGATGGAGTGACTCATCTCCCGGGCCCTACGATCATACCTCTTTCGAAGTTGCTTAAGTCCTGATAAAATGCAATCGGAGATGCGAATGCTCCTATTTGAGATTGCAGAGGTATCTGCTGTTTTATATATATGTTGTTTGCGGATGATTCCATTAACCACAAGGTTTTAATGGCATAAAATGGACATGGTAGCACCCTTACAGTTATTTTGGCATTTCAGTGGTACAACCAAAGTAAGTTACTGGTCATTTATAAATGGAAATCAAATAAATAAATGATATCAAACAAACTGATATACTAGCATCTCATACCCCTGTTACTAACAAGTATGATCTTTGCTACTGCTAGGTGACAAAAAAAAAAATAATAAATAAATAAAAGCTGACTTTTAATTTATTCTCTGAAATTTTATCCAGTAGCTAACTTTCACTCCAGAATGAACCATTGACATTATGGTTTATTTTATCAGCATTTTCCAAGAATAACTTCTAGCATCTGGTTAAGACTCATAATGCATCAGATAATG
>JAFIDM010000006.1:25148530-25163615 GCA_023159025.1 Thereuonema tuberculata | reverse complement strand
CGTCTGTGGCGGATACATTTCTGTAATTGCGTGAATGAACGCTTGGAACATTTTCTTGAAGTTACCATCATACCCACATTCATACAAAAGTCAATCACATCTTTCTTACATCCATCTCTCAAACCTGCCAGATACACAAAATCACATTTACCTTCAGCTAATCGATCACAACCATCATATTGTTTGGCAGAGAACAAAGAAAAATCACGTGACAAAAAAGAACAAAGAAACCACGTGACAAAACAATAATTAAAAAATTAATATCAATCCGCACAAACAAAGCAATAAAATATGAAAACCACGTGGTGTATTCCTCCGAACCGAATGACGAGATGAACCACCAAAGCAATTTTAACCGATAATTAAATCCAAAATTATTACTTCTTAAGATCGGTCCACAATAAGGATAAGGCGGAAATATACATTTTTTTTCAGTATTTTTTTATGTTTTAAATGTTAACCAGTCCTAGTAGTTGTAATTATAAAATTACTCTTGTATTATAGGTGTTGGAAATTTAATGTGTCCGGAAAGATTAATTTAATTAAGTTAGATTACATTAGAAGTTTATGTTATTGTGTACAACATCAGAATTAATTGATTTTTAATTACTTTAATACTATTGCTGTCATAAACTGACGAAAAAGTTTTGAATAAGTAGATTCATTTGTTCTTAATCCAAAATTATTTTTAATTTTTGAAAAATCAAATGCTTGAAGCCGACTAATGATTGTTAAACTATTGGAATTATAAAAAAAAAAAATTAAAGAAAATTATATTTATAAAAATTGCTTAAAAGAGTCTTATAGATAAACTTTTCTTCACGATTTAAAATTTTATATTTAATTCGTAGTTTTAATTTATAGTTTGATGTTTATAATTAATATAAATATTATTAAAAATTATGTAGATTAACTCATTTATATTATATAATTGTTGGATATGTCGAGGTGTCGTTCATTCAGGTCTTGTCGCTAGGAGCGCTGCAGGTTTTTGTGTTGCTGTTAATTGCTCAGTGTCGGGTATTGTCTATAATTGGTGTTAATGCAGTGAGCCGTGTTTACCTTGATAATGGCTTCTCATTCGTTAAAAATCACAATTATATATTATATTTTGAAAGCAGATATATAATCAATAATGATTTATTAATCCTAACTAAATATTAAAAGAAAATACAATTTATAACTATTCTCTTTAATTATATTACTTTTTTCCTTTGTATGATCAACTTTGTCAATAAGATTGTTTCGATGAGGCGAAGAGCAAAACGTGTCGCCGAGAATTCTGTCACGTGACAACAGCGAAATCACAGGTTTATAAGAATGAATCCCAATTTGGCCCAAACCATTTTAAGAGAAATAAAAGGAAATAAATGTGATGACATTGTTGAAATACTAAATAAATATACAAAGCATCAAAGTTTAATTGAAGAAAGAAAAAAGAGACTTGAAAATGAGAGCAAAAAATTGAAAGAAAATATAAAGAAAATTGAAGATTATGCACATAAATTAGAACTACAATCAAGAAGAAATAATAATGAAATTTCTAGAATTCAAGAAGATGAACAAGAGAATCTGCAAAACATAATAACAAAGATAACGGAGATTCTACAATTTAACAAGAACCCTACAAACAAAAAGGAGGACACTCAAAATGGATTTGGAAGATCCCATAACAAAAGTAGACCGATAATATTATTATCAACTTTTTAAACAAGAAAAGACCGTGATAACTGGTTGCAATCATTCAAAGCATAAAAGAATATAATCAACGATGAAATACTTGGACACAAAAATAATTCAAGGATTTGCATTAATGAAAATTTAACAATGAAATTAAAGAATTTATTTTGGAGAGCTTAACAAGAAGCTAAACAAAAGGGGTATAACTAGAAACTTTAACAACTTCATTTTAAATTATATAAACGACAACAAAAAACTCCTTTGACATCTATTTATTCATTATATTTCGACATCTCGCTTAGAGTTGACGAAATATAATGAATAAATAGATATCAAAGGAGTTTTTTGTTGTCTATATAATTTAAAAGGGGTATAAGTTTATCTGGATAAAAAAATATAATATATTAATAAGAAAGAATGAATCTTCTCATGTAATTACAATTTCAGGTGAAGAACATTAATTAATTTTTAAGTAATATTGAATAATAGAATTACAAAAGCAAAATGAGTAATTTAAACATAATAAATAATTTAGAATTAGGAAATCGAAATATTTTAAAGGATATTAATTCTTGGAACTCCATCTTATCAAATAATAAATTAAAAATTAATGTTTTATTTCTCAATGTATGCAGTTTAAGGACTAATTTTAATTATTTGTTAGCAAATATTGATAAAAAAAATACATTTAATTGACTTTATCATTCTTGTTGAAGTTAATATTAAAGAAGAAGAGATTAATTTAACAGTTTTAATATAACTGATTTTAACAAAATATATAAACTTAGAAAGCAATCCAGAGGAGGTGGAATTATAATGTTTTATAATACAAATTTTTTAGTAATTGATTCTTCGTTTATCAGTAATTCTCTTTAATTTATTTATATATTTATTTGGATCTTTATTATAGTCTTTTTTTAATTTCTTGGGTAAGTTCAATTATTTTAGATTAAGATAATTTTCATCAACAAAACATTTAATAGTATAATTCTTTTCGCTTTTATGATCTTTTGAATTTCTTTGATTTTGAATTTCAATTAAAATTCCGAAATTATCAAATATATCCCATTGTATTATATTAGTTTCTATATTATAGTTATTCATGTGTGTAAACCAATGATCAATACATGTTTTGGGAGAGCAATATGTTAGTAGTGCAATTTCTTGTTGTTTTGTAAACTTTATTTTTGTAACCTAAGTTATAGAATTTTTTTAAGCATTTATTAGTTACATTACTCTGTGTTTTATTCATATTTATATTAAAATCTCGTACACACATACAATTATAGCAATTATCATTTTTGCAGTTTTAATATAACTGGTTTTATAATACAATTTCTTTAGTAAAAAAGTTTCCCAAAGATACTATTACTTACGAAAACATTCATTGCAATATTAACCATCCATCAATAAAAGATTTTATTTTCTATGTAATTTATAAACCACCATTAACAAATTGAAGTCTATTTATAAATGAATTAAAAAAAATTGATAGAAATTATATGTAAAAATGATAATTGCTATAATTGTATGTGTGTAGGAGATTTTAATATAAATATGAATAGTACTAAGAGTAACGTAACTTAAAATACTTAAAAAATTTCTATAACTTAGGTTACAAAAATGAAGTTAAAAAAACAACAAGAAATTGCACTACTAACACACACTCTTCCAAAACATGTATAGATCATTGCTCTACACACATGAATAAGTGTAATATAAAAACTAATATATTCCAATGGGATATATCTGATCAATTCAGAATTTTAATTGAAATTGAAGAAAAAAGATATTCAAAAGATCATAAAAGCGAAAAGAATTATACTACTAAACAGGGCCGAGGGCGGGGCGGTTGCCACAAGCGCCGCGGCTAGGGGGGGTGCCATGAAGTAGGATTTTTTAAAAATACAAAATATTTTTTTATTTATTTTACCTCCACAAAGAAAATAAATAAAATATTTGCCATTTATAACTTGTAAAACCAATTTATAGAAGAAGAATATTGGGATTATACACAAGTTCAACAATAATATCGAATTTAACACAGATTCTGTTAGTAATTTAGTATCCTTTCCTAGCTCCATAAATAAACTTCACACAGATTTAAACTCAATTACTTATATTTCAACTAACTTATTTACATTTATGATACATACGCCTCTTCGGGAGGGACGAACATTCAACAAAATATAATGATTAATCTTCTCCAGTTCGTGGCCAACAATCCTACTGCAAAAGGCTGTTTGTTGGCCAATGCTATAGTTCACATTCAGGCCATCACTCTGTTAGCTTCCTAACATAACCCTCCCCCCCAGTGACCTGAATACACAGTGACAAATTAAGATGAAGAAGAGAATTTTTCATTGCTGGACCAGGTATTGCTTTCGTCAGGACATCTGCAAGCATGTCACAAGTTGGAATGAACTTAATTTCAAATTCGTCATTTCCAAAACCGTCTCGTAGCCTGTCCAATTTGTGCATGAAATGTTTCGTTCTATCTCCACACGAATCATTTATCACTATCTGAATGGCTGACCAGCTGTCAGAGTACAAAGTTCTGTAAGGAAATTTATTACTTGTATTGTATCCTAAATCTCGAAGGAACTCACAAATCCAGATTGCTTCCTTATATCCTTCTAGGAGTGCAAACGTTTCTGCTTTGCAAAAGGATAGTGCAGTCAATCTTTGCTTGCATGATTTCCATGATACTAGGTTTCCTCCTACATATACTAAGTATCCATTAAGAGATTTGGAATGTTCACAGTTGCCCCACTGTTGCATCAGTGTAGGTGACGACATTTAGATCTTTACTGGCCTTAATTATCAGTGCCGATCTTTTGTTCCAATGAGGTATCTCAGCACACGTTTTAAACCATTAAAATGTGCCTCTGTTGGGTTCTGTGAATATTGTCCGAGTATAGCAAGTGCCGTTCTGATATCTGGTCTTGTCTTTGTTGAAATGAATAGTAAACTACCCAAAAGTTCAAGATATGTTTCTTTTTTTCACTGGTTTGGATTCATACAGCTTTCGAAAATCTGTCCCTGGATCTAAAGGTGTTGATGCAGGTTTCACTGTATCCATTTTTAATTCCTTTATCAGTTCTTCTATGTAAGGTATCTGATGTATATGGATTTCATTTTCAGTTTTATGTATGTACATCCGTAAAAGTTTCTTTGGATCGCCTAGGTCCACAATATCTATCCTCGGCTTTAGGTTTTGTAGAAATTCGTCAATCAACTTGTCTGTCTCCGCCGCTATTAAGAAATCATCTACGTAAACACCTAAAATAATTTGTTTCCCTTTGTTCTTCCAAATGAAAACACATGGGTCTGCTTTGGTGCGATTCGCTCCAACTCTCTGCAGTGCTTGGCATAGCTTGTAATACCAACAACGTCCCGATTGCTTAAGGCCATATAAACTGTGTTTTAATTTACATACCTTTGTTTCATTTCCTGTTTTAATGTAACCTTTCGACTGGGTCATGTAAATGTCCTTATCCAATTTCCCATGCAGGTAAGCAGTCTTTACGTCAATCTGGCGGAACTTCCACCCAGGGCCGCGCCGGGGTGCAAGGCAAAAGTTGCCGCCCCTAATAAGCTAAATTTAATATTTTTCATAATAAAACAAATATACATATAATTATATATTTTGCATATATTTCCTTTCCATTAATATTTCTACACTAAATTATTTGCCGCCCGCCGCCCCCCAAAACTTGCCGTCCGGGTGCCGTGCACTCCTGACACCCCTGCTTGGCGCGGCCCTGCTTCCACCCCTTCGATACTGCTAAGGATAAGATGATTCTGAGGGATTCTGTTTTAACTACAGGTGAAAATGTATGCTCGAAGTCTATACCTGGACGTTGAGCACAACCGACAGCCACTAGTCTTGGTTTGTACCTTTTGATAGTGCTATCTTCGTTTAGTTTCGTTGTAAATTTCCAAGAACTTTTTATAGGTTTGGCTCCATCAGGTAAATCAACTAATTCCCATACATTATGTTGTAACAATGAAACGTATTCATCGTCCATTGCTGTCTTCCACTGCGATGATTTCAGCGACTTCACAGCCTCTTCATACGATCGAGGAGTTGATTCTTCGTATGTAGATATACCTGTGTTCGGCACCTGATTATTTGGTTCATGTTGCAGGGTCAACTTTTCATTCTCGCCTTGTTCACTGATGTTCTTAAGTCTTTCAGAACATCTTAAATTCAATGTTTGGGCCTGGACCTCTCGTTGCTGTTGATCAACAGCAAGCTGCTGCTTTCTATTTTCCTTTGTGGATCCTTTTGGTCTGCCTCTCCTCTGTTTTGGGGTTTGTGGACTTTCAGTTGGGTTTCCTTTAAGGCACTGATTGATTTCTGTTTCCTCATGAACCCTGTTACTGTCCAGAGATGTATCTTGCTTTTTCCCATTCATCTCTTCAGTTACTGCATTCCAAAAATCGTTGTCACTTGGTTTCTCCTCGAATGTCTATTTTAGGTGTTCACTGGCCCACTGATCTTCGACGAATTTAACATCACGGGATATAATTATCTTCCTTTCTGTTGGATCCCAGATGCGATATGCTCTACTATATTCTGAATATTCAACCATTATTCCCTCTTTCGCCTTTGGATCGAGTTTCTTTCGCTTCCCATTAGGGATTCCATATATGGCCAAACAGCCAAATGTCCGTAAATGTTTCACGGATGACTTCTTTCCTGTCCATGCCTGGATTGGGGTTTGGTCACTTCGTTTTGGTTTCGGCCATCTGTTTATAATATAGGTCGCAGTGAAAAATGCTTCTGCCCAGAAATAGTTAGGAAGGTTCGCCTCAAATAGTATCGATCTCGCTACGTTTAATAAAGTTCGATTAATCCGTTCTGCCACTCCATTACTTTCCGGGCTGAACGGAGTAGTTCGTTCGTGGCGTATACCCTCGCTCTTTAAGAATCAAAGTAGTTTATTGTTCACAAATTCTGTTCCATTGTCTGTACGGACTGCTTTTACCTTTCTTCCTGTCTGTCTTTCAGAGTATCGCACAATGTCGACCAGTTCCTTTTAGGCTTCATCCTTGTGACGTATGAACCTTCTCATAGTACAACCAGAACAGTTGTCTACTGCAGCAAGGTAATACTTAGATCCACCTAGCGATTCTACCGGAAACGGGCCACATAAATCAACATGTAATAGTTCAAGCAACTCTGTTTGTTTTCTGGAAACAGGTTTGTGTGGTAATGAAGTCATCTTTGCGGTGATGCAAGTAATACAGATAGATTCACGAGATGATGATCCCATATCAAGTCCATGGTGTAATTCCTTGTCTTTGAGAATATTCAGGTATCTCTGGTTTGTATGTCCAAGTCTTTTATGCCATAAGTTCCTTTTGTCAATTGTGGTGTAGGAATATGTAGCTTCACGTCCTTCTTCCTTCCACACTACGTAGTAGTCTCCTTGTCTTTTACCCTTCATCACAGTATTTTCACTGACAGTTACTTTGCCGTGTTTGAAGTTTACTTCCAATCCTTCGTCGTCTAATTTTTCGACTGAAATAAGGTTTGTACACAGATTGGGAACATGTAGTACGTCCTTCAGCACGAGAGGCTTTGTTCGATCCTGGCTAACGTAGAAATTCCCATCGACGTTACCTATTCCTTTGGCTTGTATGACTTCCGATTCAGAAGCAGTTTCAATCAGGCGGTTATCTGGTCTAATTTGGGTAAAACATTCCTCGCTTGATTTCATATGGGATGTTGCTGCTGAGTCAACTATCCATAATTTACTAAGTCTCTTTATTGTTTTTATTGTTGTTAACTGCCATTCTTGCACCATCCGACTTATCATTCTGTTTTCCCTTGGTTCTTTTGTCGACCTTTTGGTGTTCAGGGTTCTTTCTATGTTTACATTGAAACGCTTTATGTTCTTCTTGGCCACAAACGAAGCAAATGGTCTTCTTGAATCTCATGTGTCTTCGTGAGCGGTTTGACATCATGGCTTTTTCCCCTTCTTGATACACCTGAGTTTCATCCTTGTCTAGGAGGTCGATTCGGTTCAGAATCCTTCTAAGCCTATCTATTGATGGGTCTTCTTCTGTTTCAATCGCCACCACAGCTTGAGCTAACTTTCTTGGGAGTCCTCTGCAAATGAATCTGGCCGATTCATGGTTACTATGTTTATGGCCCATTACTTCGCATTCCTGATTTATTGCGATAGCCCTGTCTATACAGGTATTGATGGACTCGTCTTTCTGCTTGGCTAAATCTGTTAACTTTAACATAGCATCTAGTCTCAGCTGTTCGATTGACTTCCCGTGACTGTTCAATCGTTTCCCAAAGAGTTCTGGCTTCTTCATATGTCAGGTACTTACATAATTCTTGATTTGACTAGTTCAGCGTTATATAGTTAATGGCTTCATCGTTCCCATCTTGCCATTCTTCGAACGCCGCCTTTAATTCGTGGTCTGTGTCGAAGTTACATCTTTCAGGCTTATTTCCTACGATGAATTTTCTCCAGAGCTTTTGTGTCTTGAGGAAATTTCGCATCTGCACCCGCCAGGTTAGAAAGTTCTGTTTTGTTAGTGGTTCTATGTGTCCCACCTGGAGTTTCGACGCCATGATCCTCCGGTAGGCCTGAACTTGCAAGGACTAACGTTGTCGAGTTTCCGTAGATTGAACACCACCCCCTCTGCTACCAATTATTAGTAATTTAGTATCCTTTCCTAGCTCCATAAAATAAAACTTCACACAGATTTAAGCTTTAAACTTAAATTACTTATATTTCAACTAACTTATTTACATTTAATTTACAAATCCAATGATCAAGCACACAATTACAATGATTAAAATGTTAAAACATAATGATAAAACAACTATGTTGTTTTATCATTATGTTTTAACATTTTAATCATTGTAATTGTGTGCTTGATCATTGGATTTGTAAATTGAATATTCAGCACGTTAAAAATAATATAATATATAACTTATTTACATTTATGATATATACGCCTCTTCGTGAGGGTCGAACATTCAACAAAATATAATGATTAATCTTCTCCAGTTCGTGGCCAACAATCCTACTACAAAAGGCTGTTTGTTGGCCAGTGCTATAGTTCACATTCAGGCCATCACTTTGTTAGCTTCCTGACAGATTCAATAATAATATTATCTTAGACATTTTTAAGATTATAAACCATTCATTGCAGTTGCAGGTAATCTTTTGTCATTCATATTTAGAATTTTTTTTAAAGTAATATGTGTGTTGGGCGTTTTATTTCCTTACATATAAAGTATAATCGTAAGGGTGGGAATTTTATGGGGTTTTATACCTATAACTAAAACTAGTAAAAAAGATTAAACCCAAAAAAATCCGTATTCTGTAGGTGATTGTTTGTTTTTTATGAACTCCAGTATCAGCAAAGCAATGAGCAGAGACTATTGGAAAATTTTTAAGGTAAGATGTTGAATGTCTGAAACTGAAGGTATTATCTAGCATAAATCTTGGCACAAAGTCATTGTTGCATTATTGATAGGGAGAGGGCGTGAGACGTCTCGCCTAGGGCGCCTGCAGCCCCAGGCAGGCTCTGCTACTAAATGTTTTGTTGATGAAAATTATCTTAATACTAAAATAATTGAACTCACTGAAGAAATTAAAAAAGACTATAATAAAGATCCAAATAAAATATATAAATAAATTAAAGAGAATTATTGATAAATGAAGAATAATAACAAAAAATAAATTTGACAAAACAAAAACAGAATATTTAAATAATAAAAAAAACTTCATGTAATATATTTAAAAAGTCGGGGATGAATGATGACATCATGAAGCATATAAAAGAAAAGAGACATTCTATTCTTAAAATATAAAAATAATAGAACAAATAAAATATATGAGAATAATTATAAAAAGAAAAGATTGGTTAAAACATTATATTAACAAAATCAAAAAACAATTCTTAAGTAGACTTTTAAATAGTAATAATAATGTTTCAAATAAGAATATCTGGGTATTAATTAAAAAAGATTAGGGTCATTCCATTTGAAATTAGCCAATTTTAATTAAATGGATTCTTCACCATCTTGTTAATTTTTTATATTTTCATCAAAGGTGCCCTTACTAGTAACTTGCTCATAAGTATTTTTGTTTTATTTTTATCTGCGACCATCTTTGATTTAGGCTCATTTTCCGTAAGTGCGACAAGCAAAAATAAGGGTTTGCAATGGTATAGAAGAAAGGCTGCTGTGTGGCTTCTATATAAGTTAGAAAGTTCTGGTTTGCACTGTCTTAAAGCAGAGATCCTGGCCTTTCAGAAAATGTTTCTAAATGGAAGATATGGCTTTGATAAGTTGGACTTTAAAGACCTTAAAGTTTGCTATCGGAATGAGGAATTTTGCTGCTTTTAAAGGTCTGTAAAAATGAAAAGGGCTTGAAGCCACAGGATGGTGATTTTTATACAAGAACTATGACTGAAAGTGTTTCCAGAAATAGTAAAAGAAAGCCTGGATTAGAAGTGCTTCCTGGCAATTTTTTGCTCCAAACTTGGATAATTTTTAAAAAGTATGAATTTCAGGGTCAAATATATCAAAAGGGGAACCAGCCAAAAATTTGAAATTTTGCCCATGGATACTCTTCCTAGTACTCAACAAAACCTATAAGTTTCATTTTGTGTTTCACACTGGTATACATTTTACAGGCTGTCAATTACCTGTAAAAATGGCAAAGGGAAACATGATACAATGATAAAAAAACTTAAAAATATACTATTGACTATAGCTGGTGTTTCTGCCCTCTGCTAGAAGAGTTTTTCATTAGCAAAAGTTTAACTATGCTATGAAATAATATGTCACTATGGTAATTTTACAGAAACATTTATTCTTAAATTAAATCTTTGTATATTCAGTGTAACTTAACATTCATCTCTGTGGTATGCTATTTAGGTAGGCTTATAACTTAAGTGAAAGTTCTGTATTCTTTTGTTGAGTAATATTGTATGTTCTCTGTGTGGCAGTGGAGAATTCGGATGGTTTTATAATATCAAGAATGTTGCTCGACTTCACCTAAACAATCATTTCTTTGCAAAGAAAAACTAGTTGATGGTCCAGCTAGTTTGAAGAACATCACTTGAACATCATTGATTTCCTTTGATGTTTCGATTATTTTACCTACATACCATCTTTTATCGTAAACACAAACAACATAGTCATTTTGGATTATTTGATTAAAATCAATTAGTGTTTGTGATCCATCAACTCTGAACTGCACTTGGTTAGTATGAAATGATGATGATGTTCTACTTATCAGAAGTGTAGACAAATCCATGGGTACATAGCAGTGGTGATCCCTTGTACCATCAAATCTCTGGAACTTTTTGAAGCGGTCCTTGAGATACTCTTGTTCCTTCTTGATGTCGTCATCGGTCACCAAGATAAAGTTTATGCCTTGAATATTTTCTATACGAAACTCAAACATGTCCTTAGTGGTAAGGATATGGTCCTCAGTTGGTGACAAGTCTCTTCACTGTCCCACCCATTATAGGGACCCTTGCTGTGACTTGTGGCAAAGAAATGCCACTCGGCATCAAGACCAAAGTTCTGTTTGTGCTTACACAAGTTATAAAAATTCTTTGTATTCTTGTCCTCCTGATCCATCCAAGAAATAATAGATCTTCTTGAAATTTGGTATGAATTTATGAATAAATGGAATGAGCTGCTGTTGGAATGCATAATCAGCAGTTGTTATTATGCTCCATGCAATCACTTATAATACAAAGGCTTTTGTTGCATAGATCTTCTGCAGATTCAGTCTTAAAATAGACACAAAAGGGATGCAGTGGTGGCTTGGGCATTTACCCAGTGGTGAGACTGGATAATGAGTGTAAAATTTTCTGAGAAATCCCCTATCAGTACACACACATCCTGAGAGAGATTTGCTTTTGTTGTTCTGAGAAATTGTGACTGACTTTGGGCAATAAAGTGGTGACTTTTTTAACTGCATTAATTTTGATCCCAAATTATCTTTTTAATTCTGACAAAGTTACTAAAACAGTGATTAGTTTGTAACGATCTGTTGTCACCCACTGTAGTCTTTTCATCATCATCTTCTTCAGCAGAATCATCCAATTCAGGGTTTAGTTCATGTAATTTTAATGCTTTAATACATGGACATGTTGCACACTCGCCTATCATACAGTTCTCACTGTTAAGATTGCTCACTAATTTTGCAAGCAGAGATTTCCAGTCATTGATTTTTACTGCTGAAGCCATCAATTTAATGTTTTGATGTATGGAACAAATGCACAAGGAATGAGTCCCACTTGCTCCTGCCAGAATGCACCACTTGGGCGTCACCTCACAGAATTTAGAAAATCCTTTACGAACTGATGGATACTCATCTTTAAATTTTTGGTATAATTCTCTCAAGTTATATAGACACAACCTTTTCTGTTTTAATTCTTTGCTCCCATCTTCCAAACGAACAGACTTCATATCTTTTATTCCTGGACACACTCTCCTGACTTCATCACTATTGTAAAAATTTACAACCAAGTCCTTAGTTTCTTTTCGCATTATTCTCCCCAATTTGAATAAATTCCCGTCAGGAATGATTCCATGTTTTTCCACAAGAGCCTCTGTTTTCTTCACCAAATACTTGCTCACACCTAGTTCCTGTGCTGTTTGATTATTTGACTAGCTCTTGAGAGCTTCACTGGTGACTTTAATTCTTTCACTATTTGATGTGCAACTTTTTATTCTTTCTTTTAAACTCTTGACTAAATATAGTGAACTTCATCTTTATTTATATAATAAATAACAGTCAACTAGATCACTATAAAACAAACTCTTTAATCATGATATTTCGTTTCTCCTAATCAAAGAAACTTCTTCAGATGGATGATTACAGGAAATAATATAACTCCTATTTATAGAATTCATATACAAAATGAATTATAATGTAACAATCTCTTATTATGTACTTAAGGAATTCATAACATAATATTGAATATAACAATTTCTTAATACGTAAAAAATAATCCTGTTAACATCATTCAGAATCCATTTAAATGATCATCAATTATGTGAAAAACAAAATAAAACAATCTCTTAGTACATAAAAACAATAATGTTATCAATTACATGAAAAATAAAATAATGGTCTGTTTAAATCAGAATCCATTTAATTACGTGTAAAACAAAATAATGGTCTGTTTAAATAATATATAATCCAAACAAACAATAAAGAATCATATAAAATATTACATAAACATGTCTTTGTTTATAATAATAATAATAATAATAATGTCTTTGTTTTTTACATATTTTTTTAAATTTATTGAGAGTAAATTCACTAACCTTAAGGAATTTATCCTTATTCATGCAAGTAAAAGAATTAATAACACATGACTCAACCATGAATTTGTCCTTTCCTTTAGGGGTTCGAAATAATATACTAATGCCCAAATCACACCAGCATATTTTTTTCAACATTGTTTTGCTACAGTGAAATCAGTGCTGGGTTCCCCCTTCCTTGCTTCCTTGCTTCCTCCTCCGTCTCGACGAAATTTGGTGAAACAGTGCATTTGATTGGCAGAGTGCTAGCCAATCAGAGTTGAGCTTAAAAGATTTTGGCGGTTTCTCGAAAGCTACGAAAAGACGGCGATTAATCTTTTTTTAGAGGCTAAAATCGTGTTTCGGCAACGCAATTTAGGTAGAATTTGAAATGACTATTAGTAAGCTGTCAATCTGTTCGAAACTAATTGTAAATTGTATTCAAGCATCTCTACTATTTGCGAAAGCGAACTGAATTTCGGCTGAAAACAGCGGGTATCCCACAAGCCCCTGCGGCCTTTCACACAGCTCAAGAAGAAATGAAATCTCTCTTTAAAAATTTGACATCTGCACATTTTGACGCATAGAATTAATTTATTTCAGTAAAAATATTGTTTATTTTCGAAAAATAATCTCCTTAAATGTGATATTTAATTCCTAATAGCCTTCGGATTCTCTCGATACGGTAGCCAAAATGGCGCTGGTCAGCTCCTTCGGGATCGTAGCTGGTCGGTTCTGATTGGAGCTCACTAATGAGCATCCCTGAAAACAGGGTTGTATTTAGAAACATTCTGAAATTTTTTCAATGATGGAATCAGGGATGAAAATGGTCAACAGAGGCAAATCACACGATCGTAGACCTGAAAGATAGGGCCAACGATTGAAAACAATGATGAAAAATAGGCTCGTGTGACCCGGGCATAACTAATGGATCTGGGTTATGATTATAAATTAGAGAGTGATCTGCCCAGTCAGAAATTCCACGTTTGTTGCTGTTAAAGGCCCTAATAAGTACCAAGATTCTTTCTTTTAATGTTCGTCCGGTACTTCCAAAATAAATTTTATTGCAATCTCTGCATTTCAATTTGTGGACAACACCCATTGTATTCATAATATCTGAAGGGATTTCATTTTTATTCTTCTTAATCAATTGGTTATCTTTATAAATTTGATGTGGATAAATCGTTTTTTTTTTTTTTACACAAATCTTTTGTTGGTTTGTCTAACTTTATACCTAAAGGTAATTTTAAAATATTTCTGTATTTATCTTTCTGAATTTTAGTTTTTGTCTATCCTTTAATTTTAGTTTGAAAAAATTATTAATTAATTTATTTATAAAATGTTTGGGTAATCATTGAGTTGAAAAATATGTTTCATTTTGTTCATTTTTGTTTTCACAAACTTTTATCTTCAGTATTCTCTAAAATTCTTTTAAATAATTTTGAATTACAGCTTTTTTTGTATGGATGCTGTGTTCTGAGAAAAAGTTAAGCTCATGGTTGCTTTTCAATTTCTTTTCATTGTGTTCATATGATATGCTATTATTTTGATTGACTTTTATATATAAATTTTATTTATAAATTGGTGAAATTTAGTAAACTGTCTGATTGTGTCATGCCATATTATCAGGATATCATCAGCATATCTGAAGAATCTGTATTGGGTTTTATTCCATATTAAGATTTTATTATTCACCAACATAAACACCTATAGAGCACTCCATGATTATTCTGTAGCACTATTTTCAAACTATTAAGACCATCAAGCATTTAACAAACTTCATTCATATTTAATGATTTATAGTGTCTGCCGTTGAGGCCAGTGTGCTAGTTCCCGGGTTCAAATCCCGGTCGTGGCATGGATGTTTATTTCTTCTTTCTTCTTCTGTTTCTCCTTCTGTCCGTTCCCGTTTCTTTACCCTGGCAGTTAGGGTTAAAATGCATCTCCCAACCAGCAGTTGAAAGTCAGCGTGGGAGATTAGACTTTCATCCCCCCGAGACAGTGAGCTGTCTGAGGGAGGCCTTTGTCCAGCAGTGGGCTGCTAAAGGCTGATAGATAGATAGATAGATAGATAGATAGATAGATAGATAGATAGAT
>JAFIDM010000006.1:25095929-25148520 GCA_023159025.1 Thereuonema tuberculata | reverse complement strand
ATAGATAGATAGATAGATAGATAGATAGATAGATAGATAGATAGATAGTGGGACTTGCAAAATTTTGTTCTTCTAACTATGTAAGACAATGAAAAACTACTGCAGAAACTTAAATTACATCTGCACTCTCCAAAGGCTCACAACAGACTGACTAGCTGGCTACAACCCTATTGCTCTGGCATGTCACAATTTGCCAACACCTGTTGTGCATGTCAATGTATGTCACACATGCTCATTCTCACTGTAGTGCATTGTGACAAGAAAGAAAAAAGAATCAAACTTGTCATACAAATTTTAATAAATAACATGTATTTTAAGTTTTTTTATCATTGTAAAAATATTAGATGATAATATAAAAAAAATGAGACCACGTTTAAGTCTTTCATCTTACGTGTTTCCCCATTGGCATTTTTACATGTAATTGACAGCCTGTAAAATGTATACCAGTGTGAACCACAAAATGAAACTTATAGGTTTTCTTAAGTACTAGGAAGAGTATCCATGGGCAAAATTTGAAATATTTGACTGGTTCCCCTTTTGATATACAGTCAAACCCCGCTGTAGTGAACTTCAAGGGACCGAAATTTCGGTTCACTATAACCAGGGGTGGCCCGAGGTACAAGCGAACTACGCAGCCGCGGGTGGTGCCGAATGCGCCCTCCTTAATATGGCCGTCCGCGATAAACTTTGTGAATATAGTTTACGACAAGAAAAAACCAAACCAACAACACAAACTTGGCATAAAAGAGTTATTTTTCATTTCGTCGTTGCAGTTTTGCCAATTAAAATCAACCAAACGAAATTATATATAAATTTAAATATATAAGAGAAATAAAATATAGCAGTACAAAGTACAATATAGTAGCGAATCACCACTCTATTTGTTTTGCTCAATTGAACTGTGAACAAATGACGTTTGTAGTAAGATTTGTCAAAATTGCACAAAATGAAAATGTCTCAATAAAGGAACATTTCTTAGGCTTTGTTCCTGTTACCAATTCTTCAGGTGAAGGCCTTACCGAAGTATTACTCAAAGAGTTAGAAACAAGAGGCATTCCTTTAAAAGACATGAGAGGCCAGGGCTATGACAACGGTTCCGCAATGAAAGAAAAAATGTTGCAGTGCAGAAATGGATCCTTGATTTAAATCCTAGAGCCTTTTATGTTCCTTGTGGGAACCATTCCCTTAACTTGGTCATTAATGATTCAGCTCTCTCTTGTACTAGTGCAGTAGAGTGTTTTAGCACTATACAAGAAATCTTCAACTTTTTTTCAAGAAAGATGGACTATTTTGCTACAACATGTCACATCTCTCACAGTAAAACCACTCTGCAATACTAGGTGGGAAAGTAGAATCGAGGCATTGTTGCCTTTGAGGTACCACATTGAAGAAGTATATGATGCATTATATGAAGCTTCTCAAGATCCAAAACTTGTAACGTTGAAAGTGGGAGGGGTCACTTTCACGTACACCAATAATAATAAAACTAAAATTATATAATAAACTAAAATATAAAATAATTTTACGGTTGATCAGCCATTATCTATTTTGGGTGTAATGAAACCATCCCGCCGGGCCCATCAGAGTAGGACGTCCAAACACCCGTTACCCCCTCTCTAAACCGTATTAACTCTAAATAAATTAAACAATAAATCATCTTTTCAATTAATCTCCTAACAAACTGACTAAATGAACCACACTTGGGTTTAACTTTCTCAAATACCTTAAACGGATGGCAAAATAAACCAACAAAGATAAATTTTAATCAATAAAATCTTTTATTAAACACACACAATAATATAATAAGTAACAAAACAAATTTCTAAAGTAAAGTAATCCCATACCTTATTACTGGACATAAATGAACTTTCTCACCCCTTCAATTCCCTTATAATTTTAGCGGACCCTTCCCCAGGTGCACCTTATAGTCGAATTATTTATATACCTGAACACTTACTTTCCCAAATCTTAAAATAATACATTTATCATCCCCCAATATATGATGGAAACACATATCAAACTATGAATGAGAAAAATACAAAATGGTTATACATATTATATATATTATCCTTATCATTAAAGTTAAAGATACAAAATTTGCACTTGTTTACGGAGTGCGTTAAAACACTTAAATCACAAATATAATATTTTAAACACTTTTTCTTCCTTTCCCATACATGTTCAAAAGCACTTTGTTTGGTTCAATTAGACATTAGGATGAATCTTATAAATTCTACAGTTTGCCGTAGGCTTTCCCACCTGTGTGACTACACTTAATGCAATAGTCTGTGTTTTCCTTTGAACACACCTGATATAGATGGATATAAGCTTTCTAACGATGTTTGAAGTCTTTTCTCTGCAGATTAAATGTTTGTGCACATTTCTCCAAATTTAACGATTTCACTTTGTATGTAATTGAAAATACCCCGAATGCCAAAATTGTTCTTTGACATTACGGCTTCATACAAACGAACACAAAGACGGTAAGGTTCATCAAAGATCCATTAAAACCCTCTTGGAAACCATTAATTACGTTCTTACTTTTATTTTCACCTTAATTGCACTTATTAGTCTATGCCCCACTAGTAATGATCAGGTTTTATAGAACAAATGACGGCTTTTCCTCTCATAATGATATAAATTTAGTCAAGGTTCGTTTCACTAAGCGAAACGCACGCTCAAGTCGCATCCCTTAGCCTGACTCAAAGTTAGTTTCCCTGATTAATTACTTTCTTGCCGTTGCTCTATTTTTGGGCTTGTACTTTCCCTTGAATATTACATACTACTTACAACCTTCGTCTACTTGAATGTCGTCGTAGCCTGGATCTTTTACCTGCGTTGAAGTCGGAATGATTGTCGCCACTTCCAAATCACCTGTTTTGAATAAATGACACCATGTTTTGGATTTCAACTTTCGTAGCACTGAATCGCACATATAAGTTCTTTCCAGAACGGTTATTGGTCGGAGTTCGGATTTCGGATAGCAGTGTCACCGATGAGAAGTCGTCTTACGGTCATTATTAATATCTTGAATGCCTCGAAGTTTCCGCCCTTGAATGTCCACATGGTACCAAGTTCACTCACACCCACTCCTGATAACATTGTCCGTTATCGAATGGTTAAAAAATTAAAGGAAAAAAAAATAAAATATTGTTTGGGATTTAGGCAACTTTGGGAATTACATCATTATCCCTTCAGTCGGTCCGATCGCTCCGAAACCAACTCTCTTACTGACTCACACTATATTTCCTCCATACATTCCCGCCAAGAACCATAAAGTTTCGGTTTTCTTACCTCCAATGGGAAACCGACAAATCAGTCACATGACATCACTTCGATCCCTATCGTGTAGTCCAAGTTATTTCTCTTTTCTCATGGGAAAGCCGAGACCTGCATTTATAGATCACGTGATTCATAAAACCCCGAAACATTGTTTCCACACCATTTCCGCTAGGAAAACACCAACTTTGATTTAACAAATATAATAAATCCAAAACAAGAAAATCTAAAATTCCTTCTTATTATACACACACCGCTTAATGAACACAAGACATATTTCCATTTATATAAAAAAAATACAACAATATTCATTAAATATTTCAAAATACAAAGATTATTACCCAATTGATTAACTTTTTTATCTCCATCAATATAAGCGTCACTAGGCGTCAAAACGCAACGTGACAAACTTCATGCATATGGTAGGAACTCTGCCTTGGGACTTTTAAAAAAATTGCAAAGCTTTAAGTTTCTGTGCTGTCTAGTGACATGGCATGAGATCCTGCATAAAACAAATATGGTTAGTAAATTGTTGCAAAATGTTACAAATGACCAGCAAAGTGCAATAGATCTGATTACAAGTGTAAAATCATTTCTAGAAAAAATGAGATCAGATCAAGGTCTTAACAGCATCATCATAGATGCAAAGGAACTTGCAGAAAAAATCAACGTTCCTGCTGAATTTGAAAAAAGAGAGCCTAGTTCGACCAAGAAAAATAAAAAGACAGTTTTCCTATGAGGCTCAAAACGAAGCTGTGCACTCTGGTCAAGATTCATTTAAAGTGAACTTCTTTTTCGTTGTGCTTGACACAGCAATAGCCTCTTTACAGGAGAGATTTGACCTCATGGAAAACAGCGCAAGTTTCAAATTTATGTATGATATTGCTGGCCTGGAGAAGATTTTCAGTGACACAGAGTTGAAGAAATCATGTAAACGACTTGAAACCATTTTAAGCGGTGGGGATGGAGGAGACTGTGACATCAATGGTGATGATCTTCTCGACGAGCTTAAACTTTTTTCGATTATGCTGCCTCCAAGAAGTCATCCTGCTGAAGCATTGTCCTTCTTAACCAAGCGTGGTTACATAGACACAACATTTTTGTTGCACTGCGAATATTATTGACTCTCCCAGTCTCAGTTGCCAGCGGGGAAAGAAGCTTCCCCAAGTTAAAACTCATAAAAATATATTTACGTTCAACTTTGAGTCAGGAACACTTGAGTGGGCTGGCAACATTGGCAATTGAGAAAGAATTGTTAAATGGAATGGACACTGACTTGCTACTTAAGGAGTTTTCAAAAGTAAAAGCCAGGAAAACCACTTTTAATTACAGGATATTTTTAGTTTGATTCTAAAGACACGATTTTTGTAATTTTATTGCAGTTGAATATCATTATGATAACCTGTAAATTGTAATGTAATTACAATTCTTGTTTGTAAGGTTTTGTGTGTTGTAATAAGTTACCTTCTATAGTCCGTCTAAGTCAGCAAGGCAGGCGCTGGGACAGAGAACTTGAAAATAATAGGGGTGAAAGGGTATCAGGTAATTGCGAGTAGGGAGAAAGGATTAAGCACAGTGGGGGTGGACTTTTCTGTGGACTGAGATTAGAAGGGATCTAATGACTCATTTCTAGGATATTAACAAACGCAACAGTACAGTTTCTCATTTTGTGGATAAATTGTGTAATGAAGTTTTTTTGGAGATAGAAAGGAAAAACTGTTGGAAACCTGTCTGCGAAAAAGTCATTAAAATTGAAAAAGAGTATTGGGAAAATTCAGGAATTTTAGAGGAAAGAGTTGAAGAATTAATTATTAATTTGGAAGAGGAATCGTCAAGTTCTGAAGAAAACTCCGACAACGATGGTATTGCTCCATTAGAATAAAAATAGCAACTAATTTTAAAGGAGAAGTATTTCCTGTTAAAAAAAAAAAAGCCCTTTTCAGGGCTAAAAAATAATGAGAAAGAGTCATCAATTCATTTTTTCTACATAATTATATAAATAAAATTCATATACATTTACAGAACTATAAAGTTAAAAAAAAAAAATAGGTAGCATAAAACTTAGGTTTTTTTTTCTATTAAAACAATATTAACATGCTGCTAATAATGCAAACAAATAATGAAGACCAATAACGCACTCTTTAAACATGTCAATACTTTTTTAATTTTTTTCATGTTTAAAAGAGTGAGCTATTGGTCTTCATTATTTGTTCATATTTTTTGTTTGCTTTTATTTTATTAAAATTTAATAGTCATTAAAAAAAATATATAAATTTATAAAAAGAAAAAGTGATGAAACTACAACTAAAGTTACAAAGTACATTTTTTTTAACGTTAGTCAATCCTATAATTTCACTTCTTTTCTTTAGATATGGAGAGTATATATACAAACATTCAGGTTTTGAAACCTTACAAACAGGGCCGCGCCAAGGTATGTTGGCGCCGGGGTGCCAGGCAAAAGTTGCCGCCCCTAATAAGCTAAATTTATTTTAGCCTAAATTTAATATTATTCATAATAAAACAAATACATAGACTATATATAATTATATATTTTGCATATATTTCCTTTCCATTAGTATTTCTACACTAAATTATTTGCCGCCCGCTGCCCCCCAAGACGGCAATTTCTGTTGTGGAATTAAAAAAAAGTCTTATGTGATCCTTTTTTTAGTATTTTGGAGAATTCAGCTCTTCGGAAATAAAGTCATTTAGATCCTTCCTAATCTCAGGCCACAGAAAAGTCCACCCCCACTGTGCTTAATCCTACTCCCACTTACCTGATACCCATTCACCCAAGTTTTTTCAAGTTCTCTGTCCCAACGCCTGAAGGGATTGCCTTCCAGACTTAGACAGACTATACCTTTCAAATCTGGTCAAAATTCCAATTTGATAAAAATGCTCTGATTGGTTAGTTGAGTTATGAGGGGGTGGGGGGAGGGGGAGGGGGTGCCAAAAAGTTGTTTGCTTACACTTGAAAAATACCTAGGGCCGCCCCTGACTATAACCGGGAGTTCACTATATCCGTTCCGTTATATGTGCATTGCACGGCAAGGGACCAAACATTTCGTTCATTATATCCGGGAGTTCATTACAAGCCGTGTTCACTACAGCAGGGTTTGACTGTATTTACCTTGAAATTCATACTTTTTAAAAATTATCCAAGTTTGGAGCAAACAATTGCCAGGAAGCACTTCTAATCCAGGCTTTCTTTTACTATTTCTGGAAACACTTTCAGTCAAAGTTCTTGTATAAAAATTACCATCCTGTGGATTCAAGCCATTTTTCATTTTTACAGACCTTAAACAGCAAAATTCCTCATTCCGATAGCAAACTTTAAGGTCTTTAAAGTCCAACTTATCAAAGCCATATCTTCCATAAAGAAACATTTTCTGAAAGGCCAGGATCTCTGCTTTAAGACTGCATAAGTTACATAATAATTATTGTAACATATATATATGTTTTATTACTTAAGAAATACATATAACTCTAAACAAAAGCTTATTATTTATAAATCATTGGTTGAATCTGTCTTAAATTATGGTTTGGAATGTTGGTGTCTCATAACTAAACATCGGTTAAATAATATAAATAGATTGATATACAAAATTATTAATATAATTCTTAATTATAAGTGCCAAACTATGAAAAATAAATTAAAAATAAGAACCAAATATAAAATTTTAAATATTGAAGAAAAATTTATTTTATAAAATTATTCTGAAAAATGTTTATAAATATAAAAATATAAGAGAAAATTATATCTCAAATAGTTCAACTAGATTAAATTGGTTAAAAGTTTTTGAAATACCTAAAATTAAAAATAATTTTGGTTTTAGAATAAATAACTATATTTATTATAAACTTTTAGTCAGCTAAACTGGGATAATTATAATAGTGGTAGCATAAAATCAGTTAAAAACCAACTGGTTTATGATATAATAAATAATAAAATTAAAAAGAATTTCAAATTTTTAATATTATATTAATATTAAAAGTATATAGAGATTTCTATGTGAGATAATAGATTAAAATTTTGTAAATTATTTTTTTTATTTTTTTTAATGATTTTTTTGTTTTAATCTTAATGGCATACATCAAATATCCATCACCTACAATACAGGAGTAATTAAGTAATTACACCTAATAGGACTGGTTAACATTAAAAAAAAAGAAAAAAAGAATGGAAGTAGGCTTGTGTTCATGTAGCGATGTTGGTTTTGTGTCACCGGAACCCTATCTTCCTCAATGAAGTAGAGGCCAATCACACCGTACTCCGATACTGCACACCAAATGGTTATTTTCTTCAAAAGCAGTGGACATTCCTGCATGATATCGGGATGAGCAAATCCTATGATCCGGTTAGATCATCAATTAATGTAACCTGTATCATGAATATGCGCCTCATCGGAGAACCAAATATTTTTCATGAACTCCTGGATTTCATAGGTTATGGTAAGAACACTGGCACAGAATAGTTTCCAGGCCTCTTTACCGCCCTTGCTGAGCCAATGTGCAGTCTGGATGATGTAGGAGAATGCTCTGAAACCATTCAGTTTTCTTTGTAAGGGTGTTCGGGACATGCCAAGCGTCAAGGCTGTTTTCCATTGACTACGCTGTGGCAACTGCAACACTTGTTCCAGAACACACCCTTGATTGTCATTGGTTGTGACAGTTCTGGGACACCCTGTACATCCTTGGTACCGCGTCCGTACACTACCGCTTTGTCTAAACTTGTTAACCACTGTTAGATGACACTGTTGCTGGGTGCAAGTTTGCAGAACTGCTGCGCAAAGAACACCTTCACTTGCTGTATTCTAGGACCATTATTTTGGCCTAATCCGTATGAGCGATTATATTGCTCCACAATAAACACCTTTTCCTCTGTTGTCAGCACCATTATCTCATGTCCAGTAACTGCCATGTGAAATGTTCCACAGCATATTGTGTTTGCGCGGAGTCAAGGTTCTGACACATTCCGCTTGAGGGGTGCGGTACTGGGTTTTAGACTGTTTGTTTTGGGCCATCCTGTATAATGTCTTGAAATTACAAGTCATTCACTGTACCATTGAGTTACTATGAAGACATGTTGGTTTGGTAACCATTCCTCTTGGATTTTGATTTTTGATTTTATCATTTTAAAAATCATCATCTGAGTCACCTAGGCCTAGGGAGGCAAAAAAAAAAAATCTTGGAGATTAGTTAAGTGGTAAATAAGAAAAATCTTTCTAAGCACATTGTCATAAACCTCACATATAAGATTAGCTATTTATTAAAACATTAATGAATTTATATTAATTGGAATTTATTATAATTTTTGTTGTATATATGTTTGAAATGGTTCACAAATTATGATGAATTACATGAGTCTAGTTACATATTTAAGGACGTCTATGGAAAAAGGGTTTAAAAGAATTGCTCATAATAACAAATAGTAATAGTAAATAGTAATTCTTTTGGTGATAACCAACATTTATTCGATTTTAAAAATGCATTCTTACAAAGAAAGGCTTGAGTGCACTTAAGCCCTTTTTCCATAGAGGTCCTCATTTGTGCTATCATCTGTATTTTTTACTGTTTCAGATAAATTTTAATGGTAATTTGTTTGTGTTTCTTTTTTTTTTTAGGGTCCAGTAAAGTTATTTTGCTAACCAATGACAGAAATTTAATAAACAAGGCAGAGGTCAATGGTTTTGAAGGCCATAGCTCAGAAACAATTTGCAAATCCCTCCAGCATTTTGAAAAAGAAAGGTTACCTATTATAAATGGTAAGGTTAATGAACATGATTAATGATTCTTATTTGAAAGCCTTTCTCTTCAACACAATGTTAAGTTAGAAGTATAAAATTATAAGTACAATGTAAATGATATGTTTCATCATTTAAGGAATTAATTTTAGGATGAATAATGAATTATTCCAATCATAAAATTAAAAATAATTACTTTTAAATTATTGTTAATATATGACTTTTTAGAATTAAGGTGGTCTTAATCTTAACCAGTAATTTGTAAAAACCAGCTGACCACTAACGGGTCATTAAAGTGGTTCTGAGATTTGAAGATCATCAAATGATAATGGTTGTACTTTGCTAATAATTCATCAATAGTACACGTTTTGTAAAAATCCCTAACATTGTCTTTTAGAAGGAAAGTCATTTATGGATCTCTAAAAGAATAATTCCCATTACTTAAAAAATAACAATTGGTTGTCACTAGAAACCATTGCTTTACGTTTCGTAAAACAGCTACTTAGTAAAGAAAAGAAATTTTTAAGTTTTTAAAAGCTTTTTATTGATAGGACGGAAATAGGGAAAAGCCCAATTGAACCTCCTAAATTAATCTTGTTTAATTATCATTGAAAAATATATGAAAGATAAAAGTAATCCATTCATCTGAAGATAGTTAAGAAATAGAAAGGAAATTAAAGAGGAACTTCTCTTCAGATTAACGTTTTTATTAATATTAGTCCAAAATATCCTTTCACTCATTAAGAATTGTATTTTTCATCATAATTATTTTATAATAATGTTAGATATAATTTAATAATAATTCACCTCAATTATATTCCCTTTAATTTATTAAATATCTAATTTAATTGGGCTATTTATAGTTTTTCCATTTCATGGTTTGCTTTATTATGGTTTCTAAGCCTCGGAATTGAGTTTTAAAGAATAAAATAATTAAAAAAAAAACCCAAATGCTTTTCTGGATATAGCTAAAATGAATAGATAAGCTGAATAACTGCTACTTTCATTCCTATCCTGTTTCCTTCAAATTGTCTTAATTTACCTGGATTGCTTTTATGTTCGTTTAGTAATAGAACTTAATTTTTCAATTTTTCTTTTAAGCAAAGAAAAAAAAAAGTAGAATGCTGAAATGACCATTTATCTGTAAATTCAACAATTTATAGTAAAAATCACTTTTTTTTTTTTGAAATCTTTCATTGCATGTTTCATATTTTGTGTTGTGTATTATTTAAGTAAATTATCAATACAAAACAACTTCTGGAAGGTTCTTATATTTTCATTCACGTTTAAAATTGACCAAAAAAATCATAAAAATAATCTTCATAACTATTCATATTTAAAGTACTGTTTCGGTCTGAAATATTAATTCATTTTAAAAGAAATTTTTCTTTTCTTATAGAAAGCAAACGAGTAAATTGAAAAAGTAAATTGGGAGAAATTGCAATTATATATTTAAAAAAAAAATGAATACACAAAAATATCAGAAACAGAATTATTTTGCCTGGGTAAAAGTTGCTCTGTAAGGCTTTCATTTTTCGAAGAACTGTCTTTGACTTCGTTTAATATTTCTGCTCACTTATTATTACTGTATATTTTCAGTAAGAAAATAATAAGATATAGTAAAATAAACATAACCGAAAAATACTAACAACAAAATGCCTAAGGATGTTCTTGGTAGAGATTTTCACTTTAATGAATGATTTGAAGGGAAAAATTTCCTGAGCTGAATTTGAAAGTTCATCGTCAGGAATTTACTAGTCCTTAAATAGAAAATTCAGATTAGTTGAAATCGTAGTTATTCTCAACTGGCAGAGTTTTGAGTTTAGTGATTGAGGATCTTTTAACAGTTTTGAAATACAGCTATTCTATCGCCAGTTACTCTGCTGATTGGACAAACTTTTAGCAATCATAAGAAAACCATAGGGGTAGAGGATGGAAGAATCAGAAGTAAAGTCTGGTGTTTTGCCTGTCATGATGGGGTTAAATGAAAAATGGGTGAATGTATTGTGTTCGAAGGAGAGTTTTATGACATTGTTAATGTTCTGATTAGTAGTTTTTACCTAATTGAAAATGATGGTCCAAAGCACAGATTAGCTCAACATCATGTTATAAGTGAGAACTAAACTGAGCTTCATTTCTCAAATGATGAGCAAAAATAATCAGCTGCAAAAGTAGAAACAGAAGAGTCAAAATTGCATACAAGACACACAAAAGAAGCCTACGCTAAATGTATCAAATTTAAAATAGTTTAGAAATTTGTTATAAAAATACCTTTTTTGTTTTTTGCTTGGTAATTTTTTTTTTTATTCATATAATCTATGAATTTTGTTTCAATTGTGTCTTACTTATTGTATTTTCTTGTCATAGAAACAAAAAGCAACAATGTACGTCATCCTCCAGAACCAACTGGTAGCCATTTAGTAAGTATGATGTTATTTAGGTTTAAAATAGGAAACAAAAATAACAACAAACAACTTCATTATACAAGAGTTTATAAAATGTACAAAGGCTTAAGTTCTATGAAAAGTTGTAATTGGTATTGAACATGATTATGCACAACTTCTGAAAGCTTTTTCTGTCTTATGACAAAAAAGGGGACTGTTTTTTAAATCTTCAGGGGGATTTGTCTGTTAAGATTACTATTTTTCAATTTCCAATTTGTTCCCAAGGTCTTTAAAGCTAAATTCACCAGTAACAGAATGAAAGGTATAAATAGAGATTCAGAATTCTTAAAATCATTTTAACCTGCAATATTAAAATATAAAATGATAGCAAACCATAAAAGCACCTATTAATAATAAACAATTTAAAAAATTTTTAAAAAAACCAACACAATACGATGTGTTTTAGATCTCCATTAATCGAGCCCTTTTTTCAAGTAGAAAAAGCTGCCGTAAGGTCATCCTCCTTATGCTGACCTTACAGATGGTTCTTCTACTTGAAAAAAAGGGCTTGTATTAAAACATCGTATTGAGTGTATTTTATTTTTTAATTATTTTTTTATTAATAAGTACTTTTAATGGTTTGCTATAGTTTTAGAGATTCAGAAAGTTCTTTTTGTTATTTCGGCACTAGTTTGCCATTCAATACTGTACAAGTATTATTTTATTCACTCTTTTCTATATATAGTAGTTTTATTTCTGCTTGTGTTATCTTTCTGGAAGTATATGCTTGTTCATCTATAGCATATTTTTTTTTTTTTTTTTTAATTTTTTTTTAGATGTATAATGTTCTTTTTTAAGTTTATTTGTTTATTTTTGCAGAGAAATTTATACTTTTTTTAATTTTAAAACATTATTATTGATAATTTAAAATAAAAAATCCATGATTATGTATAAAATTATCATTAATGTAATGTGTATATCAATCACATTACTTTTTAATAAGTATTAACTTCTGAAATAAAGTAAACAAAACTTACCACGAAAATCTATCCTTTATGAAGCAGAAAAGAAACAAACAGATGTTTCATTAAATTATTTTTAAATAGTTTATTTTTAAATTTTTGCAGAATTAATACATGCATTTTATCCAAACATATTTTGCTCTGATTTAAATAATACAAATATTAACATTTAGGATTGTGTTTGTAATAAAGATAGAATGCATATTATTTTTAAAAATAATAAAAAAAATAATGAAGAAAAAATTAAAACTGTTAACATAAGTAAAAGGTTGGTCAGAAACAAAAGTTTAGAAAACTTGTGTGCAAAAAGCATACCTTTACTGGAAGAAAATGAGATGGTGCCCTTAAAGTGGCACCGATCCACTATTTTCCTACAAATCACCTTGACGATTGATGTGTTTGTCACAACATTTGATCAGTTTGTCCTTCCAAGTCGCATAGAAGTCAGGGCACTGCTGTTGTAGCCCTTTTTTGCGTCACGCTGGACTTCTTCCCAAGTGCTATTTTAAGGCAGAGAAATATCATTGGAAATCAAATCCCAACTGGATAGCGGATGTCCTTAAATTCACAGTGGAAACCGTGCAATATGTGATCGGGCGTTGTCATGAAGGACGATCACACTGTCGTTCAGAAAACTAGGACGTTTTTTCTTGATGTTGTTGTGCAGTTTTTTTAAGGTTTCATTAGCAAGCCAGTTATCCAACAGATCGCTACTTTGAAATGACAGCGTGCACCTGCAATGACACACACAAGAAAGACCATGTGGCTTCAAACAGTACAGCCTCTATCCGATATTTCAGAAACCACCAGTATTAGTACAAACTCAAAAATTAATTTCTAGTGGTTGTAAACTTTTTTTCTGATTGACCCTCTCAAATATCAGCCTATTTGCTTGATATAAAGAAAGCTTTTTATTAATTAATAAGAAATTAAAAATGCCTATTACGTAGGGCTTGACTAGCTCTTACTGAGGGGCTGTTCCAGTATTATGTAAGCACATTTATAGTTATTTTAGACCCCTCCCTTGTAAGCAAAAATAAGCAGATGTACCCTTCCCCCTTGTGCTTATGTAAGATTGCCATATCATTAACAGTAAATACCTCTGAAATACTGAAATACACATGAAATACTGAGAGGGAAAATGTTTGTCTGTCTTATGTAAGCATTGTTATGATCCCCCCTCCTCCCCCTTGTCACCAAAGTTAAGAAAAGCTTGAACCACCTCCCCTCCCCCTGAATGCTTACATAATACTTGAACAGCCCCTGGTTAGTTTCTTTGGTTATGTTCCCCAGTATGCTTCCAAGTTAATGAGTAGTGGATAATTTATACTAATGATCAATAATATACCTATTCAAGGGATGTCAATAATTTAGATAACTTGAAGTAAATTTTATAAATGTTGTGAAAGTTGTTAAAAAAATATATAAAAGATAATTTTCTTATTATTTCTTATTTCAATGAAAATAATTTTCATGAATAAAGTTCTGTTGATAGTTTGGTGAATTTATTAATTTTCAATGAATATAAGATGTATAAATTCCAATGTGTAATCATGTATTACAAAATTCTTTACATTCACTTTCTCCACTGGTATGATTTGTTTCTGATAACTGAACTTTGATGACATTCAGGACTTAATAGCTCTCAACAACCTATTATAATAACAGACCCAGAGATGAATTGTACTTACCTGAATCTCTTTAGATACAAGGAAAGAGAAATAGTACATAATGTGAAAATTCTTTGTCTTCCATTTCTTTAAGTAAAATCCATTTACTTTATGCTATTTAAAAGTAAAGCTGTTAATAAGTTATTGATAATCTGTTTCAGGCTGACAATATTCTTCCATCCTTAAAAACTTGCTTAAAGACTGCTTTAGAAGTATGTCTAGAGGCTGAAATGAAATCTGCTTTTGGAGATCTATGGTAATTATTTTTTTTTATTTGTTTTTATTTAAGTTAAAATATACGCTTTTGGATTTAAAAAAAAAATCCAAAGTATGGGTGCTTTTTGAAAGTTTTTTAATACTTTAATGCTCTGCAGATTAAGCTGATTTTGAAGTAGCTATTAAGATAAAAATTATTAGTTTTCATTTTAATAGATGTTATTTTTATCAATCAATTTTGAAGTGTTGACTAACTTGAAAGATCTTAAATAATCCCTAAATACAATAGAATAAAATAAAGCAGTTAGTCAAGCACTAGATTAAAAAATATATAAAATGAACTTTAATAATTATTTTCTTGTTTATTTTGGTTCTTTGTAAATGTTGATAAAAGTACTATTTTATAAAGTTTCAGCTTTCTCAATTTAACAGAGTATTTATTTATTTACTTTCATTGAAATATTGAACAATGCTATTATTATAGCTTATGACTTTACACATTGTCATCATCTGAATTTTATAGCACTACATGAACATGAAGAGATAATAGGGAAAAAAATAGCCTGTTTTTATCAAATTTTAAATTTAAAAAAAATGCATTTTTTTTAAAAATCTGATCCTGTTGTTTAAGATTGACTTCTCAAATGTTTATTAAAGTTGAATTGAAGGAAACTAGAAAAAAAAAAAAAAAAAAAAAGGAAGAAAGAAAAATATTAGATTAAGAATGAATAAAGATTTAATGTAATGGAAATTTGCCTTTGTTACAACAATGGTTAATTTTTGAGCCATTCTGACTGTTTTTACCTTTTTATTCAGGTTGAAAGTAATTTTTAAAAAGCCACCATGGACGTTTGAGGATATTTTGAATTGCTTTAGCAAGTACGTATTTTCCTTTTTGCATCTCATTTATTTAATCTTAATTGCCATAAATGGAGAGTTTCCACATTTTATTATCATTAAAAAAAATTAATTAAGCAATACATGTAGATGCATGAAATTAGGGATGATAGGAAAATGGAGTTTGATTTATTTTCTAATTTCTTTTAGAACTTCACCAGTTCTGTGCAAACACAGTGAAACAACTCGTACATTGCTAATTCATTCCACAACATCGCATGTTACCTTTTACAGGTTCTTTTCTACTGGAACCTTATTACAGTGATTAGGTTTCACATTGATTATTTTCCAATATTTAATTTATATATTTAGGTAATAATAGGAAATTTGGCTTTGTTTTGTTAGGGTAGCTTCAGGTAACTTGCAATGTTGTTTCACTGTGTTCGGAACTTTCTCACAAAGTAACATAATGTTCATCTTTGAAAAAAGTTTCTTACATTATTAATATACTGTACCCCAACGTCCAGAATTTACAATATCTATACCACCAATTAAAGAAATAGATTATTATAAATAGTATATAACTTAAATATCAATATCTATATCTATATCACCCGTAACACCCAATACTGGGTATGGACGCTCTCCTACCAGAGGAGTTTAGGCTAGATACCGCAAGGGGGCGCCAACCCCAAGGGAAGAAACGGACAACACAGAAGAAAGGAAAGTGAAACACCCATGCCACTACCGGGATTCGAACCCAGGAACTGGCGCATTGGACGCCACGGCTGGCCGCCGCCGAGACCGCATGGCCACGCCAGCACGGCAAATATCAATATAAATTTCACCCATTTCATGTTTTTGATTTGATATATGGAATTTTGGAATTTTTTTTATCAATAGCGTTTCTTACAATGATTGTCTTCAGAAAACTTTGATCTCATTCCAATCACAATAATACTCTTTGTATTTCAGTAGTTGAGTCATTCTAATGTAGAATTTCTTCAAAGATTTTTTTTCCGAATTTTTTCCTTTTTTTTTTTTTTTTGAGATCTTTTAAGGTTTGATGAAATGAAGAAAAATTGGAAAAATTCCAATAAAATTGCCTTACTTTGAATATAGTTCAGAAAAAAAAAAGGTTTTTAAGAGCAGCAAATTTCAAGCTGTTTTCAAAATATAGAACAAAAGTAATGATATGTTTATGCTTATAACTGACAGCATTTCTAAAATGAACCTGATAGAGATAGCCTATAAACTTGAATGTCCTTATAAGAAATTCTACATTGGAATATTCATGTTATGTGCATTTCTTATATAAGGGCATTCATAACTTAAATAAAAACACTATATTCTGATATTTTGACATTGCTCTAACTTCCTATTCTGACAACTACCTGTCTATCCTAGCCTCAGAGCTGGAATTTCCAATGCAGATAAAAAATGGAGCAAGAATAGACAAATTCATTATTACTCTCTTCAGAATAGAGAAAAGAGCAATACCCTAGAAAGGAAAAATGATGGAAAAGTTATATGAATTATTAAAAGTAAAAGATGAAGATAATATCAAGGTAATGTGCATTGGACAGATGTCATGCATTGATGTCACAGGTAGCCACTGAAGTACTTGGCAACGATCAAGGATTGTTGGGTTTTGAACATCAAATAGTTACTGAGGAAAAAATAAATTGTATAAGAAAATGCAACAAAAGCATAGAAGAGGCTGGTAATGGAAGAGTATCGTGAACAAAGAAAGAAAACAAAACAGTGTATAAAAAGAAAAAGAAGGTTGGATTAATTAATGGAAAGTTTTCATTTGCATCATGAAAGTAGAGAATGCAATCAGAAAATAAACACCTTTAGAAAAAGAATTCAAGGCTAGGATATGTTGCAAGAATGAGAATGCTACAATGACAGGACAGAAATACACAGAAGCTCGGTTATAATGCGATCTTTCGGATCCAAGATCTCGAAGATAACAATATAATCGCGATATAACCGAACTTTTATTACTTCGCGACGTCAAATGTCGTATATCGCATCCTATTATCGCCCACACGATTCCAAATCGATTTAAAATGGTCATTTGTGATTACCTACATCATTCAGAACTATGTGAGAGAATTTTATATTTATAAATACCTAAATCATTACCTTTTCAACACTTTGATGGGTTATATTAGCCAAAATCGATTTGGCGCCGCCATCTTGGCATCTTGTACAAACGACGAGTCACGTGGATTGAAACTAGGTATTCATACGCCTATTAGATTACATGGGCCTCTTTACTGGTTGTCATTGGCAGAAAAATAGATCTCGATATTCATTTTGGTTAAACAAAAAAGTCCGTGATTCTGGTATTTTTTTAAAAAATATATTGTATTTGACGCATTTTCGTGACATTAGGGTGGGTATAGAGTCTCAATTACTGTAAATAATAAGGAAACAAGCTTATTAATTTACACCTTTGATTTGATTTTAGGCGAAAAAACGGTAAATTTTGCAATTTTACAATTATACACCTTTTCCAAAATAGAAGGGGTCCAAGACCAAATCGCATTATATCCGAATTCGCTATATAAACAACCGCTTTATAACCGAGCTTCAGTGTACTAGCAAGTTGGGCTGGATATTTTAATCAGTTAGTAAATAGACCAATCAGAGTATCAGAAACCAGAAAATATTGATTGGAACTGAGTGATGATGAAGACAAATCTCTACCCATACTGGAGGAAGTTAAAAGTCTCTTAAAGAAATAACAAAGCACCTGAAACAGTTGGTCTACAAGCTGAATAATTTGAAGGAGATACAAATGAACTAATGACAGTAATTAAGGATATAGTAGAAGACTACTATATCCTTAATTACTGTCATTAGTTCATTTGTATCTCCTTCAAATTATTCAGCTTGTAGACCAACTGTTTGGGTCTATAAAAAAAACCTACAATTGGGAAGTGAACCTTATTTTCCCCTACACAAAAAAAATAATATGATAGTATAATGTGTAATAATTATAGGGGGATCATCCTCCTGAACACTGTCTATAAGATCTTATCAGACGTTAATATATTACAACATACAGAAAAAGAAATGGGACCACATCAATGAGGTTTCCATCGTGGTAAACCAACTATAGACCAGTGATTTTTATTGAGACATAGTTTGGAAAATAATCAGGCAACACTGTAATTAAACTCACCATCTCTTTATAAAGTTTAAATCCGCATATGATAGCATCAACAGAAGTGAGATGCAGAAGGCTGTGGTAGAACTGAAAAGTCCAAAAAAAAACTTACTAGAATGACCAAATTAATAATGGAAGAAGGCATTTGTTGAATTAGGATACTGTCAGATTGTACAGATCCTATACAAATAATAAAGGACTAACAAGGGAATGGTTAGGCTTGACAGGTCGAAACCTCCCTATCATTTTCTATCATTTATTCAGAACCTCATTTCTTATAATAATATGTCAGTAGATGGCAGTGATTATCTAAAGGATATTGAGAATACAGCCTATTAAAAATACAATGATGTTTTTAAAAGAACTGAAATGACATTTGTTTTGTTATTGTTATTTTCATGGTGGTTTACAGACGAGAGGTTTGAATGCACTTTATGAGGAGAAATAAGAAGACATGAGAGCACTTTCACACTTAATCTTTATGGTGAGAAGCCTAAATTAACATACTTAAAACCTGAAATCCTTGGAGGATATAAAATTGCATTGTCAACTTAATTTTGTGTCATTTAATAATAGTAGTAGCAAAAAATTGCTGCATGTCAGTTGGATAACTTCTTATCTGAAGATAATTTCTGAATTTTGAAATTTACAATCCATAAACCACATTAGCCTTCGTGTTCAGCATTATTTTGTTTTGATGAAGGCAAAATGAACTCCGAAGTGTGCCTGATAGAAGCTTTGTGTCAGGAGCATAGAATGAATTTCTGCTGTAGCATCGACTTTGTTATAAGAGAATGTGTATGTTCTTAAAAAGAAAGAGGAAAAATTGTTAGTAGAAAAAACTGATGGTACTCTCCAAAATATGGTACATTGTCTCACAGCTGATATTTATTAAAATTTTGAATGACCTTTTAATCATTGCCATCATAAATATGGTAAAAGTGCTAATAAAATCTAAAACTTTTTTTTTTCTGAAATCTTTAAGGATTTTGTTCTGTTTTATTCATTCTAAATTTAAAATAACTGAAAAAAGAAAAATGAGGTCAGTAACAGAAGAATTATTTGACCATTCATCAGTGTCTGACATCATTAATTGGGCAAGAATTTAATTGTCAAAGGTGTAATTTTTCCTACTCTAATAACTTTTGCGTATACAGGAAATCATTTTAAAGTGGAACATAACATCGAGATTTACATCTGGGCATTCCAGGATAGAGCTGCTTTGAAGTCTCATAAGCCAGGCTAGCTCAAAAGCTCTAAATTCTCTCCAGTGCGCCCAGAAATTTTGAATGGGCTTTGAGGATAAACAAAATGCTTGCTTTCCAACCAAAGAAAAAGTAGTCGTCCAAAGACTGGATTTCTTCCTATTTGGGATGCAATGGTAGGGTCCATCCACTCCCTCCCAAAGATGGCATTGATTCTGTCCTTGTGTCATTTCTGACTATTGATAATCTTGGTTCTTCTTCAGTTGACTTTCACCTAATTAATTTTCTTCATTACTTTCTCTCCTTAATTTCTTTGCCAAATTCTTGCTGTAACATAATTCAGTAAAAGAATAAAGAGATTCAAGTGCTGAAATTTGATAATATTTTTTGAAATTTGTGAAACTTCAAAAATATTTTTGAGAATTGTGGGGGAGAAACTTTTCCTTCTCACTCCTACCAAATTTCATTTGACCTTTTCCTGGATTTATCTTCTAAATGTCCTTAGTCAGCAGTTTCTTAATACACAAGCTTTAACTTAAGGATATTTAGTAATTTAGTTGCACAGAGACAGTAACTCTCATTGGGAACGGCAGGGAATGCAATTGTTTTTTTGATAATTTGTGCAAGTGTTATTAGACTTATTATCCTAGAGCAGTGTTTTTCAATCTTTTTGAACATGTGACCCCTTTTTCAGTAACAAAATTCTGGCGACTCCCTAGGACCCCTGGCGAACAATTTTTGATTGAAGCTATTTGTCGGAGTGCCGCGCTGGTGTGGTCGAGCGGTCTCAGGCGTCGGTCTGTTGTGAGATCAATGTGCCAGCGCCCGGGTTCAAATCCCGGTAGCGAGCATAGATGTTTCAAAAATTTCCTTTCCTGTGTTGTAGCCTCTTCTTCACTTTCTCTTCGGTCTGACGTCATTCCTTAATGGCGTCCTGGGGAAGGCCACGGGAAACCACCCCAGTATCTTTCCCTTGTAATTCTAGGGAGTCTGCTAGGGGTTCGCCGTCTTGGGAACACTAGCGCTCCCTGGAGCACGGATGCTTCGGCAACGAAGCTCGCACTTCGGTGCGAACCGACCACACACACACACACACATTTGTCGGAGTACGCAGCAAGTATGGACGTGATTTTAAATTGTCTTTGTGCTTTGCTCCGAGCGAGCATAAAATGGAGACGTTTAGAACCAAGATTAGAAAAAATATTAAAGAATAAACAGGCTTTTACTATTACCTGGCTTGCGACCGCAACCCCCCGAACAAGACTTCGGAACCTCCCTGGGGGTCGCGACCCACAGGTTGAAAAACACTGCCCTACTGGAACAGAGGAAAATATAAGAGGATCAAACATTAAGGTTTTCAAATCATTGATATTTACGGAAGCTAGTAATTCAAAGTTCACAAAAGTCTTCACATACAACTAAATGTATTGCAGTCACAATGCTTTAACAATTGAAAAGAATTATATTCAACAGTATTTAGCATTAATTACATTTTGTAATCTTCTAAAATATCAATTTTAGGCATTTTGGAAAATTGGATATTTTAATTTGTTTTAATAAAAAAAAAATACAAATGAAAAACATATTTTTAAAGGAAAACTATACAGTTACATGCTTTTTATGTAATATTTTTCTATATTTTTAAAACTCGTATAGTCATTACATTCACATACTTCTGTAAGTGATTTATTTTAACAATTTATTAAAACAGAAATATGAGAATAATGTACTTATATTGAAGTGATCTATGGAAACAGCATTGTTTTTGTGTGCATTGTTAATTATTTTTTAATAACTACCTACAAAGAATTGACAGATCTACAAGTACAGAAAATGATTTTTTGAGGGAAATTGAAAACATGAAAGTTGTTTTAAGAAATAATGGTTATAATGATAATTTCATAGATAAAGCTATACAAAAGTACAATAAATTTAAAATTAAGGAATTAAATGTACACAACGAAAGGAGATTTTTTATACCATATATCAATAAAAACAGTTTACAAATTCAGAAAATTTGTAAGAATTTTAATATTGAAATTGGATTTGTGTATCAAAATAAAATTAAAAATATTGTATGTAATAAATTAAATATGTATGACAAAAAACATGAAATGGGAATTGTATAGAAGATGGAATGTCTGAACTGCAGGAAATTCTATCTTGGAGAAAGCAAAAGGACATTAAAGGAACGGGTAATGGAACACGACAGCTACATAAATAATAAATCAATAACCAAATCTGAGGTGGCAGAGCACTGTATTCAACAAAAACATTGTATGAATAATGAGATTAAAATCTTATGTGTGGAAAAAGACCCTAAGACAAGAAAGATAATAGAAAGCATGTATATTAGAAACACAAAAAGTAGTAATTTAAATAGAAATGATGGGATTCAAGTGAATGAAAGGATAACAGGAATGGCTAAGAAGATAGTCAATAAAAATTGTAACGTTGTAAAAACAAAGTAAAATTAGATGTATTTAATGGTTGTTGACTTGTACTACTCTCAAATTATTATTATAATTGTTGAAATAGCAATTGTTTTTAGCAATCAATGTAATATTGTGTTCACGTAGTCTTCCTTCATTGTTATTTAAATTCTTTTTTATTTCGTTACAATTTCATTTTAAGCTGAAGAAGAAGAGATGTTTTATCTCTTTGAAAATTTCTTTTAATAAATGTATGTTTTATTGCATTTATTTATGTGAGTATGTTGTGGCTTTATAATTATTTTTTTATTTTATTTTTTTAAAAATTCTATGGAGAAGCTAGGAAACTTAAAATTACACAAATTATAACAGGTCTTTTTCTCAGTGTCCTTTCCCCATGAGTTTTACATTTTTTTCTCAAAAACTATTTTTTAAAATTTAATGGATTTTTTTTGCAATCTTTTTTCATTATCTTTTTTTTTTCTTTAAAAAAATTGGAAACATTCCTGTAGCACAATAATGTGATTGATTATGTTAAAGAATTTCAGTGACTTTTGAGAGAGAGCATTACTAACTTTCATTATTAGAATAAAATTTAAATTAGGTGATATCTTGAAGTCAAATTCCTCTGTGTAAAAATGAGGAAGTGAATGATTTTACTTGATGTAACTTAAAGCCGAAAATGATGTTCGCCGATTCAAGTCGAAGACAAGCTCGTACACAATGAATATCACAGTATTGCGAGTTTCTTTCATGCATAAATAAAGTTTATACTGAAATGCAGTAATTGTATGCGGCATAAATTATCAGAGAGGTTTCAAAACCTTGATTTTTTCGAATTTTCCACAGCTGCTGGGGGAAACGCATTGCATTATGGGATTCCTTCTATCACTGCCGACTCATTTGCGAGTTGGATGGTGTGACGGCTGACAAAAAGTTGGCGGACTCGAAGTCGGCCGACTAAAATTATTGCAAAGTTGGATGGTGTTCGCGGGGCTTTAAATTTGTTGGGGGGAGCAGTTAATCTTTATCTTTTATTTCAGCAGAGGAAATATGGCCAACTTTATTTTCTTCTGTAAGTTGAAATCTGCTGATTATTTTTTTTTTAATCCTAAAATCTTGAACTTTTTCTCAAGATAAAGTGTAAAATCATTTACATTTCATCTCCTCCAGTATTGATTGAATGTTGTTTAATTTTTCATTTTATAGGTCTTCACCAACTAGAATTCAATTTAGTCTGGTATTTTAAAATGTTTTGTTACCTGGTCATCTGATCATTTAGTACCTGATGTGGTAGACTGTATTCATCATTTTAGAAAATAATTAGGAATTATTGATTTGAAACCCAGTCTGAGCAATTAGAATTTTACAGTTCTCAACAGTATCAATCTAATATATATACATCTCCAAAGCTATGTTTATGTTTATGTAGTGAATGTGGGTGGCAGAGAAGCCAAGCACTGCGACCGGAGGTCTATTGTACTAACCCACGGAAAGAAGGAAAGATGGAGAGAAAGACTGAGAAAGTATGGTGGGAGAAGTGCAGGGGAAACGGGAGAACCCCGAGAAAACCTGCCCAGCGCGGATCGTCCACCATCACGAAACCCACATGAGAACCGAACCCGGTACTCAGAGGTGAGAGGCCGATGTCATAGCGACAACGCCAACCGCGCGGCCTAGCTTAATGCTCAGTTTTTAAAAGAAAAGTGTGTTTTCCCTCTTTGTGCAAATCCTGACATTCATACACCAGCTGACCTAGACTGCTTAATTCCTAAGTTTTAAATATTCCAAGTGGAAATACTAGAAAAAGTTCTTTAAAAAATGATCAATAGTTTCAAATTAGATGTAAAATTGAATTCTTGTCTGCTTAAATTTGTTGGAAAACCACAGTTGATGAACTTAAAATGATCTTACATTTTTTAATTTATCACAGGCACTGGATGGCGGTATTTAGTTTTTTCTTAAAAAAAAAGGAGCACGCAATTATTGAAGCATTAAATTTACTTTTTAAAAAAGATGAAGGTAATTTTTTAAAATTATAATAAATTTAATTATAGTATGTATCATAAATGTAGATGCTGAGTGTGGTATGACAAATTTTAATTTAGTTTTTAATACAAAATAATATACTAATGTTTACAAAAATCTGAACACCAAGAAGGACCAATCAGAAGGTTTTTAAATTTGGGTTTCCTTAAGATTTAAGATTTTAAGGAAATATTAGATTATTTAATAATGACCAATTCCACCCTTTGCTTGAATAATATGATCCATGATACAACTAACGAAGGCAGATGACAGTGAAGTAATGTTACCAAATTATAAACAATTCCAAAATAAACGGCTTCAATATAGCACAAGGTAGGAGTCAAATGTGCATGCGCAGCCAATGAAATCCTTCATAGCTGCTCCTGAAAACTAAAGGTAACATATGCTACTTTTACTACAGCACATCTGCCGCACTGTATTGGTGGTGCCATTAGGACTTCTGGAGTATACCTTCATCTGTTTTACGTTCTTTGGCTGCTATGTAGGGTTATGTACTGTTGAAATAAGGTGTTGGAACAGTTCAAGTATTAAAAGAGATTATTTGCATTATAAAGCCATGGATGTACAAAGAACTAGTAATGGATTTGTAATAGGATAGTTTTGCTTTTATAATTTAGCACATTCCAAGAAGAAATGGGATTCAATAAAATGCACAATTGTTTGCTTCACTCCTTGAGCTATCATCAACAAGAATCTCATACAGCTGTTTTGTCCTTGTTAGGAACTCATCAGCCAGATTTATCCTCGATGATAAGCTCTGAAAGTGCTGAAGGCTATGGATTCTTCTCCTGGAAGTGGGACCCCACAAAAGCAAACAACAATAAGAAAACCACTATAACCAGTGCAGTTTAAATACCCTGGCCTGCTAAGCACTAGACACAAAATGTGCTTAATAAGAGGACAACATTAACACAAAGGCAAAATCTTCATAAATAGGAAAATTTAATGTGCATATAATGTAACATGAAAAATGGGAATCAATAAAATGAACAATCTTATTTTTAAGCTTATCTTTGAAAAATCAAACATATCCAATTCATCTTCCTCACGATATTTCGATAAACTCACCGTTTATCTTTTTCAAGCGATAAACAAAAACAGAAATACACCACTTCTCTTTTTTAATACAATTTTAGAATGAATTAAAGAATCTTTACTCATAACAAATATGGTATGCAACGTGTCATGCACGTTACATATTACACAAACTAAGCATTATTACTGACAGCATAAGCATTATTAGGCAATAACGCTTTTGAATATCAATTTAAGCAATAACGCTTTTAAAAAGAAACTTTTGAATATAAATTTCTGAATATAAACTTTATATCATAAATTTGGACTATGGACAGTAAATGCTGTGATTTATATTGTGATTAGGTTCTAGCTTCATTCTTTAGCAGAATCAGCCAGTGACAAAACTGCACAAACAATCATGAACTGTTATCATTTTTTCAGTAATTGATGCTAAAATTGTATTACAGAATTTTATGCTTATAAACATTTGTCATTTCAGAAGTGACGGACCTTATGCTTTTCCTTTGTGGTGTTCTGATTTTTGTGATCAATCGTACATGTTTTTTGTGGTTTTTGTTGAACTTGTTTTTAAATTTAAGTTTTTGAGTCCCATAAAGTTATTAATAAACTTACTGATTCTTTAGTATGACTCACATTTTTCATTGGAATGTAGAGAATGATATAATAATTGACTTTTTTGTTAATGAATACAAGTAATTAATTTTCTCAGATGTCCTCATTAATTATTATTATTATTTCCTACATGTTTCTCTGTTGTGAATAAAAAAGTTCTTTAATACTTGTGATTTAAAGAACTACTTAGAAGTTATTTTTTTATATTTGCCCCCGTAATTTCATGGCTTTTATATTTCTAAATATAACCTTAAAAGAAATGGGAGGAATTGCATCATACTAAACTAATAGAACAAGAGCATTGTTTGCTAATTCAATTTAACACTTGAGTTTGAAGCCCTGATAGTTTAACCATTAGACAAACTGAACAACTGCCTATCGCATCAAAACATTAGAAGCACCAATTTTCCAAAAATTAAAGTAATTATAATAAATTTTCATTTTAATTTGCATTAGACCAGTGAATAAAGAGATGCAGTTCTCAGTTTTCTTTCTTTTTTTGGACACTTTTAATATTTACTCATTTACTGATTTACTCATTGTCTGTCTAACGCCTGTTATGACTGCCCAATGCTGCGGTGACCACTTTTGTCTCATTCTATGACATCATAGCACACGATAACAACCGCATCCACTTCTCCAGAGGGGTGTCTGAATACTTTTGGCCATATAGTGTAGATACCCATTATTTTGAAGGACAATCGCGACCTTATTGGATAATTCTAAAACTTTTGAAGATATTAATTAAATATTTAAGCTTTCTGTACCATGTTTGGGGCTAAAAAAATGGAAGAAGTAGTCACAGCTGCTGAAATTATAAATAGATGAATTAAAATGCAACATACTTTGCTATTTGAATATTCCAATTGTTCAGTTTTCAGATTCTTTAGTAAATAACAGTAATTTCCAATGATTTTTATTAACATTGTTCTAAAAACATTTTTCAATTATTATGCATTAAAACAGTTTATTATCAGACAGATTTAATCCCATTGAAATTTAATAGCTGTGTGTATCTTGCTTTCTCTTATGTAACTCATTTACAATTGTAGTTGAATGTGTCTCTTTGATCTTTAGTTTATTAATGTTATTTTCTTCTCTTTTCACTTGGAGCATATGACAGTTACATGATATTGGAGGATTGCATTGCACCTAACCAAAATTCTCATACTTTGTTTAACGCAAATATATTTCAGCAGTTTATTTATATAAAAATGCTGCATCTCAGAATTTTTGTTTGACAGTTTCACAACAAAGCTGTGTATTTAATAATAATTTGTTATTTGCTTTGTTTTTCTTTATGAATTTTCAACTTTTATCTGCGATAGCAGAGCATTAACTGCCTTCATTGCATTAAGCAGGGGTGGGCAGTCTTTTGTAAGGTAAGAGCTATCTCAAGTATACTCCACCTTAAGACTACCGGTGGACCGCGATTGATGTCTTGCCCACCCCTGCATTAAAGCATTATGATATTCATTTCATAAGATAGATAAAGCAAACTGAAATTATTGTATTATAAGGTAGAATAAAGAACTTGTTAGTATTATTTTGTTTTGGTCTTTGAAAATCAAGGCTATTTTACTCACAATTGATAAATTTTATTGTGATTTAAATTAAAAACTAGAAAGGTGATTTGACAATGCATTTTTAAAGCTATTTCTGGGTTACTCTGATAAAATTTAAGGACAGCTTGATATTTTGTACCTGAAACTCTGAGACTCCATAACTGAACATCCAAATTATACTATCAACACGTAATCATACTTATTTTGTAAATTTTAACCATTTCAGAAACAGCTTCTTCAGATGATACACAAAATAAATTTTCAAAATTACAGTACCATATATGATCCAATAGAGGCCCCTGGCGTTTATTTGCAAAACTAGCCTCGGCTCTCGGCGATTAATAGAGATCGGCTGCTATTAGAGGCCGGCCATTATTAACAAAAACCTTCAGAACGCAATATTTTTACACATAAATACCGGCTTATATTACAAACAGCTACTTTATTTGAATTTCACATGCTACATAATACAAGATAAATGGTAATTTCTTTCTGTACCTTTTGCTGCTATTCGACATCTGAATCCGCAATGACGGCTTCGTTGTTGTCCAGTTCACTATCGTCTTCCTCTTCTTCCAGGTTTGTCACGATGCTTTGAATTCTTGCCGCCGACAATTTCTCTCTTCCTTCAAAACACAGCTGATTTTCGCAGACACAAGGTTATCATATTGTTTCTTTCACTCTCTGATTTCGGATCAACACTATAACGATGAGCAGCCACCTCATCAGAAGTTTCTTTCGCATATTCCACCGCACGAATCTTTAAAGGCAATGTCAAATGACTGTTTCGGTGGCATTTTGTAAGGCAATGTACCGTAAGGTATTACGCACGACTATAAAGATACGGATGCTTACACTAGTACCGGTACACAAATATCAAAGACCCGGCTACTGTTAGAGACCAGCTACTATTTGGCCGTGTCCCCTCTGCAGCCTGGTGCTTATTATAGACCGGCGACAATAAGAGCCTCGGCGTTTATTGGAGCATATACAGTAAATAGTTTGTATGTCAATACATAAATCGAAAACATAACAATGAGCCGTGCTGGCTCATGAAAACAATGAAAACAAAACTGAGTTTAACACATTAACTATTTAATAATACATGTACATTTAATAATTGTTGTAGACAATATATTTTACTAAGGGGGCATTATTTTAATTGCTATATCCAATATTTGTGGAGTTAATTCTATTCCTTTATATCTATTCATAATAATGCCACAAATATTGGATTTAGTGATAAAATAATGCCACATTAGTTAAACATATTGTCTACAACAATTATTAAACATACATTTATTTGAAGAGCCTTCACATATCACTTGACGAAGCCAAAGTACTTGCTGCAAACCGCCATGATTGGAGGAAGATCATTCGCAAAGTTCAATGTTCAAAGGCACCCACAGCAGCGTACTGGTTGAGAGGAAAACCCCCACCACCCGCCAGCTAGGGACAATGATGATGATGATTAAACATACACGCATTAAATAGTTAAGATGTAAAACTCAGTTTTTTTTTTCTTTTTTTTTTATAATATCATTGTTATGTTTTTGATTTATATATTGACATACAAACTGTTTATTGTAATTTTGAAAATTTATTTTGTCTACCATCTGAAGAAGCTGTTTCTGAAACGGTGAAAATTTACAAAATAAATATGATTACATGTTGATAGTATAATTTGGATGTTCAGTTATGGAGTCTCGGAGTTTCAGGTACAAAATATCAAGCTGTCCTTTAGAACTTCAAATTACAATTCTGAATAATCTACAAATTTCAGTTATGCAATATGGAAAGGATCAATGCAGTTTACATTTCAGTAAGAAAGCTTTTTAACAGTTTCATTATTAGGATTAGGATTAGATAATGGTACTATTTTGATTACTATTATTAGATTAGGATTTCTAAATTCAAACAACTTCTTAGGAAATTTATATCATAAAATAATCAAAAAATGCATCTTTTATAAAGAAGTCAAGTTTCCAATGATAGAGGCTTTTAACATTCATCAGTGTATTTTTTTTTTCCCTATTCTTTCATTGATCAGTTAAACCTTTAGGAGTCGTGAGCGAGTGACTAACTGTCTTCCTTTAGAGAATCAAACATTTTTACTGGATAAAGTTATCATATCTTTAGCAATTCTACAGCATTAAGTGGGATTTGTTCTGTTTGATAAAGCTGTTCAGAATACTTGAGTTACTTTAAGATTGTTCATAGCTTATATTCATTTCAAGTCAGTTATCTGTAATAAATTAAGAAGCGTTTCTTGAGAATATAGTTAACTTCTACCAAATTATTTACGAGAGAATTTTTTACAGTGTTTTGAAACTTGTGAAAAATAACTTAGCTATTAATGTAAGTTATTTTGCTTCGTTGGTTTATTAATTATTTTATTTCTTTCTTTCAGGTATTTCCTTGAAGCCTGATTCATTGCTGCGGCTGATTGATGATTGTTTGTATTTGTTACAAACTATTGAACATCATTCTGCTTATGGTGAAACTATTCCAAAGTGCTTGGAAACTCTTGGCTCCCTTCGGCATTCTGTCAAAACAGATTCACAAGACAAAGCTCCTGAACTCACATTGAAATCAGAAACTTTAAATGTTAACAGAACAAATGAAATTGATTATCAACAAATAGCAATGAGTGAGTTTCAGTTAGTCTGGGAAAATATTAATTACTACTGGTAAGCTTATAATCTATTTATTCAAATATTAATTTAATAAGAATAATATAGTTCTTAAAAAAAATTGTATAATTATTGTATTTAAAGGGAATTTCTGAAAGATGATAAGTTTTTATAAAGTTTTTGATATTTTTGTGTATTTTTAATTTCAAACAATTGATTTGTTAGATTGCTTGTTAATAAATAAAATAAGCAAAAAGAATTTAAGTAGCTTCTTAGAATAAAGAGAGAAGTAGAAGTCCTTGATCAATAAAATAATAGACCTTTCTGATTCAAGATACACTACAGAATGGGAAAAAATTCTGTACACCCCTGTCAGTAAATGGGATTTGAAATGAATTGATATTCCTATTATGGATCCATAACATCTGTATGCACTCCTCCACAGTCTCTGAATAGATAGATGCGTGTCCAGGTCCGTTTGCTCATTTTCTGTAGCATTTGTGGCGTTACAGTTGTAAAGGCATTGCACACAGCAATCTGCAACTCAGCATTGGAAAAGTACCACTGTTTGCAGACTTCCTGTTTAATGATTCCCCATAGAGAATTGCCTGGTGTGGTAAGGAAAATTCTCGGATCCATGGCCACTTACCTGTTTGGGAAAAGCTCATCAAGGCGCAATCGCACTCTCATGGCGAAATGAGCTGGTGCTCCATCTTGTTGAAACCACACAGTGTCAGCTATGCCTTTCACCTGGAGTTCAGACAGCAACCGTTCATTAATCATATGCAGAAAGTTATCTGATTCACTGGGCCATTGAAGAAATATGGTCCTAGCAGATGTTCTTCTGTTACCCCCTGTCCAAATCATAACATGTGGTGGATTTTGTTTGAATTCTTGAAAGAAATATGGATTTTCCTTTGATCAAAAATAAATGTTCCGATCTTTCAAACTTCGATAGAGAGTACATTTATAACTAAACAGAACTTTTCGTTGATCTTCTGTTGTTGGGAAATGTTGGAGAAGCAGGTGCATGCTTCTTCGCTCTGTGTTAAATCCACATCTGATAGCTAATTCACTGACAGCAGGCGAAAAGATTTCACTTTCAAATCCTTTTGCATGTGGCCCTTCATGGTTGACCAGGGAATTTGGCAGCAGGCTTGCGATTCGACTTACTTCATGGGAGATCGTATTATGGATTCTTCCATAGCAGCACGTTTCCAAACGTGTTGACTGTCTTCCCATCTGATGTGAATCCTTCACAGATCCTAATGTAAAAGCCGTTTCCATGCCAGTAATGTTCTCTTGGATGGTGGCGCCTTCCGAAATTGCAGCTGAAAATTGGTAATAATTTGTGAAAATTGGTAATAATTTGTATGTGGTTGTTCATGAATCAAAACTGCAGTCTAAAAACTCTCTTCAATCAAGAATCTGCTTAAATCAGCTATACTTTCCGTCACTGCTTGCTTCTTTGATTATTGCCATTATTCGATTGCTCGCAATGTGTTGTCAATCTGCGAGTTTGCAGTTGCTTGCATTGCTCACTGATTGACTTATTTCTAGAAATGTTATATTTATGTCTTTTTCCATTACCTAGTATATCCAGAGGTATATAGGCATTTTGCCCACTCAGTATATGTAGAGTTTCTTGTTTATGGTGGTAGAGGTCCTATGATGGAATAATTTGAGATAGTAATCCCAAGCAGTAAAATTTTTGAGGTGTAGAATTCCTTTGAAAACAGGTGTTCCTAAATAAATGTTAGGACTATTTTTGTAGGCAGTTATATTACTTAAACAAACATCAGGAATTTTTCTCTTACTTTAACCTTTATTTGTTAATTACAATGAAGCTATGAACTCTTATTACTTGAACCCCACATTCCTTGATTGGTGAATCAAGCACCTCCTCTGAGATTTAATCAGGAATGTTGGTTAACAATATCTAGTGAACATGGAGGAAGAAATGCTTGCTAGGATTCTTATCAATCAAGACATAGATGGGAAGGTTCTTTGAGAGGGTTTGGCATCATTGTACTGCTTCAAAAAGTAGGCCCTCGCCACATTGAACATTTGATACAGAATAGTAGAACAAGAAATCAATCTACTACCATATAAATTTATCTGAACAATATGTTGAATACATGAAATGAAGCAGTATTTTTTTTTTCTTTGGATCTGGTATCCAACTGATGTGCCAACCTCATCTTAATCCTGTTGATTGTAGGATACTAACATCTTTACCTCTGATGCTCTGTTGGGCCTTCAAAGCCTGTAATGATATCCTTTAACTAAATGTAAATAATAATAATTAAAATACAAATCGTATTATTAGTACTACATAAAATATTAATGAATTTTAGAAAAGAATAAAGAAATGAAACAAAAGATAAAAATATTTGAGCTTTCATTGGTGAGAGTCTGGGATGGCTGTTTCGTTCTTTTTATGGACTTGTCAGCCAGATCCACTCACCAGATGAAATGCTGAGATAGTGCAAAAGTGGTAAGGCACTTGCTCTGACCCCCTCCAAAAGAAAACAAATTTAAAAAATAAACCAAATCACTCGTAATTTAAATCCTGGCTTGTGGAACCTTCAGGTTCAAAGGAATTTTCATATAAAAGAACCAAAGCTGAACCAAACCTGGTAAATTTAAGCAAAAGATTTAACTTGTCACAAATTAATAGAAAAGAATAAAGAAATGATATTTTTATTTTCTTTGTCATTTCTTTATTCTTTTCTATTAATTTGTGATATGTTAAATCTTTTGTGTTAATGATTTTTGTTATATTTATAGAAACACAACAACTGCTTATATAATGCTCCTCACATTTATTTGGGAATGATTGTTTTCAGTGAGTTTCCAGTGAAATTTGATGTTCTATCCTATGCCTTCAAAATGAAGGCTTTTATTATTTTTTAAATATATCCAGTACATGATTATTATTAATGGAACTGGAATCCTGTACCATTGCCTCAGATTTTCTGCACAAGTTTTACACTCAATATGAGGAGCAAAATTCTTGTGCTAGTCACCTAACTTCATTTTAAAATATGCCAGATACAAGCTCTTTATAAATGATGTAATGTTTCTCTTCTGCTTTTTTATCTTGTAAGACCCACCTATATAACAGAAAGAGTTTGGATTGTAACAGTCTGCCTACGCACACCACTGAAATTTTCCATTTTAATAAATAGCAGATATTAACTCATTGTCACCTTCAAGTTCACATCATATGTTTCTACAGAAAAATGGCAGGATCCATGCTCCCAGAATTCCCACTTGGACAAAAGAACGAGCTCTTGGAGGAATGACTTGTATTGGAACTGTGCATGATCGAACTGCGGCTGTTACATTTCAAACAATTGCACATATTCATAACCCTCTCCAGTGTGGAAATGAAGACAAAATCTTTCATCTCAGATATTTACATACATACATATGTTGCATGCAAAGTTATTAGTGAAATTAGAGCGCTCTAAACATACACAAAACATGGAATTTAAAAAAAAAAAACGGTATGTGTTATTCAAAATCTGGACCTGTTTTTAATATCGGGACATTAGAACTTATATCACATATATTTATTCTTGCTGGAAAATCTTCGCAGGCCTGTGTCATTAATCCTCCATCTCTGTCATTTATTCTGCAATGTTTTTTTTTTTACATTTATGTAAACTTTTAAGTTATCATTACTACGTTTTTGCTCTTATTGAGTCAATTGCTCTTTGTTGATTCCTTGCTACTGGGTAAGAACTTTTGACAAGTCCTGCTTCAGCTCATCACTTTTGATAATATAATTTCCTCAATTGATTAAACAGACAGTGGTCAGATGGTTTTCTGATTCAGGCTATGAAAGAAATAGAGATGAACTAATCCCTTCTGTTCTTCATCTCCATCATTTCTAGCGAAGCTGGTTTATCACAGCTTTGTTGCTTTCATTTGACTATTTAAACATTTTTACAAGACTTATACGAGGGTGGTTTGATAAGTTCTCGGAATCACCACCAGACGTCAGCGCTAGCGCCACGACTTGTTCACGTGATAATCATTTCACTGTTGCCTGTAAACATGTGTCATGTCAATGCTCTTGGAGGACAGCTGCAGCGGTGACGTGGCTCTATTGTTGTTCCCGCATAGTGATTTGCGACAATGGAAAAAGTCGAGATTCGAGCAGTGATTAAGTACTTCGTAAAGAAGGGTATGAAAGCAAAGGACATTCATGCCGATTTCCAGAATACACTGGGCGACTCTGCTCCTTCATATTCAACTGTTGCAAAGTGGACAAATGAATTTAAATTTGGTCGAGAGAGCTTAGATGATGATTCACGCAGTGGTCAACCAAGATGTGTCACTACCCCAGAAATCATTGCAAAAGTGCACAAAATGGTAATTGAGGATCGCCGATTGAAAGTGCGAGAGATTGCTCAAGCTTGCCAGATGTCATCTGAAAGGGTATATCACATTTTAACTGAAGAATTACATATGAAAAAAATATCTGTCAGATGGGTGCCGTGACTCTTGACGCTGGATCAAAAACACATAAGAATGGATATGTCGGAACAATGCTTTGGCTCGTTTTAGGAGAAACGAACAAGATTTTTTACGCCGGTTTGTGTCGACAGATGAAACTTGGGTCCACTACTATACCCCAGAGACAAAATAACAGTCAAAACAGTGGAAACATGCTGATTCTCCGCCACCAAAGAAAGCAAAGACAATTCATTCGGTCGGAAAGATCATGGCATCGGTATTCTGGGATGTGAAGGGGATTCTGTTGTAGATTTTCTCCCCAGCAGGAAAACAATTAATGGAGAATACTATGCTAACCTCCTAGACAATTACAACAAAAGATAGGCAAAAAAAGGCCAGGTTTAGCAAAGAAGAAAGTTATCTTCCATCAAGACAATATACGCCCGCACTCATTGCTGTCGCCATGGCAAAATTACACGCACTAAGGTATGAGTTGTTGCCACACCTGCTGTATTCGCCTGATATGGCTCCGTCAGACTTCCATCTCTTCCCAAAGCTGAAAATTTTCTTTGTTGGATGGAGATTCTCTTCAAAAGAAGAACTGATAGCTGAAGTTGACTGGTATTTTGCAGGCCTTGAGGAATCTCATTTTCGAGATGGGATCAAAGCATTGGAACATCGCTGGACAAAGTGCACTAATCTACAAGGAGACTACATTGAAAAATAAAAAAGTTTCAGTGACGTACATACTTTTTTCCTAGTCCGTTCCGAGAAGTTATCAAACCACCCTCATAGATTTGATTGAGGTTGCATCTCTCTAACTAAGGAAATCAATCCTACTCTCTGCTTGATATTTGTATTTTAAATGTTCTTTAAAAAAAACTGGTGCACAAATTACAGGATCAATTACAGTGCCACTCAACTCTGATGAAATTAAAGGTTTCTGGTGTTCGTTGAATGATATTGGAAGCTTTATATTTTGTATGATTTGAAAAATAAAAATTAGAAGGTGTAATTTCTGTACTGTCTCTTAAATAGAAAATTTGTAAAACCAGACCTGTCATACAATAATGAAACACGGGTGATTAAAGACTAGATTGTCTACAGCAAAAATGAATACATTTTAAAAGAATTTCAAAGCTTTGGAATTTGTTCAAAATTAGAGAATCATTGAAATAGCATTTGAGAAAAGTAAGTATAGTAGCAAAATAATAAAGAAATATTAAGATTAGTAACAAGAAAAGATTTGAGTGTTTCTATAAGAAAGCATGGAATGTCTGATCATAATTTTAACTTCGTGGAATCTTTCATCCCCTAAGACTGATATTCTATTCGAAAGTCTTAGGTAAAGGATTTCTCATAGTTTCTCTGATTGCTTGAGTATCAGGATTATGTACAGCACTTGTTTGTCATAGGATATTTTCATTGCTGTTACTATATTGCTTTCTGTTCTTTGGGCCAACTTGTGATGACTCCTTTGAAGTTACATTTGTTCACTCTGCCTTTTTATTATTTATTTCACTAACAATAAAAATGGCCAAATTGGGAAAGCAGATTCTTTGTTTTCTTCAAAAATTCTTATTTTTATCATTACACTTAAAGGGTAATGATAAATCTTAATTTTAAACAAATCTTAATGCAAAGCAAATTATAAAACATTGTTGTTTTTTTATCAAAGTTTGTTTTGTAGTAAATGTTAGTGTTGTAAATTAACATTTTATTTTTTTTATTTCAGTGGTATAATCTGTGATAGCTTAAATTTTCCACACCAGTTAATGTTTAAAAGACCCGAAGTATTAGCCAGTCCTGAAGAATCAGTTCAGTTTGCAACAAAATTGTTCTTTGTTGTTTACTCTTTAAGTGAAGAATTAAAAAGGTATTTGCAATGTATTGATCTATTGAAATTTAAATATAGGCTTCTGTACATTGAGGAATGTGTAAAATTTGTTAAACATTTTGAAAGTGGGCTATATTATCTCAGTAACATTTGATATTTGTTGTATTTAATGTAACACTGAAAGTTTAAATTATGAGTTATATATTTTCAGGATATTTTTAATATGCTTCTTAGTGTATGGAAGTCAGTCAGTTATATAAAGTAACTAAAATTATAAAGCTTCATATTATATTAAAAAAATACAGTGAATTGTTAACTAGTCAAGTCTGGTACCAAGATAATGATCTACTTTTAATAGTTGAAATATAAAGACAGGATTGCTTAACTTTAACATCAAAGGATAATTCAAAAGATCCTGTTGAAGCTAAATGACTGGTTTAGAGAAGCCAGCTTCCTAATTTCTTAACTTGGAAAAAAATAATTGATTGTTTGGATTCCAATTATGGTTTTTAATTTAGAAGTCCTAGCCAAATGTCATTATGATTTTATTTAATTAGTTACCTTTAGTTTTATCATGGAATTCCTGAGACAGTGCATTTCAAAACTCGTTCATAAATATTTGCATTCTTACAATTTACATTTAAAATTTAGAAAAGATTGTGATGGATAACTAATGCACTTTACAGTTAACTATTCTTGTTACCTAAATGAATATATATTGTTGTATTATTAAAATATGTATGATTTAAAGATAATTTTCTTAGTAATAATATAACATTACAAAAATAATTATTAGCCATCGGCTATGCAAGAATGATAGAAAAAAACAAATGAATGAAAATGCAAAATGATAGGAAATAGTAAGATGAATTAAGCCGAATGCAATTACATTGTAACAACAGTTAAAAAAAAACAAAAACAAAAACACAATTTAATGTTGACATAAAGGACCATTTTTTTTCTTTTTAAAGTAAAAATACAAAGGACCTAATTTTTTTTCTAACAATCCAATCAAGAAAAGTAAGATTTTAATTAACTTGAAATCCTTAATGTTGAACCATCTGAGAATTTGATGTCTCTCCTGAAATACTCAAGACAGTAGCTAAGCCATTCTGATAAAATATAATTTCGGAGAATTAATTTACAATATTATATTGTGAGGTTATAGATAAGATACATTGTGCAGACTGAAAAAAATAAATTTAGTAGTGTGAGAGGAAGTTTTATCAGATAAATGTTATATTTTAAATTTGCTCCACAACACAATTGTTTATTTTTATACAAGTTGTTTGAGTGAAAAAAGAGAGGTGATTAATGAGATATTCTTTCTTAGTGTTCTAGATGCTGTTTGTTATAATCCAAACATGTTAAGGGAACCAACAGCCAAACTTTGCCAATCTCTTGTAAATTTTTCTGCCAATCTGAATATTCAGGTAAGTCAAACAATATATTCTGTATTTATTTATTTTTACTATGGATATTGAGTATTAAGAAAAAAAGAACTATTTTGCATTTTTTTTTGACTGACTACTTTGATCAGATGTTGGAAAATTGTTTTGAGCAATTTTTATATTAATTAATGTTGATAAGTAATAAAACTATTTGTGGAATCCAAGCCAAGTCAAAGCAGATGAGCCTATAAAATCTGTCACTCTGTAATCTGTTATGGAGAGGAAAGCATTTTGCTACCTTAATCAATAAAGGCTCTAAATCCATTAAAGAAAAAAATGAAAATAAAACACACTTACTTGTACAAAAGAATAAACAGGATTAAAATGATGTCAATTAACCGACAGTTTAGGAATGCTGAGTGGCATCTTCAGGGACGGCACAAACATATAGGACATCACGAAGTGAGAATACATAGAGGCAGTGAGGGGATTGTGATCTCTAGAGGATTTAGGAAACCATCATATTTTTGCATTTATTCCTGTCAAAGAATCGCATGTTCTTAAAATTGAAACCAATAGACAAAGTTTTATTAAGAAATGTTTTGAAGTATAAAAATTGCATCCCATTAATGTTAAAAGCCTAATTTCCCATGTGTGCGATTACAAACATTGGCACCTTTGAGCCCTTTAAGCAGATGTACAGAGGTTCTTAGCCTGTCATTGGTTTCAAATCGTCTTAGCAAGCATAGCAGGATGTGCCCTTAGATAACAGCACCCAGAAGTATTGGCTATTGTTTGAAGCGATCCAATGCAAACTTTGCCCATCATGTTAACTTATTGTAGTTAAAATAATAATTGTTAGTAAGTTAAAATATTCATAAATTATTTTACAAAATAAAATGAAAATGCAATTTCTCTTTCAAAATTACAATATAAATTGTATTTTATATCAATTTTGTATAATCCTCTGTCTCCTTCCCCCAACCACATAAAACACACAAAACCTAAATGGGCATACTGCACCACTGATTTATATATAAAAAACAATACATGAACTATATATTGTCTGAACTATAATTGTGTTCTCTTCATTACTTACATAAACATTCAATTCTTCTGTTTGAAATAATCTTAATCCAGTTCTTCCCAGGATTTCTGTTCAAAATTGTAATGGTAGGATATCCCTTTAAGGATTACGTTATCTTTGTAATCCTTAAAGGCATATCCTATCATTACAAAAAAGAATTTTAAAATATCTATCATTGTCTCCCTGAACAAATATATCCATATGAATGCTATTGAATTAAAATTATAGCACATTTGTCAGTATTGTAATCAACCTTGTGTATTAGTAGTGTTTGTATGTTCATGTTTATGAAACAATATAGATATTATAAGTGTTATTGTAATTTTAAAGTAAATGTTATATTATTTTAAACTTAAAGGAAAATAAACATGTGAGGACAAAGTCCTTGCTTTGAAGTAACAGTATTTCTGTGTTGTCCTCCTTTTTCTTGTGGCTTAACTTTTTGGAGGGGTCTGGAGTGAGATCGAGATCCTTAAGCTTTCGCACCTTCTGGGTGTGTGATCACAGGAGTTTGGCTGGCTGACTAGTCCTAAAGAGGATGAAACGGTCATCCCAGTCTCGCAATGATAATAGCTCGGGTGCGAAATCCTTTTACTTTCCCTTGTGCCTTTCTTACGTTAGTTGTCATTTGTTACCTTAAATACTATTTTACTTTTTATATATTTCTTTTTGTTTAATTTTTAACTATTGTTCTGCAATGCATCCATATTTGCAATGCTTTGCTAATACAAAAACTTACTATCAGTTTCATAGTAGCATTTAAAGATATGCATTCAGAGATATAGTCAATAGCTTATCACTCCTATCTGAACAATCTGGAGACCATTCTGGAACATGCAAAAATCCCTGACCTCCTCTAGAGTGGGGACTGAGTCCTGCTTCTTCAGGTAGCAGTCAAGCACTTTACCACTTTATCACATCAGTGAGAAAATACAATTTAATAAATGTTCTGCAGGAAAAAAATTCCCTGGCACCATAAGAAATCACAGCTATTATAATTCAAAATTACATTGTGACAATGTGAATTTAGTGAATGACAAAAGAGAAATTAGCATTGCAAAAATTCTCTTTGCCTGTGGAGGAGATTGTACAGGACTCAAAGTTGTATTAATTTTTTATAATAAATGCACAGACGAAATATGTAAAAAAGCATAAACAGGCATTTTGAAATTATGCTCTGTAATTTCACTAAAAAAAGACAGGCTATTTTTATTTATTTTTTTGTTTTCCTTTTTCTGTTATTTTAATGCAATTTTATTTTAAAAGCTTATTTCATTTATATAAATATATTTTTTTTTGTTATTGTTGATATAAGAATGAACAAGGTTCTGAAAGTAAATTGACTCCAGATATGCTGTTATCCTTTTGCCGGCATCCAGATAAAAGGTAACTTAATATCATTATTTCTGTCTTTCTGATACATAAGTTGTTGTTTTTTTTTAATCAGTACAATGGGCCACTTGAGGTTCATACCTAAAGTGATGTCACATATCAAGTGATTAAGCCTCGGTAAGAGCTCTTGTGGTACCAACAAAGCCAAAAGCATTGGGATTTTAGCATTACTGTGATGTGATGCAATAAGCCTTGAGATTCAAGAATGAAACCATTCTAAATTCTTACTACAGTAGTTTAGTAAGATATTGTTTCATAAGTTTTTAAGAAATAAACTTATGGAAAAGTAGAAATTTAACCATTCATGGACATAAATGAAAACCACACAGTTTTCCTAATGGGGAACAATTGTCATATTGAGCTAAAATTATTTTCTGAGAGAAATTAACATAATATTAATGTGGTTAAAATTTTATTTCAATCCGTCGTTTCTAAATAGGGGAAATTTACGCTTAAAGTTTGGCTTTTAGCCACGCCTCCAAAAAGCATTGTCACGTGGTCGTGACGTCAGAGTTCCCTGTCAAGAAGCGAGTCAGGCAGGCGCGAGAGTTCTTACTCAAGTTATCATTGCTTTCTTTCAAATGGCGTCTGTGAAACTTTCACAGGAGTTAAAAGATATTATAAATATTATATTATTCCAATGTGCAAAAATACAAGCGTCACATCGCCAGACAAAATTGTTAATTCTGTGCCGAAGAATGCAGTAAGAAAAGAAACACCGCTCGCCGAAAAATCTAATTGTATTGTCTGTCAAGATCACTTTAATGTATTACAAAATAACTTATGTTTCTTTTAAAATGTGCATGCTATTAAATAATAATAAAATTATTTCTTACGATGGATTTAATGGTGACTGCCAATGCATTACTCGGAATTATTTAAATTGTTCTCTGATGTGGCTGAAATTATTTTTAGTATGGTTTTAAAATGAAATAAATACTCAAACATTTATTAGTATTTTTTCTCTGTTATAAAATACATTAAAAAGCTAAAAAATACTCAGTAATAAACGCAACAAAAATTAAGATTGAACGTTGCTGTTTCATAGAGTCCACCATTTATATTTTCGGTCAATTAGAGAATAGTTTTATACAGAAAAGATTTAAAATTATATTTTCTTTTTAAATTTATTTTAAAAATAACTTCTAAATTATTAAGGTTATTAACGTGCGGAAAGTAACAACAATAATCTGACCAATACCAATAATTTAGAAATAACTTCTAAATTCTTTTCCTTTTTTGCTGTGTTTTGCTAATGCTGAATTTTTTTTTTTTTTTTTTTCCAAAGAAGCAAAAAAATGTTTTTTAGTTCTCTAATTTTATTTATTAAATTTGAAGCGATTTGCTTTTGAAGTATGAAAATATACATTTGCTTTTGTTTGTGCGTCTCACTCGTAACCTAGCCTTCGTTTTACGAAGGTACGGCAGTGGCCGGGCGCGCTTTAGAAGTTCCCGTTGTCGACGAAATCGGTCAAGTTTGATAACGTAATGAAAGATTTTGTGAAGAAAAAAATATGTAGTATTTACAGTATACTCGGTGCATATTATACGTATGTGTTTTATTATTATAAAATTTAGAAGTACATATAAATGCATTTTTTTTGGCCCCGTGATGCCTTCGCAGCTGAACTACAGTAGAATCGTCTTACGAAATTCTCCCACATCTAAAATTACATAAATGAAACGTTTAAAGTTTTCATAAAGTTATATACAATATTTAAAAATCAACAAGTGTTTATCTTTGCTTGCTAAGAGAGTATTGATTGCCTTTAAGTTTTCATGCCCTTTAAGATTTCGGCGAAAACGAAATCTTCATTTCCAGCAAAAAAACTGGCAATCATTAGGGAATCTACCATCGGTAAATTCCCTAATTGCCGTTAACAAAACTGGGATCCGGCAGAGGCATATCTGAAAATTGAATAAAACACAAAAATCGGGAAAGTTTTGTGTTGATGGAGTCTTTACGCTGATGTCAAGTCTCGCGGTCGGGACAAATGACGTCACACCAATCACAGAGCGTTTTTGTTTTGATGACGTCATGACACAATTCTGGGTGTGTTCGCAGGCCAATATCTTGAAAAATACTTCAAATTGAGTCGAGATTTTTAGGATGGTTAACTTTTGAAAGTAGATTAATGGAAATATAAGGTCAAATATGATTTTTATTTTTCATAATTGTTCCCCATTGACTATTAGTTAGTTTCTGAGAATGAAAACATTTTCAGACTACAATTGTGTTATTGCATATTTTTCATTTGTTTCACTCAGAAAAATGAAATTGAAAGACATGAAGATGTGAAAACATTAGGATTAACCTAAATAATCTTGTAATGATAAGTTTTATATGAAAATTATCAAACTGAATTCAATTTTTAACCATTTAACATACAGGAATAAATTCATGAACTTAATTAGCATAAACATGCATATGCCACTAAAATTAATATATTCAAATATTTAATATATTAAAACAATATAGATCGATTTCTGCAACTGATCATTGTTTTTTTTCAGTGCATAAATAAATTTAAATGTCATTTTTGGTTTTAGGTTTGTTTACTATTTTTTCTGCATTAGGTTGAGTTCAGATAACTAGAATTTTTTATTGAAACCTAAATGTTATATATTTTTTTTTTAAATATACAAATATTCGCAGAATGTCAACTGATTATGTCACAACCTGCCGATGTCATCATTGCCAAACGTGGATTTATACCGACACAGTGTTGCCAATTGATGACATTACATGTAGGGAATCTGATGGAGTTGATTGGTTCTTCTCTTCTCTTTGTGTCATTAATTGTTATTTGAATTTTAATTCAGTTTGTTGGGAGTACTTTCTTTACTTATGTAATGTAACATATACACTGAAGAAAGTAACGATCAGTTGCAGAAATCGATCTGTATTGTTTAATAGATTAATTTTAGTGGCATGTGTGTGTTTATGTTAATTAAGTTCATGAATTCAATTTTATTTAAAAACCTATAACCTTCAATATAGTTAAACATTTTATTTTATTTGAAAAGTTCTACTGTAAAATAAATGCTCTTATTAATAGTAAGTTCAATAGTTTCGAATTGAATGTGCTTCTTATGGAAAAAAAAGACTAATAAACCTATCATCCTTATCTAAGCTCCAATCCGTAGTTGCAGTGGGAGAGTTACAGTGATTTCAAATTTAATCCTAAAATAATTTATCTATCTTCATAATTAACGTAAATTATTTATTACCACAAACTTCTTTAACTACATCATTTTCCTATGCAATATGATTTGAACATTATTTTGTAAGAATGCTTTGAGCATTACAGTTCATCTATTACGTTTTGTTTGTTTAAATTCTTGACTGTAACTAATTTTTTTTTTTTTTTTTTTTTTGGAGTTGGGAAGAAGGAGGATGTTCCTTTTCCCGAGGTGGCTTGAAAAAGAATAGGCCGATTAGGCTATTCGAAATATTGCATAGGAGGATGATATAGTTAAAGAAGTTTGTGGTAATTTATCTATCTATAAAGTAAATAGAAGTAACCTACTTTGCAGCCAAAGCTGCTTCAAAGCTAATTTATGAAATTCTTTCCATTAAAAGAAACACAATAATAAATGTTTTATTCATGTTTCTGATAGCAATCTGCCTTTACAAAAAGAAACTCACGGATATTTGAAATCCAGTCATCTTTGTAGTAATTAAAAAGAAGCAGTAAATTGTTTGCTATTATTATTTTGTTGAATATGCTTCAATACTTATCCAATGTGACAATTTAAAAATTCAACAATGATTTTGTTTTAAAGTAAATCTTTGTTTGTCACTTCCCATAATATAAACCAATGAAAATTAGCTGCCATGTGTCTTTATTGTCCTACAATATCAACTGTGCCATCTGCGGTAGTTTTTCATCATCTGCATGTAATCATCTCCAGTGGTCCATTGATGTCTCTTGAACCAGATGATGAATCCTTGAAAATTGGCAAAAACATCCAAGCAGTACAAAGCAGGGAATTCACAAGATGTAATAGCAGAGATAGTTTTCACAAGACTTTTTCAAGATATTTTAATTTTAAGATTTTCTTAATAATAAGGCTCCATTTAAGAATTGAAGATACAATAGCAGCAAACATTGAGTCCATGAAATAAATAAATAAATAAATAAATAAATAGATAGATAGATAGATTAATTAATTAATTAATTAATTCATTCATTCATTCAAATTAAAAAAAAAAATCATTCAAAGCTAAAAAATGTTCACTTCTAATGGGATTGGATGGTTTTTTTGAACAGCTTTGTTCTTCTACATTGGATGTTTCAGATACAAGAAGGGAAAGTCATCATACAGGATTTTTTGTTTGTTCTTGTGGATCCTCCAGCTAAAAATAATGGCTGAGATTTATGAAATCCAAAGCTTGTATTTTCATGTTTCTAGATAGGTATCATGTTCATTTTGGAATTTCAGCGGAAATTTGTGTCAGGGTCAGACAATTCTCAATTGATGTAAAATGCTGAGACAAAACCTGTGCTCTGATATTGTCCTTCTGAGTTATTGATTATGATATTATTTCTCTTCCAAAAGTATTTAGACAGTTTCTGATGCAATTCAAGCAACATTATCTTTGCTGGCCAATAAACTAGACTTCAACTCCAATTGAGCAGTGATTGTCTTGATTCTCTATCATAAAATGCTTGATAATACATTAAACATTGACAGCTTCATGCTAAGATAGGTTTACAAAATGTGCTTTCCATTATAACACTCTGTAATAATTATTTCTAAAAAATAATTGTGTAAAACTTAAGAATTAAAAGCTATCGATAATGAATTTTTAAGCAATAGTTTGTAATATCAACCAAAAGTGAATATATTAATTGATGCAGAGTTCTGATTCTTTTGAAATTTTGTGTCTGTGGAGCCAATGCAGATAGAAAACACTCCAAAAAATCTTAAAGTCAAAAGACAGGTTCCTGCAAAAGTTGTGAAAACACACATTACATTATTTTATTTAAATCATATACCACTTATGTTACACCAGTGTTGTTGCTTTTTAATGCTACATTGTCTAATACACTGAAGAAAAAAAAACTGTATTAAGAAAATTGTCAGGGAATATTTTTTTTTAATTCCTTAAAAAAAAAAAAAAAACGAAAAAGTTGATTAATTTTCAAAATTTAGCATTTTTTTAAACCTTTATATAAGTTCACTCCATTCAAACTTTAATGCAAAACTGAAAGTAGCAAAATATTCATAAGGAGTATTCAGATTAAAAAAATAAGAAAGAAATAAAAAGACGGAGTTGGAGTGAATGCATCATACATGTTTCATCCCTGAAATTGAAAATATATAAACAATGTTTCCAAATCACACATCTAATCTGTTTTTTATTTTATTTATTTATTTATTTATTTATTTATTTATTTATTTATTTTGATTATATGAATTTTAAATTTTTTGTTTGCCATATTAATAATATCATTTTTTTTTCTTTTATTTCAGAGAATTGATCATAAATGGTCATCAACAGTTGATAAATTTCTTATCATTACTTCAGCAGTGTGTTCTCCATTCGACTGGAAAGATGCTTACGCCAGAAGTTCGGGTATTTTGAAAGACAAATCATTGTTATTGTATCTTTTTTTTTTCTTCACAACAAATATAAAAGAAAAAAAATGATGCCATTTTATACATATTTTTATAATTTATATTACTTATTTCAATTTATAAAAAAATTGACAAATGCTTGTTTTTTTGTTGTTTGTTAAATGAATATACATTTATATTTTTATGTTAATATAACCTTCTTCTAAATAATTGATTATACTTAGATTAAAAGGTACTGCAAATGTTAATAATTTTTTTTTTTGTTAATAATAAGTAAAGAAAGAGAGATGCATTTTATTAGTGATCACTAAAATTTTAAGAAATTTTGTAGTTTAAAATGTGGCACAAAGAAAATTCCAGAGATTTCTGGTGTGTCATTATATTCCTGATTTTCATATTTTTTTTTCATAATGGTAACATCTACATGGTATCCATAAAAATTCCAAGACTTGAAAAAAAAGGAATAAAAAGTAGCTATTCCTTCAGTTTTTCTTTAGGAATGACAAATAAGTTTCCAATGAGAGGTATTTATTCATCGCTGTCCTTGCAGGACACTTATTATCTTTATTTGATTAGATAAAAGATTGTTTTTTAGTAGTGTTTGTGTTAAAACAGGTTATAACTTCTTCATTGCTTGATTTATCATTTATACATATTATTCATTTCTCACTGAGGAGCGTTAATCTTACAAAGACCTGATGAATAATATTCCTTAAAAAGATTTGAGACAAGTTTACTTTCGGATTTTTAATTAATATTTACTTCTAGCAGATTATCATTTTGAATCATATAGTCCAGGAATTTTTGTTAATGCCTTGCAGAGTAAATTGGTAGTGTTTTTTTTTGTGTGTGTGAATGTGAGTGAGAGATATTTTCATACACATAAACCTATTCATGACAAAATGAATTAGGAATTGAAGCCTAAATCATTGAGATTCGTTTAGAAAAAATATTGCAATTTTTCTTATTTTTTTTCTTAAGACATATTGTTAGAATACGATGTATTTCTTTCTTTCCTAGCCATATTAAAGAAAGTTTGCAGCATTCTAACAGTACATATGAAAATTTGTTTGTTTTTTTATATATCCAGATTCATTCTGAAAATTCCAACTTTGAATTGAGAACAAAATTTGCTGAGTTTGTTACATACAGTCCTGGACCTGGAGTGCAGTCCTGTGGGAAAATTTGAGTAGGGAGAATTTTTTTTTCAGGAATGTTTAATAGGTGTCCTAGTAAGTATTTTGGGCTTGGGTGGACATCCGCTACCTGATACATTTTCCAGATATGACAATCGTCAAAGATGGCAGCCGCTCAATCACAGAACTGCTCATATCTATGTAAATACTTGATCGATTTGCATGAAAATTGAGTCAAAATGTTGTAATTACTAATTGTAAGGTGAATAGCAATGTGTTTTAACTGATACTATAAATAAATAAACAACAATTTTGTTAAATTTTTATTATTTTCTATTACCATATAAATACATAATATCATGAATACAAACAGTGATTATATTGAAACATGTTCAGAATATCTAAAAAGGATCGTTACAGGTTGAATCTAACCCCTTACTACCACACTTGCAGATGGAGCAACATCTTACTTCACTTTCCTTACAAATGTAGGAGGATTTGGCACATTTTAAACAATTACATGCCCCAATAAAATCAGTGGGATATTTCTGTAAGTTCTTTTCTCTATCAATGCAAAACCAAATTCACATGGATCTAAGCCAACATCATCAACACAATGTCACTGAAGGTATGTGTAGAAATACGATCTCAACAAACGGCCTTTGTACTTCTGCTTGTAGGTGGCAAATCTTCGATGTCTATATTCTTTGCATGATGATACAGCTACAGTCTAGGTTCATCTAAAGATTTACAAGATTTCGTAATAATAGCACCAAGTATTCTTCTGCAGATTTAAGGCTTTGTTCTATGTCATCCCAGTCAGATAATAAGCCAAAGTGTTCCAAATAAGCTGCAGATGCACTATGAAGAGCTGCTTTTTTGGGTGATCCAGATAGTGTGTGGACGGCTGGAAGCAAAGAGCATAAGTTTTGGCACATTTTTTGGTGAATCAAAAGTCGTGTGGAATCACCAACTCCAGTGCACACCCAAAGTTCCTGAACACCAAGTCGATGAAGAGTAGCCCAGTAAAACAAAGCTAACACCATTATGTCAGTGTCAGCACTAACGAGAACGATTTTAGTAATCCTACACAGGGATGTATGTTTTGAATGAATCAGCATTCTAAAGGCTGCTTCCTCTCCTGACAAACAATTTAATTCTGGGTGGTTTACTTGCCTTCCACTTTGCACAGATGTACAGTTGAATGATACCTCATCTTCATCATCACCATAAAAGGCACTAAAGGTGTGGTTGGTACTACATGGTATTTGAGTCAAATCACTGTATTAGCAATGATCATTTGTAAATTCGGTTTGTTCCTTGATGATCCCCAGAAACTGCTGAGTTGGACAGGCAATGGAACATCTTCAAATATGTGGGTGATATCTATAACAATGCCGCTACCTTGTGTCTGCACACACACTGTTCATTAAAACAGTGAACAGTTATCAGATAGATCATACTGAAAGAGCTCTTGCATTTCATATGCACGAGCTTGAACTATTTGTATCATGTGGTGGGACGAACTAGACTTCTTTTTGGTAGCTTTCCCTGTAGCCTCTGCACTTGATGTTTTAGTGCTATGAAATGCTGATAGCATGACTTTGTGGATGGTACTTGAGATCCTTATTGTTTTGTCTTTGTACCGTGTTTTACGCAGTGTACCGTTTGTACCTCATTAAACACCCAGAAATACAATTGTCGTGACACAGTAGATCAGCACCAAAAACACTTGACACATCTTCCAAATCTCAGGTTCGAGTGAAAACATCATCTTGTAAGTATAACGTGGCTTTTAAAAACTCCTTAGCTCTTGGATACTCACTTATTCTATACTTCTCGTAAATGTGATTATGTGATTTCTGGTTACAGATAATACATAAACAGTCTCGATTAGAAGTATCTCCTCCTTTAAGGACTGTAGTAACGTGCATGTTTCCTCCCATATTTCCTACGATTTTCCGGTACAGTCGATTGGGAAGTGCTGCCATTATCTTCATTTTTTAATCTTTCCTTCTCACTTTGAAGCTTTAAAAGGGACTTCTTATGACAGTATTGTTTGTAGCACGCATTATTCATATGACAGTACAACACACTGCTTCTTCACTTAATGAGCTCAAACACTCAGTAACAACGTCATTTCTTTCGCAGCTGCCCTGATTTTTTCTCGACCATTTTCCGTACTTATCACACTATCAGCAATTTTATTACATATGATGCATGTGGTTTCATCTGGTTTTTCATCTGGTTTAAAGTCTGTTACTCTGTCCATTTAGACTCGACAATTTTATGACATCCATATCTTCATTCATTTCAACAATCTGTGAAAAAAATAAAAATAAAAATTAATACCTCAAAATTACACACTTTGAGTATTTGCATCCATTATTTGGACCGAATACCTCTTCCATTAGATTCATAAAGGACAAATTGGTATAAAAAGTGCAAGTTTCATGCAAATCACTCGAGTATTAACATAGATATGAGCAGTTCTGTGATCAAGCTGCCGCCATCTTTGATGATGTCACAGCTAGAAAATGGTCCAGATGACAGATGTCCACCTAATCCCACAATACTTACTAGGACACATACTAAACATTCCTGAAAAAAAAAATCTCCCTACTCAAATTTTCTCACAGGACTGCAGTCAGGTCCTAGATTATTATGAATTATAGACTTTTATCTTGTGCAGAATATTTTTTTTTTCTTTTTTTTTTTCCGAATAGATGTACGAGACATTTTATGCATTCCCATTATTCAAACATGCTAGATAATTTTAGAAATTTCAATTTCATATTTGACTCAGATGGAAAATCGTTAATAGAAATAACTCTTGTTAACATAAAATCTGGTCTACTTTTTTGCAGTTATTTTCCAACTTAATAATTTATTTATGATGTATAAGCCTTTTTAATAGTGGTTTTCTTGTGTTGATAAATTAAAAACTTCTGTATCAATTAGTAGCCCAGGAAATAAAGGTCAAATGTCAGGACAAGTATTAGTTAGAAGCTGAAGTTTGGTCAGTTGTTAGATCGCTGTTAGAGGTTTGTTTTCCTAAAAGCCCCCTCCCCTCCCCCTGTCCCTCTCCAAACATTGATTTTGCATGTAAGCCTATATCTCCATTATTTGTCATCCTAAGTATATAATTTTTTTAGTTTTAATCTTTACATTACACTCTAAAAGATTTGTTCTCTTACTTTTTGCACTAATTTTAATAGTTTAATGGAAAATTAAAAGAAATATTTAAAAAAATTGTTTGTCGCTTGCGATTTTTTGAATTTTTATCGTTTAACTTATTATTATGTAATAATTTGACAAAATGTTTTGTATAAAAGTTGTAGCACGCCTTATAAGCTTTACAATGAATATACATATTAATATAGTTTGAGCTACGACTTGCCGCACACAAGCCAGGAGCTGCGCCATGAACAACCTTAATGTCCCACTTTCACTGTCCTGTACACTGGCACTGTCGAACTCTCATTTTTATTACTGACTAGTAGCGAGACTCAAGTTACTTCCTTGACACTTATACAATTATTACATTATAGTGATTACAGTGATTAATAATCATAATCGTATTCATAATGTTTTGATGAGTTACTCCATGTAAAACTCTTAGCAGCCAAATGTTATGATTAGATAATCAACCAGGCCTATAACTGCTAGATATTACACCTTTTTGTATGCAAAAACCATAAAATATACATTTCTAAATTAAATGTTCAATTTTCCATATTTTTATTGCCAGTTTTGGTTCGGGGGGAGTGGGGGTGCTTTGTCCCTAACCTTAAATAAGGGCCATTCCATTATCCACTACCTATGGATTCGCCTTGTCCCAGAGTGGCACTAACCCACAGCTGTGTCTTGTTATACTATTTCCAGTAACAGCATCCCACCCACCATTAGATATGTTGTTTTGTTTTGTTTTTTTAATTTTTATCCTGTATTTATAATCCTAAACATCAGTGACTTATCATTAGAATTTTAACTTTATATTTACAATTATTACAGTTATTCGTCATAAGGTAAGTCTATATCTTCATTCATAGCTGGTAAGTTGTAGCATGAAAGGCCACTGAAGTGCTCATACGTTGCAGAACAGTGTAAACTTGCGACATCCGCAATAATTCCCACACACCGATTTATAAGAGCAAGACACCAAGCAAAAAAGAAGGCACAAAAGCTTTGAATTGGCAATTGGTTTAAGTATTTTTTAACTCCTCCATTTTCTCTTATGGATTCCATCTTCTATCCCCACTCAGTTGCCAGCAGTGTATTTTCTATCCATCTCTGAACTTATAAATAGACTCTCAAAAGATGTTGATAGCTTCTGTTGGTAGTGTAGTGTTGCCAATTCAAAATTTGACCTCAAAGCTAACTTTCTTGTTAAGATAGGGAATTTGAAGTATCGTGCTTCATTCAAATTTGAATATTTGTTGTAAAAGATAGACTTAGTCAAAGATAGATTTTTTTCACTAGTTTTGATGCTAATGATTGCAATAATCTTTTCTTGATCTTCTTATTTCCTAGGAAATTCTACTTAAGTGTCTACTTTTGACGAAACCACCATATGTCTATTTGCTGATCTTCTATTTTCTTCTTCATGTTTCATTGTTGACTCATCGGGATATCCGTCAAAAAATGATGGTGATATTTTCACCAGAGTTCATTTGTACAAGTGTACAAGGAGGCTTAACGTGCGTGTACTATAACAAAGAGAAATTCAAAATATAATGCCCTTATTTGTAAACAGGATAAAAAGGAATAAAAAAGATGGTATTTAACCACCATCATTTTTATTTCTTTTTTTATTCCTTTTTATCCTGTTTACAAGTGAGTGCATTTTATTTTCAATTTCTCTTTCTTTGTACAGGTGTACATAATTTTGCACTGTTTCCCCATATGTGAAATATTTTGGCCAGCTCACATAATGAAGTAGAAATCCTCCATCCAATACAAATGCTGCATCACTCGGGTCATTTCTTCCACAATATACCCTTCGAATATTTTTGTTAAGGAGGATTTTGTGTCCTTTCAAAGTGAAACATCATCAAATGGAGATCTAGAAGTCAACTCCTACTCCAGATACAATTTCAAGTATGGGGGACTGTCACATATGCACAATATGCAATTGAAAAGCTATTGTGGATTTTACAGCAACCTCTTTTGAATGAGCTTTGATAGGTTTCTGCTTGGCTTGGGTTTCACCATGTCCTTCCTATGTAGTTTCACAGCTTAAAAAGAAAATTGAACATATAATTTATACATGTATATTTTATGTTTTTTGTGGACAAAAAGTTGTAATATCTAGCAGTTATAGGCCTGGTTGACTATCTAATCATAACATTTGGCTATTAAGACTTGCACATAGAGTAACCTTCAAAACCTACGAATCATGATCGTAGTCATAAATCACTATACACCATACTTCTTTCTAATTTCTTCTCTTCCGGAATTCTTAATATTAAGCCACAACATACTCAAAATAAATAAATGTAATAAAACATATATATATATATATATATATATATATATACACATACATTTATTAAAACGAAATTTTCAAAGAGAAAACGTCTCTTCTTCAGCTTACTATGAAAATGCAACGAAATAAAAAAGAACTTAAAATAACAAACTAAGGAAGACTACGTGAAAAAACAGTATTACATGGATTGTTAAAAACAATTAATATTACAACAACTATAATAATTTGAAAGTAATACAACTAATCAACCATTAAATACATCGAATTTTACTTTGTTTTTACAACGTGCACAATTTTTATTGACTATCTCCTTAGCCATTCCTACTATCCTTTCATTCAC
>JAFIDM010000006.1:25032830-25095529 GCA_023159025.1 Thereuonema tuberculata | reverse complement strand
GTAATTTAAATAGAAATGATGGAGTCCAAGTGAATGAAAGGATAGTAGGAATGGCTAAGGAGATAGTCAATAAAAATTGTGCACGTTGTAAAAACAAAGTAAAATTCGATGTATTTAATGGTTGATTCATTGTATTACTTTCAAATTATTATAATTGTAATATTAATTGTTTTTAACAATCCATGTAATACTGTTTTTTCACGTAGTCTTCGTTAGTTTGTTATTTTAAGTTCTTTTTTATTTCGTTGCATTTTCATTCTAAGCTGAAGAAGAAGAGACGTTTTCTCTTTGAAAATTCGTTTTAATAAATGTATATATATGTTTTATTACATTTATTTATTTTCAGTGTGTTATGGCTTAATATAAATTACTGTAATTGTGTAAGTGTCAAGAAAATAACTCGCATCATACTACTAGTCATTAATAAAAATAAAGAGTCCAACAGTGCAGGTGTACAGTGCCATGAAAGTGGGGCATTAAGGTTGGCCATGGCACAGTTCCTGCCTTGTGTGCTGCAAGTCATAGCTCAAACTATATTGATATGTATATCATTGTAAAGCTTATAAGGCGTGTTACAACTTTTATACCAAACATTTGTTTAATTATTACATAATAAAAAGTTAAACAGTAAAAATTTCAAGCGACCAACAATTTTTTAAAATATTTCTTTAATTTCCCACCATTAAAATTAGCACAAAAAGTAAGAGAACAAATCTTTTAGGGTTTAATGTAAGGATTAAAACTAAAAAAAATATATACTTAGTATGACAAAGAATGGAGATACAGCTTTTCATACTAAAGCATGCAAAATCAATGTTTGGGGGAGGGGAGTGGGCTTTTGGGAAAATATACCTCTAACGGCAGTCTAACAACAACTGGCCAAACTTCAGCTTGTAACTAATTAGTCCCGACATTTGACCTTTTTTTCCCTTTATTTCCTGGACTACAGATAGAAGAGGATTAACTAAGTAATAAAATAAATCAAAACTCAGGAAATCATTTTATCCTTTGCAAAAATTCTAGGACCTGTAAAAATAAAAATTCTATGATATTGATTATCTATCGTTTTCGCTCTCTCTCTCTCTCTCTCTCTTTACTGTGTATTTGTTTCCATGGAAAGAGAAAGAACTTCTGTACTAAATGACAGTCATATATGATGATACATTACTCTAATCTCATTGAAGCAAATTTTCAAAAAAGTTTACATTTTAAAAATAACTGCTGTTTCTTTTTTTGTTTGCTTTTTTCTTAAGAGTTTTAGCATTATTAAAAATAACCCATTTTCTATTTATTTATTTTGTCAGATAAACAGATTTTATTGTGTTCTTTTGAATTTGGAAGAAAAAATTCTTGGAATTACGAGAAAATTTTCAGATTGATCCAATCTGAATGTAGTTTCGTCTTGTTTACAGACTAAAGATGCTGGATAGATACAACGTACAGTCAAATTATATCCAGGAAACTGAGGAATCATTATTATTATTAGCAATATCTTTAACCCTTCAGGCCCCAATTAATGCAGACGTGAAAGAAAAAAAAATATTTTACCCAAAATTATGTGAAATAATGATAAGATGTTATTTATTATGTTGTTTTGTTTATATCCATCTGTAAGCATGAATTCATCATGCTTTCTTTTGGCATCATTGGACCTTCTGCAAGACACCATTATATCAGAAAAAATACAGTAGATAATGCTGGATTTTTTTTAACAAAACTTTTTGCCCCAAGTGAGGCGTACACAATGGTATTTCTTTGAAATAATTTTTGATTAATTATTTTATCTCTCTCATGTCTGAATTATTAAAATATAACCCCAAAAAATATTTGACACTGTTTTTCAACTGTTAAGGCATGAAATAAAAGATTAATTTTAAAGTTATTAATTTTTAAATTATTTATTAAAAAATTGTGCCACCCTCATGTGAGGGCATTGCACATTTGCTTTCACTTTAATTCAAACTGAGGTTATAGTCAGCTTTGCATTTGTTAAATTTTTGTAATTATTATTTAAAAATGTACATATAAAACTTATTAAAATTAATACAAAAGACATATATTACTTAAAATCAATTAATTTTATTGGAGAAAATTAATATTAAATAAAAATCCGAAAAAGAATAAAATGATAACTCTCTACAGTGTATATATTAAATTTTTATAACAACACAATGATAAAAATAATTAACATGAAAACAAAGCTTAACGTGCGGCGAAATAAGTAACAAAGTAAAAGAAAATCCACACCTGAATAAGAGAAAAAAAAAATTGGCGATCACATAGTAGGTAGCTGTGCTCCCGAATCGGCAGTCGATGAACTATTGACTTAAATTGCCCTAAGTGCACAAGCGTAAACAACCAGCGAACGGTTTGATTGTGGTTCTGTCCTTTATATCCATCAGAGAATAGAAGAAGTTTTGTCACATCCCTACTCAGTGAATGCTCAATGTAATGATTTAAGCAAATCAACATAGAATCAACTCCTTGCGCCCCTTCATTTTCTGACCACATATACATTGTTGATTTTTTTGTTTTTCCACTTGTGATACAAAAACAATACAGCCACATGTACCTCGAACAGAAGATCTCCCTAACACTGAGATGGGAAAAGGGCATGTTTTCCTTAAAGTCAAAAAATAAAGCTTCAGTATCATCATTCTCTGCTAACTTCTGAGCTTCATCTGTTTTTGAGTAAAAAGCTTTCGCTTTACATTTGTGTAGGGTTTTTTCTATAACCATTCATTGTCGTAATGGTGAGCTTTTTTTCATTTGAAATTTTAACTTCATATTCAGCACATTTTCCACGTGTCAGATGTAGGCCTACCAAATCTTAAAGGTTGAAGTTTTCAACAAAATACTGTCTATAGTATTCATAAGTTATTGGAGCTTTAGGGACTTTTTTGTCTAGTCCTCATTTCTTCAAAAAAAATGAACCCACGTTTCGTCTCCTGTTACAATTTTTTCCAGAAATTCCTCTCCCTCCCAATGGAAGCGCTTTAAGTGTTCAGAGGCCATTATTATTCTTGTCTCTTTATTCTGGTTGGTTAACATTCTTGATACCCACCATGAACAATCTTTTTTGTATCCCAGTTGTCGAATAATCATCATCACACTGCCTTTACTGAGGGAGAGAATGCGACACAATTCATCTGCAGTCACCACAAATGATGTCATTGATTTGCTGAATGTTGCATGGAGTCACTGCAGTTGCCAGCCTGCTGCTCAGCTTTTTGTCAGCCAGCGGTATTTGCTCTTCAGCTTTGTTACAGCGATGAACCCATCTAACAGTACTGACATCCACTGTTGCATCACTGTACACATTTTTCAGTCTTTCATGAATGCGAATGGGCGTTTCACCTTCTGCATTCAAGAATTCAATCACAGAACACTGTCTAATACAAACATACGGGAGGATAGTAATGCCTATCTTTTATGTCGACTCTGTAACATGCAACAAGCATGCCATGTAAGTTCACACCTCCCAACCTTTTGTTAAACTACTCATAATTGCAGGTTGTGGAACTTCAATGAAAGATTTGCATTCAAGTGACTAGCGTCGCATATTTGTGACAGGTTGCACTTCAGCTACTGTTGAAATTACACAAACACATTTATTCTCACACTACTTTAAATCACTATAACATTCTTGTTAACATCTGTTTTGTAGTTAAAACTTCCTCTATCTTCCAATTTCAGCATCTTACCAGATTTAGACTGCAATTAGGTACTCGATTAATCTTCATAGTTCCCACCATAAGAATAGCACAGTTCAGGACTACAAAAGCAAAGGATGAAAACCAATTGTCTATATAAACTTTGTAGTTTTGTCCTCCAGGTATATCTTCATTCAGTCTCAACACAATGTCACCACTGGTTCCCAGTCTAGCTTTCTCAACGTAGTTTTCTTATCGCTGTCGATTTCAAAATCGTAAACAATGCTGCTGGATCTGACCAAAGCAAAGATTCTCCATCTGTATGGTATACTTTGTATATACTGCTTTACACCATTTTAAAAATCCTTTGAAAGACATCAAAAACTCATCAACACTCAGACATTCTTCTCGATCTTCATAGTATTCTTCAAAGCATCAACAAGGAATCTTAACTTGAAGATCTTGTCATGACCAGCACTATCACGAGAGACCTTTTTGGAATTGTCATTCAGGTGAAAATAGTTCTCAAGTTAGAAAATCTAGTAAATGGTGTAGTGTCAGCTATAAATGGATATTTTTATTTCTTCTGCCCAATACTATTTGTATTTGGCATATGCACAAAGCTTGTAAATAAGTGTATCCCCACAAATTGTTCCATTTCCTGAACATCGGTTGTGATAGGTGTGCCTGTTCTTCACAAGAGCATAAGTCTGACTGCTCAGCAAAAGTAGTGTAGATACTGTCATCACAAAAAAAACTTGAAATATTGCAAAAGTGTAAGATCTTCCTCAGGCTCTGTGGTGTGAAAGATTTTTGTATGGGTCACATCAGAAGTTTCAATATCCTTATGTCTCCATCGTAAGTTCTTGTTACTTCGTTTTCTAGCATTTGATATCACCTAATGATATCCTGGGTCTTCATTGTCTGATTCACTATCTGTTTCGTATTGTTCAATGGGAACTCCTATATTCTGCAGCTCATAGCAAGATGTTGACGGTTGCGGGTTGTTCACAATGATCATCACTAGATGATTGGCACTTTTGTTTCATCTTCATTGCATCAAGATTCTACTTCATTAGAGACATCAGAAGAAGAGCAATTTCTTCATCATTCAAGTATTTTTATCTTCTCATCTGTAAAGGGAGAAAAAATACCTATTAGAATACATAAACTATGGTCATTGTTAGACATTAAAGTCTACACATAATGGCAATGCTTGTAATATAAATCTTAATATGAAACCTCATAAAACATGCTATAGAAATTCTGGTATAAATTAATAACCTTCTACTAGCATTCCATACATAGGCTAACTGGATGAACAGTAAACCATTATAGGCTAAATGGCCAAAGATGCCTTATCGAATCATCCATTTTTAGGCATTTGTAAACCATATTTTGATATGTATTGTTATAACTACGACTAAAAGAACTTCTTACCTTTCCATATAAATTGTTCATCACATTCAATCTTGCTATAGATCTTGATCTTTTTTTTCTGTATATGGAATGGATTCCAACATTTGTAGTTTGTCACTTCACCAAGAAGTGACAAGGCAAAGACAAAAGCAGCCATGGAAGATGCTGACATCTTCAGGGAGAATCAGTAATCTGTTTATGAGTTCAGATGGCATCTTTGGGACTTTTACTTGTATTTTTTAAAAAAATAATAATAAATAATAATTTTTTTTCATGATGCCAAATGGAATCACGTAGCCTGCAAAGGGTTAAGGCTGCTTTGAAAGTATCTTATGACCCAGCCCATTTGATTTCAGTTTAAAGACCTCCTAATATGTAGCCAATTATTCAGCATCTGTACTATTGGTCCTAAAAATCCTTATGAAAAATTAATTCAGTTATGGAATTTTACTTCCAAATTTAAATTATGCTTATAATCTTGTTCTATTTCTATATAAATATCTATAAAAGAAAAATTACTGAATATCTTTGTTTTCCCTCCTTTCTTTTGGATTTTATTAACACTGTAAATAGGCAGATTTTTAAATAGCTTTCTTTTAGACAACTTTTTCTTATCATATCCTTACCTTTATTTTTCCTTACTATTAACATACGTTTTTATTGTGATCATTTTCTTGAATTAAGAAATATAGCAAGAATGATGATTTCATCCCATATAAATATAATGTAATATTTACAATAACCAGGTCTGTACAGAAGTTCTTTCCTCTCCCTTAAAATACATTGTTTTATTAGGATAGAATCACACAATCACTGCAGTTAAAGGGTAATTTAATTTTAATATATGATTTGTGGTAATAATTTTAAAGAGTTAATATGCTTGTTAACTGAAGGGTTTTTTAAATATCAGTGTAAAAAGAGTGAGAAATAAATTATCTTTGATTTTAAAAGTGATCCCTCTCTTCAGTTATGGAATGAAAAGGAAAAGAAGAAGTAGTTATATATTGATATTTTTTAATTTAAAATATTGTCTGAAATTTCAATTCTTTATTGGATCAGTTTCCACTTATTTCTTCTGGTAATTTTTTCTTTAATCTAAACTAAATCTAGATTAATAAAGAAATTATATTAAATGGAGATATTCCAAGTTCAAGAGACATTTTAGAAATTGAGAAATAAAAAGAATCGGAATTTTATAAAGAAATTTGTTTAAATACTTAATTCTATGATTTACAAATCCTAAATCTATTTTGAAAACATTGAGGAAAATTTCAGTGTGTGAGAGCCATTTTTTCAGTTGTTATTTATTTGTAGTTTGTCAATTTTTCTAATTGTAGTTATTAATATTACCAAGATAATTAAAAATTAAAATAAAAATGAAGTAATTGAAAGTAGTTATGACTATCTCTTTTGTTTGTGAATCATTGGCACTAGAATTTATTGGGTTCTTATTGAAGTTTAGTTTAAAACAAAGATATGGTATTCAGAGTTTATTATAATTACCAATTTCTTAAATGTTTTTTTTTTTTAACTGGGCTAAAATACAAGTAATATTTTTCACCTGTTTTTCTATTTAATATAATGTTGACTATATAATTTGTTAGGTTTCTTTTAGTCGTGGGACGTTGGGGCAAGGGCCCCCTCACTCACCTTGTTTGTATCACTCCTCCCGCCAAGATTTTATGTTAAATGATTCATCACAAAAGATATTTTTGAATTCCCCACACTAAATTGTATTCATTATAAATTCAATTCCCCCCCCCCCCCCCATCAATGTCTTAAGCATTTCAGGAAAGCTACTGTTTCCAGATTTCACTCATCAGCCGAGATCACTCGACTTCTCTTGTTCTAAGTCATTTGATATTTCAAAGTGATGTTTAAAGGGTTCACGCTTTCTGATCTGTTGCTTCTGAGAGTTGATTAAACCAGGAATGGTAGCTATTTTAAGATGCTCAAAAAGGAACAAAATTACTTGGGAAATATTTGAAGACAACATCATGAAAAAAAATGCCCCCTCACCCCCCATTAATTTCATGAAAACAAAGAAGATATTTTAAATATCCTTCAGTTGATTTCTAATAAATTTTTCGGAGCTATACAAAAAACAGTAGCCAATGTTGTTTTGTTGTTTTTTTTTACTTGTAATTTCATTTAAGTAGTTTTTAATCAATTCTGAGATTTATAAAAAACAAAACAAAAAACAATGGACTAAAGAATGAGCTAAATTGTCCAACTCTTTATATTTTTTTTTAATTTCTTAATTAATAACTTTTTTTTTTTGGGGGGGGGGGGTATTCAATTAATTCTAGAATATAATTTCAACACTCAGTTAAAGAATATTGTGTATTAATTTGGTGGGAGAGGAGAAACACTATGATTTTCACTACATCCTTTTAAAAATAATTGTAAGAATTTAAAGTTTTAATCATTTAAGTATTTTGAAATTTATTTTACAGCAGTGCCTTTATTCTGATATTGTGTTCTAGGTCTCTGATTCTTCACCACTACCCATATGAAATTTAATTTTCTAAGGTGTTATTATGCAAATAAATGTCATTCATGTATTTTTGATAAATATTGTTTTAAAAGTTTATGTAAACACCTAATTGAAATGTGCAAATGCTAAGGGGACGTCCATTAATTACGTGAGGTGTTTTTTAAAAAATTTGGACCCCCCCCCCTCCCCCTTGGTGAGATTTCAAAAAATTTAAAAAAAAAAAAAAAAAAAACTGAAATCTTGCTTTAACAACCAAAAAAACCCCGGAAATCTTGCTATAATATATATTTTCTCTGAATGAAAAAGTTTACTTGAGATTTTCGTTGATCCCCTCCCCCTTGGTGAGATTTCGCCGGACCCCCCCTCCCCCTTTTGACCTCACGTAATTAATGGACGACCCCTAATCATAAGGTTAATCCCATTTTCTTCTGTTTTTATTAGCTGTCTCTGTTTTCCACATTTGTTTACACTGTCTTGCCAAACATATCTGGTCGTCTTCCCTAAATCACTACATAAGATACAACATGGCATTATATAATAGTAAGATATAAATTGTCTTGAATTATTTCAGTTAAAAGTTTAATTAACAGTTGCCGTCTTACTGGAATTTTGCTTTGTTTTTTTTTTTTAATTTTTATTATAAAAACAGGGATTTTATTATTTTTATTATAAGGGAAACTTCACACATATATAAAAAAAAAAAAAATATTAAAAAGGTATAGTTACATTTCGGACAGTTTCGTCAGGCGGTTTTATGCCATGACATTGTCAGCATACATGTATTTTTTTATTTATACATATATGTGTGTCGTTTCCCTTATTACTTGTTTTTATTCGATGGCTCACACACGTTAAACATTAGATAATTTTTATTATGACAATTAAAAAATAAATATTAAAGGGAAGCCAAAATGTATTATTTCATTGAATTGTTTTCAGTTATTGTAGAGTGTATTACTTTTTTTTTTTTTAAATAAAAAATTCGAATTTTAAAATTGTTCTAGTTTTGCCAAAGATATTAATAATCAGTTTAAGAAATAGGTATCTTTCTTAAGGTAAAAATCTTCATTGAATTTTTAATGTTTCTTTTAGTTATAAACATTTATCATATTCTATGTCTACATGCACTGTTTATTAATATGTACATAAAATAAAGTTTCTGGAATATTTTTTTATAAATGTTTGCATTGTTTAAAATAATTTTTTTTAAAGATTTGTACATTTACTTTCAGTTTTTCCCTTCTGTTGGGGTCAAATAAATATTTGCCTTATTTGGGCATGCATTGGATGATCATTTGCGGCTGGCCTACATAATATCGTATTTAAATAAATATTTGAGTCATTAGCAGTTCAATCATAAGCAGTCAGTTTTTTTCCGTTTTTCATTTCAGAGAACAAAAAAAAAAAAAAGGTTTGAAACATGTAATATTAAGTAAGTGCACTATTTTATACAATATTACAAAGCAAAGCAAAATAGCAAAAAACTCTTAAGGGGTTTTTGCTGTGCTGTTTTCTTTATTTCCAGGGTAGCAGGTTGCACAGGTTCTTCTCTCTGCTTGCCCTCATTAAACAGTAAATAAAAAAATACTGTTAAAGACGATGGTCAAATGGATGGCATGAAAACAGTTGATCGTCTACTATATTTTTCACCAGCAAGATAACATTCATACAGTTTTCGGGTGTTTATGAATCGTTCAGCCATTTTTTCTCTTGTCAGCTTGTGACCTCGTGCTTTGTGCCATCCCCTCTTTTTGCAGGTTTTTATTTGGTTTTCTCAAATGATAAGGTCTATGGTTCCCTATAATGTTCCCAGTTTCATGGCCATAGTGCATTGTATAGGTGGTTTTCCCTGAGAGCCATTTTCTTCACGCCACATATATTGAGCAGGCTGATTGCGAACGATTACAGCTATTTTTCAGTGCACATCTGCAGTCTTTTGGAGCCAGATTTTTGTTCTTACATATCACATGGCCAACATTTTGATAACTAAGTCCCTGTTCTTTGCATCTCTTTACAACGAAGGAAGAATCCACCTTTGGAAAGTCCATTTATATACCTTCCTAAAAAAAATTCAATTTCACCGCCATTAATATAAATATTCTTACCACTACTACAATATAGCAGGTGACAGACTGTTCGCTTCTATTTGACCATGTGATGCTTGTGCTGCAGCCAGTGACACACGTTCAATTCAATTTGTGCCATCTTAACCGATTCAACCCTCTGTATTTTCAAACTATATTCTTAGTTTTTAGTTTCTGAAATATCTTTTTTTATGCGTAATTTTGTTTTTGTGCATTGATTGTTGTTTACTGTGCATATAGACTTTTACTTAATTTTGTTTGTCTAATAATTAATCTGAAAGATTTCAAAAAATTAACACTTAAGTAAAAAAACTTTTAAGTTAATATAAACATAATAGTGTCTTGGCATAAAACAGTAAATATGGCTGTGATCAAATTTACTATGATTTCATAAAATTATAATTTAGTGTTGCATGTATATAAAAAAAACAAAAAAAAACTGAATCATCAAGAAACATTTCCTAAGGTCTTACTTTTCTTATTCTCTATCAATTCTTTTTTCTCCCCATGAAGCAGCATAGATGTTATCCTGGGAAGTCCAAATTCTAGTCTGATTGTAGATGAAAATATTCATTTAACGTATGATGATAATTCCAGTAAATGTCAAAAAGCTGCATACATTTGGGAAAGTTAGACATTTAATAAACTGACAGTGATAGTTTATTAAATATTCAACTTTACCAAATTTGTGCCATCTTATAATATTTACTCTGTCGAAGGATATTTTTTTTTCTTTGTGATCTGGAGAACAACTTGATCTGAAACATACATCAAATAGTTGACCATCTAAATATTAAAAAAAAGTTTCATGTTTCATAGTTTAAACAGATCTAAAATATCTATCAAATTCTGCATCAGTTTATGTTTTTATATATCATTATAATAACCCATTTTACTTGTTTTTCTTTTAATTTTGCTATTTTTTTATGGATGTCTATGACCTCTACAGCAGTAAGTTTGACATAAAGGATGTATATAGGATTTTACTTTAGGAAAGGGGAAAGAGAGAAAGTAGGGTCTAAACCATTTAAGAGATTCCGGGAGGAGGGACCCCTCCTTTGTTTAAGGGCCATATATTTCTTTGATTTACTAAAAGATTTTCAAGTATCAATTTTATTTTGATTAAATTCACCTTTTTCACGATATAAACTGTAGACCAATGTTTCCCAACCTTTTTTAACATTGCAACACCCTTTCCAATAGCCAAGTACCCTGTGACTCCTGCCACATTTCCATAAAAAGACATTTAATTAAAACACATTAAAGTTAGATGGCCCATCGTTATTGAATTACATCATTGCAAACATGGCGATGTCAGAAAAACATACAGGGTGATCTTCAAATGCGTTAGGAGGGCAGCTCATCTGTATTTGACAGTCTGTTATCAAGACACCCAGTAAAAATGGATTTTGCATCATAGTGAGTATTTTTTTCAGTTTACTATTTGTAACAGAATTGTATTCTAATAACAACACTGTGTTTGTAAATTTTATTTTTAAGAAATGGATCAAGTCCGCCCGGAGGAAATTTGAAAAAATATTAAAATCCACCATAGAAAATAATTAAAATAATATAAAATGATAAATATATACGAACATGGTGGATTTTAATATTTTTTTGCGTATCCGCCAATTGGACTTTAAGTCACTTTTATTTGTCAAAAATCAGTATAATATTGCAGTGTAGCCATATTAAAAAGAAAGTGTTGAAAAACATTCTTTGTGAAATTTCCTATAAAAATTCAACTAAGAATAACTGTGGCGACCAGAATAATCCAGGCTGTAGAAGATCGATTATCCAAGCCATAGCCTAATTTTAAGTTACAGGTAGTTTACATAGAAATAGTCTTAATTTGTTATTATAGGAGTTAGAATCATTTTCAAAATCAATTATATTTTATAATACACTCATTGACATAAACATACACCAAGAAAAAGTCATTCTATAAACACGAAAGTAAGTAAGTAGCTGTGATAAGGGTAGATATGCAAATGAATAATGTTGGATGTGACTGCACATGGCCGCTCGTCCTACAGTGTATCTGCAATCGCAAGTCATGGGGCTTATAAAGCACACGCAGTGGAGCCCACATGCACTGTAAGGTGATCAGGCGAGGTTGTGAGCGATCATCATGCTGGGCAGACGCCTTAGACATCAGTACGAACAACTCTCGGAGTTTGACAAGAGACCTTATCATCGGGCTGTGCGGTGTAGTGAATTGCATTCCATTTAGGCCATTTTGACTTTCAGTCAGATCGTGCGGGAGCAATGGACACATGTGAAGGCATCTCGACATGGCAGACCGGCTCTGGACTCAGAAAGACCACCAGGAGAGATGCATGAACAGATCCAATGGCTTCCTTGTCCACTATCCAGCGACACGTGGCAGAGTCACAAGGGTACCCTGTCTCTGCCAGAACCATTTCCAGATGTTCAGGAGATCTTGCGGCCTTTCCTGGCTGGGCACCCAGGAGCAATTTTCCAACAAAATGACTTTCATCCCACACAGCTAGGGTTTCACAGGACTTCTACATCATGTTGCGACACTTTCTTGGCCTTTCCGCTTGCCTGATTTGTCACCAATCAAGCATATCTGGGACCAGATGGGACACCAACTGTCGTCAAGTAGTAGTGTTTGTAATTTGGAGCATTATTTGCAAGAACTGTGGGCAAATCTGCCGCAAGACAATATACGGCATCTGTTTGACTTATGTCCGACCATATCATCACATGTATCCAGGCACGAGGTGATCCAATGAGGTATTAAAGGTGACCTTATTGTGTATTGCAGCTCCGCAAGACATCTGTCCTACTGCGCAATTGTAATCACTCCTGTTCTTTGTCTCTACCATCACACTAATAAAATTTCATTTGAATCCAATGCTTCATTCGTGGTGCGCAAATTTTTTTTGTCAATGAGTGTACTTTATATTTCAAAAACTGTAGTAATGACCTTGCATACAATAATTTATTTGTAGACCAAATTATGTTTATTTTATATAAACTGGGTATCAGTTTGATTATCCAAACTATTCAATTTCATCTCAGCATTTCAACATCAAAACTTTTCCCGAATGAACAGAACAAGCAACCTGAATTGCAATGAACGTAGAACGCTCAACTTGTTCATCTTATTCCCAAAAATTCCTCTAAGGGTTTGACAAAGCATTCTTAATAATACATAAGCAAAAAAAAAATAGAAATTAATAGCAAGTAAATGTATTTATGAACCTTATATAAATACAATGATAAAAATTAAAAAGGAAAATGAAAAAGAGCAACAACATAAGAATTATATATAAATGAAACTTAAATCACCAATAGAAAAAGGAGCAAAATGGAAAGAAAGAAATGAAAGGAGCTCAAGTGGACTTGAAAAGTTTTGAAGGAGAATTCTCTGACTAACAGAAAATGAGGAATTTTTGAGCATCTATCTGACCTTTTCACATTTTTGTTTTGAGGTACTGTTTTTTTTTAATCTTTAATCGTTTTTTTACTGTAAAATACATTTTTTTAATATTAGTAGAGGCCACTGGGGGATTGAACCCCTAGCCCATTCTTGTAGTGGATAGGATGTTGGCAGGAATTGCATCCTAGTTTGTTTGTTTGTTTTTTCAGTTGGAAAGTACTCGGTTTGTTTGTAATCCCCCCATCCCCCCCAAAACCCACAACTCTTTTATTTGGTTGAATGACTACAATTAACATAGCCCCTCCCATTCCAAAATCCTGGATACCTGGCCAGATAAATGAACGGTCGATTAACATATTCAAAATATCATTTCAGAGCTATAAATTGAATTAAATATATTTATTCATATGTTTGGTAATCTTTTATTACAAAATAATAAAGAAACATTTATATTCACAAAAAATATTTTGTACATAAAGCAGATAAATGAGACTGCAACAAACAATAGGCAACTCTAGTGATCTAGAACAAGGGCAGCAAATTATAGCCTGTTGTGATATTTCACGTGGCCCTTCGATCTCATGAAATTTGTTATTATACTTATAAAAAAAAACCAACACACTTGCATTGTGGCATCACCACATATTACGATATTCATATTATAATACGATTAGAGCATGCAACATTTCCATATTTTTTTTTACTTCACACTGCAATGAGTGGCTAAGCAGTGGTAAAGTTATCTCGCTATTTTTTTAACATAAAAATGAGATTGAAATTTCCCTGAATGAGAAAATTGTCCTCAGTCGCTGCTTGCGAACTGATATTTATTTATTTATTTATCGTATGGCATTCGTTAGCCAGGAGATCGAGACAATTATCTGGCTGCCAGAATTGTTAGTTCTTTAGCGTAACCCAGGGTGCGAACTCGCTTTTACACCTGCAGAAATGGACAAAACACTGAAGAAGAATGAATGAAAAAAACCAAGCACTGTATCGGGATTTGATTCAGATTCTGACATAACTGTCTGATGGCAGACCACCGTCTAGACCTTAATTAATGCCATTGCTTGAACAGCTTGGAAACTGAATGATTGTGGAAATGAGCTCTGTAAAGAGATTTGATGACATTTTTTAATTAATTCATTTATAAATTGCAAGACAAAACTGAGCTTATTTGCCACATTTACTCTACAGTGAAAGTATTTCGACCTAAATTGACCTTTCGTCAACCCTAGGTGATAAGTTGTATCTTATCTTAAACTTCGCTTTTTCATTTTGTGAAAAATGAAAACAAGAAGCGAACTCCCCAGATTCACCCAAATTTGATCTAAAGCTACGGTTTGGTAGCATTTTCTGTGACCTTAATCGAACCTCAGAAGTGTTAAGGATCTTTCAAAATCCATTTGATTGAATTTATCCAGGACTTTCTATCAGATCTTCAACTGGAAGTAACTGACCTGTAATCCAATGACATGATGAAGACAAATAACAAAAGAGGTAACTTAAATGATTTTCACAAAAGCCTCCCAGATGAAGTATATTCTGTTTTAAAATCTTTTGTAGATTGATTTCAGCATTTGGCCCAACCCAGATCCCTATGAGCAGACATTTTCAAAGAGGAAGTATGCTAAACCTGCTTGTAGGTAGCTCCTTACTGATCAACATTTACAGTCAATTTTAATCAAAGGCAGCACATTTTGAACCAGCTTTGGACTTAATTTTAATTGTCACAGAAAAATGAATTTCATGGTCTCATTAATTCTTCATTGCATAAGAATTGTATTGGTTTGTATATGCTCTTAATGGAAATAAATAAATGATTTAAAAAAAAAAAAAAAAAACCGGGACGTTTATTAGTTTTATATATCTGTGGTTTTCCTTTGTATACAACATGGTCCACAAAACCTAAAAACAAAAAATTTGAAAACTGACCTGAAATTTACCGATTCAAAAGAGGTTTTGTGTTTGCCACCTCTGATATAGAATAATAATAAATATGTATATACGTAGTATTGATTTATCCTCTGGAGAAACCGAGACCAATTAAAGGGAAGAGTATTGTAATGGTAATATTATATATCTTTCAGAATTACGGGAGTAAATTACAATACTTAAAGACAACATAAAGAAGAAGTAGTAACTTATTATTCATTTAAATTTTAAAAAAGTTAGGATATTCAGAAATTACAGGACTTAAAAAAAGAGACTATTGTCGATTATAAATTAAAAAATAATTGATATGAGAAAAGGAATTATTTTTTTCTGTTTTTGGACGTATTTGATGAAAATAAATTCTAATTATTGTAATGCATAAAACTTTATTTATTTATAGTTAGTTGTTTTAGTCTTTTAAACATTAACATCTTATCCCATTTCATCTATCACAGATAATCTCATTTGATCAAATCAATTTACCGAGAAGCAGTGGAAAAGTGCTCGGCGCGTGCGGAGACAAGTCCACACCTACCGCTAGCGAGGGTAGTTCCGTTTGTTCGGAGGACGCTGCCTAATAAGCGGATATGACGTTACTGCGAAGCGGAAGTCACTCGCATCTTATAAAAACCTGTGCGCTGGCAGAAACTGTCTTCTACTTGTTAACTGCAGCTAGTGGTGATTTCGTTCGGTTAATTTAGGCAGTTTTCCTAAGTAACAACATGGTTAATTTGGGTGACGTATTTCCAAATTTCAAGGCCAAGACCACAGATGGAGAAATTGATTTTCACGAATGGATTGGAAATTCGTAAGTATTTTAAATTTGAATTTTTCACTTTATAGTATTTAGTGAAAAGTATAAATTTACTATGATTTAAACTTCCTTAATCAAATGTCGAATCAAACTGTTTTAACTTTAATCACGTAGTTCTCTTTAGATGTTTTATTAATTTATTTCTTTTTCATCTATTTAACAATTCTTAGCATTACAAACAAAATTTATTAAAATAAATAAGAAGTGCAAGTTGAAAAAAAAAAAAAAATGACGATTAATTAAATACAATTATAACTGAAAAATGTATTAATTAATTTTTAATCTTATTTATATTACTATTAATTTACTTCTGCGAAAATAATTTTTTATTTGGGAACCGAAGTCATAAATTTTACATTCACTACCAGCTTTTGAATCTTAGATTTTATTTAGATATGAAAAATGCAAAAAAAAAAAAAAATAAATTTAGGATTATACATCTAGAGAAAAATAATGGTTCATGTTTGTATAAAGTAACCACCCATTAACAAATATTTAGTATTTTTGTAATAGATGTAATAAAAATATAATAAGTGCCATTCGTTTTTGTTTCGAGACGAGCGATCTTTGCTCTGAACGGTAGTTACGTTACGCCCCTTTTAATCTAATATTTTGACTGATAGTGTTTCAAATAGGAAAAATAAAGCACTTGTGATAAATTCTCAATAAAAAAAACTCCAACATCAACGAGATTAAAACGTCAAGTAATAATTGACATTAACCTTGAAAGATAATATTTAAAATGCTCCCCCCCCCTTTTTTTTTTTTTTTTTTTTTTTAAATTTATTGCTCGACAACCGCTTATATAATTTGGTCACCTTTTGATATTTAAAACTTCATCTTATTTCCTTTTTTCCTTTATTAATTATATATTAAAATAATAGTAATAACAATAAAAAAAATCCACGAATGCGTAACTTTGAAATTTTTTTTTAGGCCAAATTTAACAGATTAGAATTCTGTGACCATTGCGTAAAATATCTTTTATTGTTCACTGAGTTTTGTTGCTTCTTTTGGATTTAGACTATAACCGTGAATTTAAATGTAAACTTAGAGATACTAGGAAATGTCATGCTATCTGCCTAGATTATATTTCAAGGTTATTAGGAGTTATTATTCAAATATAATCTCTTGAGCCAAGATAAATTCTCGCTAATGCAAATCCTGAAATAATATTTTGTGTTTTGCATATTGAAATAGCACTCAAAAAATTTGTTAATGTAATAAACTTTCTGCAAATCTAATGGTGGGAACAATAATAATGAATCAAGCTTCATTAAATTAAATTATTATATATAGTAATATTGATTTGTTCAAATATCAATTTAAATATATTTTTTTTTTTTACAAGAAGCACTAGGCTAAGTTAACATTATTCCATTTTTGTAAATAAAAATTAACTTGCTTTCCATGAAGAATAAATAAAAAAAGACAGCATGAATATTGGTTCAAAATTGTATTTTACTAATATTAACAAATTGTAATTATGTATATATTTCATTAATCATGTAAGGGCAGTTTTTGTTTTTGGAAGGTTAAAAAAAAAAAGATTTTTAGATAGGGTTGCAAAAACTTAGAAATATGAAAAGTGAGCTTTTCCAAAAATTCTTATAAAAAGGTGTCAGAAAGAGACAGACTCAAATTTAAATATAATTATCAATAGGTTTACAAAAATGTTTTTTATATATCTATTAACTGCTACGGAAATAATTATATAACAATCTGAGAAAGAAGAAAGTGTTTGTTAATTATAATGAACATTTTAAATACATTTTTCAAATGAGATGGAAGAGTGACCTTAATATTAAAAATCATTTAATACATTAATTTTCAATTATCAGTTTCATGTCTCTCATACTTTAAAATCCATGACATTACTGTTGTTAATTTCATTATAGAATGGTTTGCATTAAAGAGTTTTATAATTATGCACTGTCTGCTCAATTGGAAGTGGACACCTGTGGTATGGAACAGATGCTTTCTTTATAGCGTGTCTAACAGCACATACTGTGGCCTTTTGCCCTAAGCACAGCATCCACATGCCAGATACTGTGTGGATGCCATGTTCCCCTCGATCACAACTAACGGATCACATTCAAACCAGGAGAAACATGACCACACCATCACACCACCACTGCCAAACTTCGCTGCTGTGATGACACACTCGTGCAGCAGCCTCTCCTCTCGCAAACGTCACACCCAGGTGCGCCCATCCGATCGGTAGTGTGAAGCTTGATTAGTCGGTCCTCCAGCGGTCCATCAACCAAGACCATCGCTCTTTACACCAGGCCACATGACCCTTCAGCAGCCTGACCGGTGTACCCAAAGACATGGAGCTCCCGATGAATCGTTGTAGTATTGACAGTTGTTCCTGTTGCCTGCTGAAAGTCCTGTTGCCATTGTTCCACTGGAACAGCTCTGTTACACGATACCAGCCGCTTCAGGGGCCTTCTCTTTGGGTCAGCATGTGGGCTCTGCCACCTCCATGATGCCATGTTTCCACTTCATGATAATAGCACCCATGATCGACTTTGGCAGGTTCAGTGTCGCTCCTATGGCTCGCACACTGGCTACTAATGTGGCAGCCTATAACTACTCCACATTGAAAATCACTCAGCTGCTTTGATGGTGGCATTTTAACTCAGCATGTGGTTAGACACCGAATGACTCCAACTACACATGATTGTGTTGTTTATAACTAATCAAATTATTGCCGGAATTTGCATTGGTTGTTCCACTACAGCAGGTGTCCACTTTCAATTGAGCAGTCGGTGTATGTTATAGTTATAATTTCTTCCTTTTTCGTAAATGATTTTGAATAATAATAATAAAAAAAAAAAAATCTGAACAAAAAAGAGAACATGTTATCTTTAAAAAGATCTATTCTGGCAACTCTAATTTTAGGTTAATTAGCATTAAATTTTTAGGGTACTAAAATTAATGTTATTAATTAACTCCCTTAAAATCACATGTCCAAATGACACAAAATGATAAGTAATATAAACTTTATAGCTTTTTTTTTTTGTGTGTACATACTGTCTTTTTAAATATTTCAAATATTTTTTTGGTATTTAAATAAAATGTATCTTTTTTTTTTTTTTTCTCCATTTGTAGTTGGGCCGTTTTATTTTCACATCCAGCTGACTACACCCCAGTTTGCACAACAGAATTAGGAAGGATGGCAAAAATGGTGCCAGAATTTGAGAAACGAGGAGTAAAAATAATTGCTTTATCCTGTGATAATGTTGATTCGCACAAAGGCTGGGTTAATGTAAGAATAATGTCTCTTTGAACATGATTGAATTAATCTCAGTAAACTTAAGAGATCTAAATTTTGAATTTAAGTATGTTTTAATTATTTGATTAAAATTTAAAACTAGACTTGTTTTGGCTGCTTTGACACTAGTTCAGATAAGAATTAAATAATAAAAAGTTATCATACCAAAAATTGATAAACAAATAATTTTTCCTAATTAAATATTGTTGAGTTTCCATTTATTTTTATTATTTTATCAGTATTCAATTCTAATCTGATACTTTGTTTTTCCAGGATATCTTGGCAGTATGTCATGAATTATCACCCCCTTTTCCATATCCCATTATTTCTGATGCTAAGAGAGAACTGGCTGTTCAGTTGGGAATGATTGATCCTAAAGAAAAAGACAAGGAAGGACTTCCTCTCACCTGCAGAGCAGTAAGATACCTTTACCATTCCAACAAAGAAGCTTTTTAATGAATGTTAAAAGAAATTTAAAGTTATTTTACTGATATACATAATTCATGAATATGGTGTAATTTTTTTTTTTTTTTTTTTACGATTTACAATTGGGATTTAATACTTAAAAAAAAACTTACAGAAGAATTTTTTAAAATATATGTTGCGGGATCCAGGGTTGGACCCCTTCGTCAGGTGACCTCATGTGACATTGGACGAAGGGGTCCAAACCTGAATCCCGCAACATGTAATGAAGAATTTTTTTAAATGTTTTAAGTGTGTTGGATCCTAATTATAAATAGTAATCGCCACATGAATATAATGGATTATTTTACTGATATTTCCTGTTTTTTTTTTAATTTACTAATGTAAATGTTAGTCCAGATTTCAACATGCGTTAGAAGAAATGAACAGTTATTTTTTGTTTTAAAAGTGAAAAATTTAACAGAATCAGAATAAAATAATCCATTGAATTTCTGACTGCCCTATTGAATCGCCACTTTTTAATTTTGAAATTGTCATCAAATCTTTTATTTTGTTCCGTGCTTTGAAAACCCCAGGTAATGTTTCTTAAAGCACCCAGGAAATCCACTTCATCTGTTATTGTTTATTTTTTCTGCACCACTTCAGTTGTATCTTGATAACCTATGAAGTTAGAATTTGGAGATATTATCAAAAGAAATAACCAAAACTGCCAAATTGATGATGGGCTTCTGTTAATCGCAACCAGATTTCTCAGCTGGTGTGGAACAACTGATAAATGCATATACTCCCCCCCCCCCCCCGTGCTACAATTTAAGTTATTCATGATCAAATTTAAGACTTTACAGGAATTATTTTCTACTTTTGGTAATATTACTATGTAATACTCATTTTATAAAATCCGGCCAGGAAAGGAAAATCTATAATCTGCGTTGCATTCTGGGAGTTTCAACTCTGGCCGCGAAGACTTATCATACTCCCAGATCATATAGATTTTGAAATGAGGTTTTAAATTTACTGTAGAAAATATAAGAATTGATGCTTTTTTGTTTTGTTTTTTTTGAAAATGGGGGAGGAAAAAAAAAACTAAAATCTCTTGACCTGTGAATCACTTCCCAAATTCTTATACAAGTTTCTTTTTGACTTTCAGGTGTTTATTATTGGTCCTGATAAGACATTGAAACTTTCAATGCTGTATCCAGCTACTACAGGCAGAAATGTTGAGTAAGTTTTCTTCCTTTATTATTTATAATATTATCCATTAAATAACAAAAATTGATATTTTGTATACTGATACCAATTTTGTTTGTCTTTGTAGTGAAATCTTGCGTTGTATTGATTCCCTACAACTAACAGAGAATAAGAAAGTGGCAACTCCTGCTAATTGGAAGGTAAGTGAAGAGATATCATTCATAAATGTGAGTAAGTGTTTGATGGAAGAAAAGTATTTGCTAATTCTTTTTTTTCTTTTTTTCCTGATAGTGGGGAGATGATTGCATGGTCCTTCCAACTGTAACAGACGAAGAAATTCCAAAGTTATTCCCCAAAGGTATTCGTTTATTGGAAGTGCCGTCGAAAAAAATTTACTTGCGTTACACTCCTCAGCCAGAATAGGTTTTGTAATAAGCATAGGTAAAATAAACTTACAAAGATTAGTTTATTTCTCAGGTATTTTGTGGAGTTATGGAATGCTTTAATAAGTATTTGTCAAAGAGTTAACTTCTCCTGTGCCTTTTTAAGAAAACGCTACAGTAATGCTTCTGCTCAAATAAAAAAATCGTTTTTTGATAAATGTAATTTGCGTAATTCAATTGAACCAATGTTTAATTCAGGAAAAATGTAATTGTTTGCTAAAAAAAAATAGTAAGCGGAATATGAACGTTATAGAAATTATTTTCATAAGTTAAATATATTAGGTTAGTGTTATTGGTGGACCTAACTTTGGAATAAAATTTTTGAATTTTTATTTTGAAATAAACAGTTTACAAAAACAGATGTGGTTCTTTTATTGAAATATTTATTCAGTTTTCCTTCGGAATTAGCATCACAAAATTAAAATAAAAAGTACTCAAAGATTTAGCCTATTAATGAGATGAATTATATCCTGCAAAATAGAAAAAAAAACCAAACATAATAAACATGATGCAAATCAGTTAACACATTACTTTATTATTCTATATATTCTTTGTTTAAAAGTAATTGGAAAGAGACATTTATATAAATAAGGACACTTTATTTTTCACAAATTATTAATAAAAAAATTTAAAAAAAGTCGTTCCCATCCCCACAATAAGTACCATTTATCTGTTCTGATTTTTAATATATAGACTTTAATAGACCCAAATAATTTACAAAAAAAAAAATGGTCTTTAATCAATTGTAATCAAAAATAAGTTCAAACTTAGAAATCCTTACTGGAATAATGATTGCAATTGGAAGGTGTTGTGAGATTGAACTAATACACTGTACAATTGTCATCTCAGTCTTCGTAGTTAATTTTTAAAATTTGCCAACAGGTTGAACTCTACTACGAGATAAATGCCAATCTTTCAGTGTAAGAACTTGACAGTTGAATTTTGCATTGTATTATGTTTCTTCACTGCATTGTCCCAGTGGAGTGATTGATTTTTTTAAATATTTAGCATGAAAAATCACAGAAGAACACACAATATTGTGAAATAAGATTTTAGTTCTATTTCTCCATCTTGCAAGCAATTTTTATAACATGGAACAGAAATGTTACATTTTATTGCTTAATATTACATTAAATATATAAAAATTACATTTACCTGAACAATTTCAAAATCCTTTTCTTGTAGTTTTTCTACGATATCAAAGTGATCTACTCCAGTTATTATTTTGCACTTTGTTTTGATATTAGCTGCCTTCAGACACTTAAAATAATAATAATAAAAAAGTCAATAATATTTAAAAATTTAATTGTTTTAAATGTATTTGTATTAATATCTAAATTTAAAAATAATCACATACTTGATAATATTGTTGGGTTTGTTTTATGAAAGTTGGTGATTCAAATTCTCCCACATACAAATAAATCTCCATGTGATGAATGGTTGAGGCTAAACTGGACATTAGCATCAAAGGGCTGTTTTTTACAGCAACTTCCCTGAAAACAAGTGTAGTGAAATAAATACAAAAGCACAGTTAAAAGTATCAAACCAAGTTGCTTAGGGAAAACTTGATACTTTTAATGTGCAATTTTAATGACTTGTACATAGGCTTGATAATGTTTTTGTTAGATAAAAAAACAAACAAAACATGCTTGGTAATAGGTATATTCCTTAAGAAAATTGATTGTTTGAATTCTTTGAGGTTTTAGGAAAGCATTATTATTTGGGGGGGGGGGGGAAATTAATAAAAAAAAATTCCCTGGAAGGTTCAGAAACCTAAAAGAAAAGCTAACTACTACTACTATATGAGGATTAAACTTCATTTCTCTTTTGTTAAAATTACTGGAAATTAAAATTCTTTGGCTTTCCTTACATCTTCATCTTCAAGGCATCATTTACGTAAGTGTCAATGAGATCTCTCAAGTCAAACAGTCCACTTATAAGAAAACAACCTAAAAGATTAAAAGAAAAAGTAAGCAATGAGGGGGAAAAAATGAAAGTTCTTATTTCAATTGACAGATTAAAAAAAAGAGACCTATTGAAAGAGGAGCATTCACAAGAGAAATTGAAGCATCTTAATTAATACTCTTGATTTTTATCTGTAAATAAACTTAAATTCAAGAACATAGTTTACAAAACTTTTGGATTTGCGTCTTCTCCCTTTTGATATTGTAACATTGATGTTTCCGTTTTCAAAATAAATAAATAAAGAAAGAGAATAATGAATTTGAAAGGTTACCTTTCTAATGTTTGGTTTCAAATTAATGTGAATTTAATTAATCCTATTAATGGCATTGATTTACTTACAGCATCAAGTTAATGGATGCATTATAACTACAAGCAGATGAAATTATTTTAACACGAAATACAAATAGATGTTCAAACAAAAATATAGTATTTAGTTTTGGCTGATAACTTTCCTTTCCTTTTGTGCTGCAAAGCATGTTTGGGAACTAGTCGTTTAGATCACACAACATACAAGATTTTCATAATATTTATATTAAAGTCTTACTAGATGCCTTTATAAAATTCTGCGAAAATTTTCTTTCCAATCCCAATTGAGATTACCTGGAAATAATTATGTTGTCATTGATAATATTAATTCAATATTACCTTTTATGATGCTGACATCTTGGAGATGAGTTTTTAACCATTTTGAATATAATTGCATTGCTACTAAGTGAGCTCCAGCAGAATGGCCACACAAATACAGCCCCCTAAATAAAGAAATCAGACTTATTAACAGTATAAGTTAAAATTGAATGTAATATTTAATTATCAGTTGCATTCATAATATTTATATTTATTTGCATAACTAAAAGCACTGGCTTTGATTAAAAGCAATTGTATAAATTAATTCTCGGCAGGTGAGGATTGTTTCGACTCGCTACATCTCATTTGTCTGTTATGACTTCGACATTCTGTGCATTGCAAATAGTCTCTGTCATTAAGGACACTAATATGGATTTGTAAAGAGAAAGCAATTCAAAATGTTGTAAATTGCTAAATTGAAGTTTAAACAAAAAGGATAATGAAAAGAAAAGGTATTTTTTTTTTAATAAAGTATTTTAAGATCAAAATGAAATTCAACATTAGGCTTTTTTTATTATTATTCATTCCTTGGCATCTGAAGCATGATACAACAAACACAGTAGTCTTCTCTTTCCCAATTTTCATTAAACTTGCAAAGAGGTATCTTAAAGTATGAATATATCTTTACACTGAATGCAATAACATGATGAGATACAGTTAACGTATTTCAGGTATTTATTGCTGGAACTATAATTAACAGTCATTTGTGAAGTACAACAATTTTAAAATCTTAAATTGAAATTAAAAATCTAAAAGCATTACTGAAATATCAAAAATAAACCTTGGTTTCAGTTAAAAATACTACTATTAGTGCTTCTGTATGATTTCACTTGAAATTGTGAATGATAAGGTTAAAATACTTATTTACATCTTTAATCTCTGGTTACATCTTTTTTATCTCTAAAGATCTGCAAACCATTAACATTGTATTCAGATCCATTAAGAGAATAATGAAGAAATTATTGAAATATATATACAATACATAAGTTTATAAGAATGCTTTTAAATTTTGAAGAGATGTATTTCTAATAAATAAAAAAAAAAGATTGATTCAAAAATTATTTTAGTTCTTTTAATTTGGAATTGTTAACATTCTGGAAAAAAAAATAATGAAATCATTTCAATATGCTATGAAAAAAAAATCCATTAAGATATAAATATTAAATATTTTTAATTATAAAACAAGGTAGCATAGCAATTAGTAAACCAATCACAGTGCTTTGCAACGGCTTCTGAGTCACCTTTACTTTAGAATAGACTGCGCCGTGTTGGTCTAGGAAATGCTCGCACGAGTCTCTTTGCAACCCCATGCTATCTTACCCATCCCTATTTATATGGAATAATCGTCATTCTTAACTCAAACCTTGTTAATACACTGAATTCCTAATAATGATTTTTAAAAAAAATCGTTATTTATGTGGAATAATCTTCATTCTTAGCTCAAACCTTGTAAATAGACTGAATTCAATAACTTTCAATAACAATGTAATACTAATTTTAGAGAAAATAAAGTAGTTATCAAAATTCCAATTCTAAAGGATTACATAACCAATATCTCATAATGTCGTAAGTTGACAAACTGTGAAAAGATTTAAAATGGGGAGAAAAAAATTGAAAAATAAGAATGGCCCATAAGGTATCGAACGCACGACCTTCGCGTTATTAGTACGACGCTCTAACCAACTGAGCTAACAGAAACCGTTGCGAAGCATTGTGGGATACATGTCCACAGACAGACAAACCAGGAATATAAGACTCTTTCAGAAGCCTAAAATTGGATAAAAACACTGTAAAAAATCTGTATTCATTCTTACTTTGATCCTCTTTTTCTTGCTAAGTCTACTGCATATTTTGAAGCTTTTTCAATTTGTGTTACTATTACATCCAGGTTAACTGATTTGAAAATAAATAAATAAACTAAACATATTTATATACATATATTTTTTAATACTACTTTTAATAAATACTTGGATACATTGGTAATTGTTCTTTGATTATTTAATTTTATAATCGAGAGTATGGGCTTAAAAATATAAAAGAAAGCTATATCTCCACATGCCTGTTTTATCAATAGGTAAGTCTGAATATTGCCAATAAGGTCTTGGTAATGTCTATTGTAGTGCATTCTTAAAGAAATAGACAAAGACTAAATTTTGCAAACAATCATCAGTCAACAATTCTGATAGTTGATATTGAACTGAATTTAGCCGACCGACTACCCTCAAACAAAAAAAGAGAATATTTGTATTCAAAATGGAATGGTTGAACTTACTTTTGTCTTCAATTTGATTTTAAATGTTGAATTCTTTGTTTTATTCTATAATTTAATTTATAAATAATTTATATATAATTATTAAGCATTTTATTTCCAATAACACTTTAATTACATATTCACTTTGATAATTGGGACAGCTCAGCAACTATAAGGGAATCCCATTGATAAGACAAGGATGTCTTGCACTAAGGAAGAAGTTCTTTCAAATTGTGAAAACACTTGTTAGTTTGCTCTGATGAGATAGACAGAGAAAAGAAGCAGGATAGACAAGAAAGAAGATAAGAAAAGGTTGAATAGAACAGCTAATATTGAACTGACAGTCGAATGTGATGTTATGATGCAGAGAGTAAAGAGAGACAGGTATTAGATGTTTGTAAATTAATGTTGACATTCAATCTTAATTTTTTTTGAAGCCACATTAATCAAATGAGGGGGCTAGAATCAAAGGCAGCTAAATCCATGTTTTGAAATTTTACAAATTTTTTTTTTTTTTTTTAAGATGGTAACGTTGTATGAAGAAATCGTCAAAATACTTAGAGTAGGAATTAGAACTCAATGGATAGCACACTGAACGCTGATAATGACAGGCTATTCTTTTATTGAATAATTAAAATGGATTTAGCTGACTTTGATTCTAGCCCCTCAAATGTGTCATGGAATTTCACTGCAAAGAGGAGGAGTCAAATACCTGATTGCTTTTCTTAGATAGTTTGAACTTGTTTTAAGTATTAACAAAATAGGAGTGATCTTGTACAAGGGAGTGGACAAAATAATATGAACACCTGTAAAACAACACAAAATGTAGATTAATAGGGTGTTGGCCCACCTTTCACGTAAATTACACATTTATCCGACGTGGGATGGATAAACACAGGTCAGGCACAATGTTCAAGGGAATATGTAGCCATTCCTTCTGCAGAGCAGTTGAGATCAGAAGAGTGTGGAGAGAGGTGGAAACCTAACATGCTGTTTGGCCTCCAAAATACCCCATGCATGATTATGTTACAATCAGGAGACTGAGGAGGCCAGAGGAGATGTTCCACTTCATATTTGTGCTCATTGAACCATGCTTGTTCTACCGAGGAGCATGAATGGGGGCGTTGTTGTCTTGGAACATAGGTTGTTTGAGAACAGTCTGAAGCATAGGATGGAGATGATTGCCCAGAATTCTGAGATAATGCTGTGCTGGGACCTTCCCATGCAGGAATACAAATGGTCCCATATCCCACGCCAAGATATCACACCCCACACCATCACAGTTCCCTCTCCTGCTTAACAGTAAGAAGGAGTCGATCAACATGAAAGGCTTCTGCAGTTGTTCTCCACACAAACACATCCAGTGGACTGAAATAATGTAAATGCAGATTCGTCAGACAAAATAACATGTCCGCGCTGCTGTTGTGTCCAGTGTCTGTGCTTGCGGCACCATTGCTGTCACTTCAACACATTACTCAGTGTCACCAATGATTTTCGGAATAGCCATTCTGCCATGAATGTTCACAGCATGCAGTTATCATTGAATAATTTTGGTTGATATGGGGTTCTGGTGATGGGTGTTCAGCTCAGAGGTTACCTGGGATGTCAGGTCACTAGCTGCTTCAACACCTGTTGGTGAGCTTTAATTTTCGCTCACTGTTCTGTTTCACAGATGACGTCTTGCTATGTTTTGTGTAGGCTGTCATTATAATTGACACAGTGCTTCTTACAACACCCACAAGGTTGGCTGTTTTCATCACTGAAGCTCCAGAGAGGTGCGCTCCAATGATCATACCTCTTTGAAGTCTGGGAGGTAGAACATAATGGATTTTCCCTGGTAGCAGAAATTTCCTATTAACCCATACGACTGCTGCTGATTGACTGATACCTCTGCATTCACGGCCACTAGGGGCAGACATCTAACTAGATGCTTGGCTCTGCTATGCAAAGAAGTATTTTCATATGCCTGTTCATATTATTGTGTCCACTCCCCTGTATATAATAAAAGTATTTATGTGACTTGCAGTTTAGTGAAATAGAGGAAGAAACTTTCTTATTTTTAAATTTGTTATGATTTATATAAGATAGCTATTTGTAGATATATTGTAATAAGGAGAAATCCATATTTTAGTCACAATAATTGAGAAGAATAATGTCTTGGTCTTTCTAGATGAATCTTTTGCTATTTTGAAAATAGGGATTAAACAACTTGTCACAATTTTTATTAAGATATATATTTTTTTTTTTTCAGTATTAATCTTATCTTGAAATTCAATTATCGAAAAATGTTAAATTTACGTTATCTAAACAAGTTATTTGATACTGATTAATCGGCTGGATTTTTTTACTTTATTAAAGTCCTTGGGATCTTTATCATATACAATAGCTTTATATAACTCAGTTATGAATCAGTAAATATGAAAAACGCTTAAAATGAAAAAATTAAGCCCACCTGTAGGTGCTAATTCATATCCTGCAACAATAACTATAAACCCAGCTTCATATAATGGCTTCACACAGTAGGAACTGGAGGATTTACTTGAAATGAAAAGCAACAGCAGCATAATAAGAAAAATCAAAATACAAAGACGGAATTTTTTTTTTTTTTTTCATCAGAAACATATTTTTGTTGTTTGCTTAATGAGATAACAAATGAAATCAGTTAATAGAATCATTCTGCTTAAAAGATGGAATAAAAAAAAAAAAGTTGGCGAAAAGGAAAACAAAATTATAGATGTTATATCTTTTTTAATTTCAAAATTAGACTAGAATTCTTTTATCTTTTATAAATTTTTACCTCAACTCTTGCCAATAGCCTCCATGAACATACATTACGATTGGAGCATCTAAAGAAAGAAAATATAGAAATAATATTTTTATAGATTACATAAAAAAAAACAACAAATATTCAGTTAACAACAATTATTCTTAATTTTTACGTACATTCAGTGGAGGATCGCATGGGGCCCTTAGATCAAGCAGATTTCTGTTTGTTAGTAAAAAGGGATCCTATTCTGGTCAGCTATACGTAATTGATACAACCACACAAAGTGTTAATAAAATTGGAGAAGTAAAAAAAAAAAAAAAATTGCGTTTTTAAGCGGCGTATTTGACGTAAGTGCTCATATTAAAAGCACTGACTGTATACGAACGACTAAATATGACATACGATTGCAGTAAGTGCAATATATAATTTGCAATACACAGTTTGGGGCCCCTACCCTTTTAATCCACCAGTGCGTACATTTTCAGTTTCTGTAACACTACTTTTTGTTTTGTTTCAAAAGTTAAGTCTTAATTTTATTTTTAAGAATGAAAAACCAAAGACTGCACATAAAATAAGCCAATCATGCCTTTGAGTTCGTCAACAGAGGGAACGTTTCGTCCTTATTAGGGACTCAACAGTCCGTTTATTGACAAACCCAGAAAGGCGTGAAAAAGAAATGGACGGCACCTTCGCTCTCCAAAGTTTATTTATGTACAGTCTTTGGGTTTCGTTCTTAATACTTTTTCTGGACGTTAAATTTATTTCTTAATTTTATTTTCTGCTTTAAATTTGTATTTGCACCAGATTAAAAAAAATGTTTGCTTTCTTGACCTGTTTAACATTTTTGTGGTTGCAAGTTATTCTTCACCGTCACAATCCTTGTTCTGAATAATGGAAACTATTTTCTAGAGAGCAACAAACCTCTTTTTATCTTTTACAGAAACTTCCTTTTTTCTTTTGCTGCCTGTTTTTGGATTCCACTTGTTTCGTCGTCCTTTTTTTTTATTATTATTATTTAAATTTACTTGACAATATTTATTCTTAGAAATTACCTGCTGGCAATGTTTCCAGTCCAAATATATCAAGTTTTTCTCTTTGCATTTCTCCATATTTAACATCCAGCTCATTGGGTATTGATTCTTTTACTTTGATGCTAGCTTTTGGAAAGAAAAAAGAAATGGGTAACGATTAGGAAAAAAAGAATTTTGTTTTAGCAGTTGGTATAAAAGTGTTTTTTCTACAAATTAAAATCATTGAATTGTTCTCAGTAGCAGTAAAACAAAAGTTATTAGTTTATTTATCACAATTAATAAATGTCAGTGGTGTTTAATATTATTTGAGTTTCAGAAAATGTCTTTTTTAAGTTTTGTCAATCATTACAAACACATTCTTTGTTTCAGAATAATTTCGATTCTACTTTCAGACGTTCGTATCTTAACTTTTACTTAATTCAATATCTAAGAACTGTTTATTATCATTTTTATCCTATTAGCAAATGCACTATTATTTAAGAAATGAGAATTGCCTGCACTAAAAATTCCTCATATGTGCTTTTAAATATACTCTTTAAAAAGCCAAAATAAGCTTTTAAGTTTTAAAAAAATTCATCAATATAACATTTTACGGATCCTTTTTTTTTTTTCTTTTTTTTTTTGGCTAACAGAGGTGATAATTAAATGAAAATAAGCTTATCTTATTTTCAGATCTGGATTTTTTTACGTGTTGTCGCTAAGCATAGGAATACAAAGGGAAAAAATAAATACTTGTTTTTAATGACTTAACAAAGAAGTTTTCAAACACAAAATGCAAATGTTAAAAGACTAACTAAACTTTTATCAGCATTTCTTAAAATCAAACAAAAGTTTAAATAAAAAAATGAAAAGGAAGAATTGATATTAGATTTATCTTCCGTCAATGTAAATTAAATATTTCGTTTTCTGAATCGTATTTATTTTTATGACAACTGAAACTTTTTCTCTTTTTTTTACCTTGTTCTCCTTGACCCTAATCAGTTCTGCTAATAAAGAAGTCATCTGATTTCTTACGTTACACGAAGAAACCGCTCTGTTTATCAATCTCAGGATGTACCAAAGAAGCGGATATTAAGTGAAGCAAAGAGTTATTCCAACAGAACCCTTATTTATTGTACAATCGTTTTATTAGAGTTATTGAAGATCAGTCCAAAAAGACAATAGATTTACTAATGTTCTACTGCAAAGAAAAAAAAAAAAGAAGCAGATATGCTTTGGAATAGTTTTCAGGAAAATATAGAATTAAGAATATCGATATAAGCGTAAATTTTATTTTAAAATACTATGAATTCATTACAATTGCGATTTTGTTGAGCTTTTTCATTTATTTTTATAAAGCATTTCAGTTTCCCATTTCGTCTGTGATTTGGTTATGAAATCATTGAATTGGATCAAGTGATGAATCTTGAGATCAAATTACAAAGGGAGATAGTGGAGTGAGTGATAGTGGATTAGATGACCTTGCTCGTCTGCAAATTCGATTAATGAATTTTTTTATTTCCATTACGACTAGATAGTTAAATAATGTCAACGTAAAAAGTTATTAAGCCTTTAGTTTATAAATTATTATAATCAATTTTCAGTTATAAATTCGAGGATACGTTGGAATCATTGTTAATAAAAACTTTGCAAGACTTATTTATAGGTTGGGTTTTTTTTTTTTTTTTTTGATTCTATACTAGGACCTGTTTACTATAATTATTTTACAGAAAGGCGTAGTCGACATTTGCAGTGGCGTGTCCAGGAATTTGTATTAGGAGCTGTATGATAACGTTCAATCAAACAAACCTCCCCCACCCACCCCAACAAAAAAGAAAAAAGCGTTGTATTCTTTTTCCGGTGTTTCTGCTCAATAAAGTTATGAACTCGTTTCTAACAATGGACACTACGCTTACGTTTAGACTTAGTCATTGATTAGTTGCTACACGCATGAACATACTACAGTTCAACCTAACGAAACACTTTTTTTATGTCATCATGTAATTGTAAATAATCATATTTATAAAAAAAAAATTATGAAATTATACGAGAAAATGAATTTATATTATTACAGGCGGTTATGAACGAGATACGTTCCTGAGAATGTCTTTAGGTGGGTTTTGTATGTTACTCGGATCCCTGATGAGCAGCGCATATACAATAATAATAATAATAATACCCCTGTACTGTAATAATGAGTTACAAAAACCATTGTGCTCTTTCTTTTATTTCAAACAACTCACACAAAAAGTGTAGATAGGAGATAAGACAACAAATTTAAATTATCCTTATTACCCTTGGGAGCCTGTTCGTAAGTACGGAACGCCGTAAGTCGGGTCGTCCTTAGCCCAGGGACCTCCTGTTCTTTAAATGTTGTGATTATTGTAAAGAGTAGCCTAAGTAAGTAAGAAATACAAGTAATAAAGTGTTGATTTTATCCGTTGCATTAAAGTGTCCCGTCTTTTTATTTTCAAAATCAATTCACCCTATATTAGAAATTCCGTCCGTTCCATGGGACGGTAACATCAAACGTTGTATTGCAATAAAAAGGGTTAAGAAGGCTTTTCTGACAAAAGATCAGATTTTATAAAAAAGCCGAAAATTAACGGAACTGAAGTTTTGTTGTTACATTCACTCGGGTATAATATTATAATGTGTACTTATAATTTATCCGATGTATTATAATAAATAGTTCTTCCCTGGAATTTACTTCTCATTTAAGTAATAATCCACGATAAATAATAACATATGAGTCTGTCCATCATAGTATAGATGATTCTCACTTTACAATACTATCCACATTCAATCTATGGCCAGCGATATTTTATATTATGATGAGAATTCACACAACATATCACTACTGTACAGTATAATGTATTATATCTTCTTGAAGTAAATGTAACCCTTTTTTTTCTTTTACATCTATTGAAAGGATAAACTTGTATTCATTTATTTACTTTTCAAGTACTGGTTATTTACAGTAGTTACTTACAGATTTGTTTATTTACTTCTTCAATGACTTTAGTTATTTTTTTATAATATTTATCATATATTAGATTTACAATATGATGTTTTCTATTTACTGTAGGTTCATCGAACTGTAACCCCATCGTAAAGCTATAAGGGGCATCTACAACATTGTTGTGCAATGATTATTCAACATAATACGATAAGAGTAAACGACTCCAACAGGAAATGAATGAGACACAAGAGAAAGACTCATTGGCAATAAGTCAGTGATAGATGACTCGTAGAGGATGGTGTGGGGTTGAACGGAAGAGCAAAACAATGTCAGAATGATTTCATAAGATTATGACAAATTGTAAAAGTAGTTATCGTGGTTTACTTCCTTCTTCAGAAATTTCGTTTGTATCTTATAATTTCTACTCCATATCTTTATATACTTTAAATCAGTTTCTTTAGTGCCTATTAGCTACTTACGATATTAGCGTAATAATTAAAAGAACAACTTTGTTTTTATTAATTTTCTTTACGACTTAAGTACACTGTTGTTTAAATGAAATAGAATTTCATCGTCAGATGAGCTCCTTCGTTAAATGGATATTAGGAGTGAGTTTAACAGTTTTCAGAGTTTGGAAAAAGCTTTCTCACTTGTGGATTTAAACTCATCGTCTCGTTTGAATTTTATGATCTCCTTAATCACCTTCCTTCCATAATAATAGAATTTTCCATATTTTTATTCAAATCAAACCCTTTTCGGGCAGGGTTTCAAACAACCAGCTTTTTTCTTTTTCTTGAAGCGAATATACAGACCAACAAACTGCCTAAACACATTTATAATCTATAAACCCCAAAACTAATGGAAATAAATCAATCACTTTCCTTACGATATCATACAATGACAAATATAAAGAAAGAACTTAAGAAAATCATCAGAAAAAAAAAGCAAAATGTAAATAAACTTCAACATAAGTACAGTGAAACCTCGGGTTACGAAAGACTCAGGTCACAAACATTTCGGGTTACGAACAATAACTTCGAAAATTTTTTGTCTCGGGTAACGAACAGTGCCTCGGGTTACGAACGAAGTTGAGAGAGAGAGAGAGCAAGGTTTAACGTTGGAGACAAACGATCGCGTACAGTACAAACGAAGGCCAAATCACACCAAACGCGTCTCACCTAGCATATGAAAGTATCTCTCCGCGCCCACATGATTCTTTTTCCGATGTAAACAAGACATCGAAATGTATTTATTTGTGTAATGTATTTATTAAATGTAATTATTTTACATTTAATTTCTTTGGTTCTTTTCTTTCTCTTTATTTAATATGTGAAGTATTCTTTGCGTTTTAACGACCCCCGAATATAATAAAACGGAATGATTCTTTCATCTTGAAACGGATCGTCTCTATTTCATTGGTTACGGGTTACGAACATTTCAGGTTACGAACCGAGTTCTGGAACGAATTAAGTTCGTAACCCGAGATACCACTGTAGATGAAATATCCAGACAACACTCCTTAATAAACATAGGCCTAAGAGAAATCAAATCATGTAATACTATAAGAACTGTTCAATCCAAACACACACAAGCACACTGTCGTAATAAACGTCATTTGATCAACTGAAAAAAACCAAAAATTTCAACCGAAGAACAAAAAAAAAAAATTCTTTAAAAAAAAAAGTGGAAAGCTACTTCTTTATCAAAAAAAACCCAGCTATAATTTTAATTTAACAATTAATTACAAAATACACTCGGACCTCGATATAAGGTCACCCCTTGGGACCTCGCGAAAGTGACCTTATAAGCGGGATGACCTTGTAACCGATTCATACGCATTTGTCAATAAATGAGCATTATATAAATAAAGTATAATTCTTTGTAAAATTGAATACTGTACGTACAAAAATATCAGTTTATTAGGTTATAATTTTTTAATTTAGTTGAACCAATTAAAATTAATGGAATCAGAAAGAAATTACAGTAAAACCCCGTTATTACGCTCGTCAAGGGACCATGACCTACAAGCGTAATAAGCGGGATAGCGCTATAGACGGGAAATGATTTATGAGATGGGGAAAGATTTGGACACCATTTTACAGGAAACATACTTGATTCTGCAGTAGATGTAGTGCAAATATGAGCTTATTTCCTGTTAAAAAAATCTTCGATTATGGTTTGCCGTGTGTGTGTGTGTGTGCTACTGTTATGGATTAAGACATTTTCAATGCGGTTCAAGTAACTATTAACATCAATTGATACACCACTAGGAGCAACACTAATATATTTTCGGAGCAAATTTAGTGCATTGCCCGCTATTTCATGCGCCTTTTCTTGAATGATTGGGCCACTTAATGGCACTGATGCATCAGGGACTGATGAATCCATTCAATTAGAATTTCCTCGGCATCTTCATATTTTCCACACTTTACTTTTTTACGTTTGCAACCACCCTTCGCTGCATTGGTAATTCTATTCTTATTTTTTATTATTGTTCTCAAACTAGATGAGGGAATTCCTAGAGATTCTGCGAAATCCTTCTGACAGCATAGAATTATCGTGGTACTTACGGAGAATTTGCAATTTTTCACTTATAGAAAGGGATTTCCGCTTCGACATTTTGCACTACTGTATCACAGACCCGCACTTCAAAGATTCCCTCCTACCAGGGAAAGAAAAGAATCTTAACAGTGTTACATTTCTTTCTATACAAAATTTCCGATATAAAAAAGCGCTACAAGCGGGATTTGAAGCGTTATAAGAGGGTAAAAGTATACAGAGTTATATAGAAAATTCCAGGGACCGTGTGAAAGGAGCGTAAAGAACGGGATAGTGCTATAAGCGGGAGCGTAATAACGGGGTTTTACTGTATTTTTTAAAATTTTAATTTGGAATAAGTAGTACTAGTATGCTCAAGCAAAGTACTGATGTGCAACTGACCATACTTAAAATAATCCATAATACAGGACTGTTGCGATTTTGGTTTCATCTTTTGTACAATGTTTTCTAAGTTTTGTAGTTTCTGATGGCAAATTGCCATCTCCAAACAGCTCTTTCTCGGTAATATGCCGATCATCAGTGGAGAGCAGACGCTATAAACCACTGATGATCGGCAGTTTACCGAGAAACAGCTGTTCGGAGATGTCGCTTTGCACTGATAAACACTAGGTCCTCTTTTAATGTGTTTAATAATTTTTAGGCGATTAATTTGATGCCTACAGAAAATTCATTTGAGGCTAGTGGAGACTGGCATATGAATTTCTTTTTTTTTTTTTTACTTTTAATATGTTTTTCTTGCTTTTTAATTTATGCTTGGAGGTTCCATTCTTTTTCCCACCTTAACCAATACCTAACTCCGTAATGGGACCTAGGGGTTTATAGCGTCTGCTCTCCACTGATGATCGGCATATTACCGAGAAACAGCTGTTTGGAGATGGCGTTTTGCACTGATAAATACTACGTTCTCTTTTAATGTGTTTAATAATTTTTAGGCGATTAATTTGATGCCTACAGAAAATTCTTTTGAGGCCAGTGGAGACTGGCACATGAATTTCTTTTCTTTTACTTTTAATGTGTTTTTCTTGTTTTTTAATTTATGCTTGGAGGTTCCATTCTTTTTCCCACCTTACTCTTTAATTTTGAATTTATTATTTCCATTAAGTGTTGCTCCTTGTTTTGTTGTAGTTTGAGCATTGCTTTTTCTCAGGTTGTTTTAGTTGAAGATGTTTTTCTTTATGAAGATTTTTGATGGAAACTCACCTTGTGTCACAATACGACGATGTTCTTCAATGATCTGATCTGGCGGAAGTCTTCGAACCCATTGACTTGGCGAATATTCGATCTCTAACTCCTATTTCAAAGAAAGGAATAACGTAAATTTATTCACGTGCAAAGGAAACATTGATACAAAACAACAAATTTGGTGGAAATAAAAAGTGCAGCAGAAGAATAAAAATACTCTTTACTTATGAGGTAATTATACGAATTGATAAAATAATGAATTAATGTCTTAATGTAAAAGTAAAATAGTTTACGCCCCCCCCCAAAAAAAAAGAAAAAGAAAAAAGATGTCGATGTTGGCGACAGATGCAAATGTTTACAAAAGGTGCAAATGTTTTGAAATGAAAAGTTCAGTACTGTACATTCATTTGTTCGTTTGTTTTAAGGTACCTATAAATAAGGTGACCAGATTTTTGCATTGGCAAAGCGGGAAACCATTGACCGGAAAGAAAAAAAAAAACGGAATCTCCAGGTTCAACAACCAAAAAAAAAAAGGAATCTCCAGTTCGACAATCAAACAAAAAAAAAGGAATTCAATAACCAAAAAAAAAAAAAAATCGGAACTTTTTTAAAGTGCCGCGGGACGCGGGACAAATTGTTAAAAATCGGGACGTCTGGTCACCCTACCATAAAGGAATTACGTAACTGATATGGCTGATATTAGACTGCACTACAAGCAATGACGTGACACCCTTGTTTCCCAGCCACCGCCATTGTTTAAGAGAATCTCCCCTTCCCTAATCCTGTTGTAATCTCTGTACACAACTCTGCTCACCCCTTTTGCCTCAACTTCTTCCTTTTTGGTTAAGTGCCTCTGATTCCAAGACAACACAACGTATTCCAAACTAAAGAAAAATACTCACCTCACTTTAGAATTTGTTTCATAAATAATTATTAGTTCTTTATAGATTATTTTTAAATATTTATCTGTAATAATTATAAAAGACCAGTTTCATGAAAATTTTTGTTTTCCTCATTTCTTAGAATACTTATAATTTTGAATTTTTGAATGTTGTATCAACTTATATCAGCTAGGCGTCTACTTTAAAACTAAAAAAATATAGCAAAAGATAAAAAATAAAAAAAATAGCAAATAAATCTCTTTATAAAGAATTAGATTTAATCAAAGTCCCAGACTGAAAATTTAATAGTACTTAAACGACAATTCTGAATTAAAATTTTAATTAAATTAAAAGGTAAACACAGAAACCAAAAAAAAATAAAATAAATAAAATCTGCAAATCTACAACAATATAAATGTTTTATTAACTTTTTGGGAATTTAAATTTCTATATATTAGGAATTAAATTAGCATACGTATGTTACAAGCTGTTACAATATAAATACATTTGGAATAAAAGTTTAAGGGAAATAATATTTTACATTTAATTTTGGGAGATATAAACAAATACGATATTGTATAATTCTGAGAAAAACTTAAAGAAAGTTTATATATAAAGAATACATTAGTTAACTTTCGACTTACATTACATGACCACGACTTTTTATTTTTGTTTATTTAATTAATTAAATATTAATTTTTGCCGAAAACTAAAAATTTCGTCAAAATTTAATCAAAATTCCTAGTTTTTCTTCGTTATTTTGTTCAAAACTGCCGATGCAAATTGACATATGGTTTTTACTTGAAATTTATCTCTTGGATAACCGACCCATTTGCATATTTTAGCAGTATTTAAATAAGCACTATTTTAATACATGTCTGTCCGCCTTACGCTCAGATTAGCAGCAGATATGATTTTGATGAGGAATGACAAGAACTTTTATTAAAATTCTCAGAGGTGTTTTTTTTGTTTTGTCAAATTATCAAAGTGAAAAAGAAGATGATACGTGGTAGCGTTCAATTAGGTTTTTACCTTGAGTTGTGCTCTTTCAGCCATAATGTTCACTTGGCTAAAAACTTTAACTGTTTGTCGGTGTTTTGTGAAGCAGTGAGAATTTCGAGGAAAGTTCAGATCGACGAATCTTTTAACAGTCACGTGTTTCACCGCAAAACAAAAAAAAAAAAAAGAAGCAAGCTGGCGGATGACAGACTTATCAAGCGATCATCCCATTTAATTACCAGGAGTGACGAATGCTTCTTAGAGTGACCTTCAAGGAGAAACCTGTCAGGAAGAAAATTCTTAAGACTTGTTTAGAAAACATTTTTTTTTTTTTTTTAAAGTATTTAAAAGAAAAAAAAAATGCTAAAATAAACTAATGAACGCTGCGTTGAATTATTTAACAACTAAAGTAAGGGGGCAAAAACTTTTACTAACTAACTAACTTATTACTTCCTTTTTAAAAATACTTTATTGTTTAGAGAACTTTTGTGGATTAAGCCTGATCGTTCTTGAAAAATAAATAAAGATATTTGAAATTAATAGATATTTAAGAAAGATTTAAAAAACAAAAACAAAAAACAAGATCTTTGGATATCATTCTGACCATCGTCCCTTGGCTGCTTGTACTTCATGTACTTGTTTCCAACCAAAAATAAAAGTGTTTGTATCTAACAAAACAAAACAACAGAATCCCATTTTGCCTTTCATGCCTTTCTCGATCCCACACCTTTTAATCGTAACAAATATAAAACTTTAATAAGTGAATATATATAACGTTAACTTATAATGTATACAGTGTAGGAGTCAAATACAAAACAACAAATGAGATGGAAAATTAAATCATTACAATTGACTTAATTTTAAGAATAATTTAATTCTATTGTGTTTTGACTTTCATTTCTCTATTTCTGAGTTATATGAAGAGAATAAGTTCGCGACGTGATCTTCTGAAGAAAAAGGAACTTTTAATTCTTAAACTAACATCCTGTCTCTTTTCCAAGCCTCAGACAACGGATCAATTTTAAACTTGGTAAGTTATTCAGAAGCTTGAGAGTTTCAAATTACAGCTTGATTGTAAGAGTGAGGAACAGACAAATTACCTAAAGTATATAAATTATATGCACTGTAAATCCAAACATATAAAAACGCAAAATGGAAAATAAACAAAAGATATTTAAAAGATTTTGATTTTGTTTATAAATGTTATTCCTCGAATGTTGTTGGTTTCTCATTCGTTTGATTCACGTCAGTGGTTTTGATTCAGGGTTTATTGAGTTCGGAAAATGAACTAAGAAAAGCTAAATTGTTTATTTCTATCCACATCGTTTTCAAATAATTTCTAGTTCATTAGATTCCAAAGTGAAGGGAGAATATTGTAGCCAATAATATTACCAAAATATCGGAAGTTAAAAACAAATCAAGCCACTATTTTTATCTCATTTCAAAATAATTGCATCTGTTTTTAAGCAACGTTATTTACCGATTAAAATAAAAAATAAGAGAGAAAATAAAGGCCATTTTTTTATAATTTTCATTTTTTTAAAAATACAATTGGAGAGAAGATTTGAAGTTTATGTACAATTTCACAGATGGCGCCAGGCTAAAAAGTTTGGGAATCTAACTTCGGTATAAATTACAGCGGGTTGTGTTTGAAGTGTCTTTTATTTTTTGTAAAAAGTAAATTAATGATAATATTAGAAACTCTATCGGCATGAGGGGGGTTTATTGGTTGTACTCCCCCTCTCTTCCCTCCCATGCATCCGAAAATGGCAGTTTGGATCTTTCTTTGGTTGGGAAATCATCGTTTTTATTTGTACCTCTTCTTCCCCCCATCTCAATTTCCTGGATATGCCTCTGAGAGGGAATAAAAAGATGGTAAATCTTTATTATACAAATACAAACTTTTATTTTGTTTCATTTGTATAGATGAGATATCAAAAGTAAACATGAAAATTATGCATCATTTGATTAAAAAGAAATTACACCGATGAAGGTTTAAATTGTTTTGTTATTAAAAATGATTTAGGAATAAATCTTTAACTTTGTTCTTAATACTGATGACTAAAATTATTATTATCTTTAAATTTTAGACAAATAAAAGACAATTTTAAGTTTTATCTTATAATAAACATTTTCAAATTGACATAAGTTATTAAAAGTAATGAAAGACTATTTTTTTTGCTTTGTAAATTAAATTTATCAAACCCACTTTTGCAATTTTTCATTTGCTTGTATTGTCGGTTTATTAGAATTTTTTTTATTTGATATTTGAAAGAAGAAATATCATTTATTGTTACAACATATAGACGGTATTTTACACTTTTTATATTATTTACTAAATTATACTGACGAAAGTTTGAAGTTTATTTACTAAAAATATCAATGAAAAATTAATTATAAACCATATATAAAAGATCGATAAAATTATGATAGCTCTGTATTTGATAAAAATGAATGAAATTGATGCACTTAAAAAAAAAAATCCGCTTTTATTTACTTATTTTTATTTATTTAAATTTCAATTGAATTCCTTCTTGTTGAGACCATGTGACTTGTGAGTGACTATTGATGCAGAACCACCTTAGAAAAAGCGTTTTAGAAAATAAGAAACCGAAACCAAAGAAATACTATGGGCAGGAAGTAATCTTTGCTGAAAGTTTCTATTTTGCTTGGTATGATATGGCTACAATATTTTAGCTATTCTTTTAAGCCTTTCTTATGATTTGAATTTAACAAGATATTATACATAAAAATTTTATATCTTTTATATGTTTTTTTATGTTTTTACATAGAAGTATTATAATTTACATACAAGAAAACCATAATAAATATTATTTAAGTTTTGGGATAACATTTTTGTCTGCCATCACTTTGAATATTCTGTTGAATAATATGTAATTAACAAAAACTCTCTCATTAGTTAATCTATCTTCTTTTTGTAAGCATTTCCCTCGATTGTATAGCGTACACTGTCACAGGAATTTTAATAATAATAATTATTGAGATCGCCGCATTCGCACAGACAAAACCATACATCACAACAGACCTGACATCACACTTGTTGATAAGGACAACAAACAGACCCATCTCATTGATATTGCAGTGCCTGTCAGCAAGAACATGCAGAAAACTAATGGAGACAAGATCAGTAAATACACTAACTTAGTCCTGCCTCCACTGCTTCTGGAGTTCGTGTGCTGAGTATGTGTTGTACCCATCGCCTTGTCCGCCACTGTTCTGGTGCCTCACACATTGCACCACAGCCTCAGCACACTACTACTTCACAAAAACACTTATGCACAACTCCAGAAGGCTGTGGTACTCAACACAACACGCATAGTTAGGAAATTATGGATACAACCACTCATCCCTAATCATTCTTACACACGTCTTCTTGCACTTGGCAATATGTGATTTGGTCCTTGACCCGTCATGTTGTCTTTGCTGGGGAAGCCCAAGGTTTAAATCTTTTACATAATAATAATAATAAAAGTGTTGGTAATTGATGAACTGTAGTAATTACTAAATTGTGAAGATTCTTTTTTTAACTAGGAAATAAGATTTGACTTAAAATATTTCTACAATGTGTTTTTTCTAATTATGTTTAGATAACAATGATTTGGAAATATCTGCTTTAGGATATTTAGTCGAGGTAGGAAAAAAAATCATCTTTCTTTTCTTTGCCTTTTTGAATTTTAGAAACACAATTAGCATTACTTGTGCAGAGGAGAAAAATCTGTTTAAATCGACAAGTCAGGATTAAGCCAGGTTTTCTTCAATTTCTAATAATAGATAGTTTTCCCTTTACTTCGCAAATACAGTTAAGTAAGAAAATATATTTTGTCATTTAAAAAAACTGTTTAGTTTTATTTTAGTTACGAAGTTTGATTGCATTACCTTTTTAGCTGCTTAATCATATTTTTGAGCTGTTGAATAGAGATAACTCTAGCTGAAGACATTAAACAGCTATCCTTGACTACCATTCAAAAATCAAAAGTAAGATATTTGAATTTAAAAACCTTTTTTTATTTCTATTTTGCTTTACAAAAAAAATAAAATAATAAATAATTGATAAATTTATATTTAATAAAGGATACAAACTAAAAAAATAAATAATTAGCTTGAGATTCTAAATTTCTGTTGAAAAATTTCTGGAGCTTTTATAATATGGAATGCGATGTAGTATAATTCTTTCATGAATGTGAAACCGAAGATGAATCACGTGATCGTGCCTCGTGTTCTGTTGCTAGATGGCGTCTCAAATCGATCTTCCGGCGAAAGGCTTCTGTACACTGATTACAGGGAAATGGACAATAGTTGAGGTGTTTTCTAGAATGTGTGATGAGATTAGAAGACTGGCTGAATGCTTTGCCACACATTCGACACAGATGGGGTTTTTCACCTGTACAATAAAACAAAAAAACAATTCATGTTTTTGTTTAAAAAAAGGATGAAGCAATTCACACTCATTTCAAAATAAATTAAGAAAAAAAAATCTATTTTTTTTTTAACTAGGTTAAATTTCTGACAGGAAAGAAAAAACTGAATTATTTATTACTACCAAATATTAGGACTCTATAGACAGGGTCGTCCGCTGCAACTTTTACAATATGAGAGGAGGGAAAGGGATGCATTTTATAAATTTTGAGGCCATGTCATGAAATGGGTCATCTTTCTTCTTGAGGTCAATATTTAGTGCTAAAATAACTGACAATAATAATAATTTTCAGCAGCAAATCGGCTTTCCAATGATGGTAGGATGGAGTTATATGACAAATAGACTTATCGGTGGGAAGGGGGGAAGGACAAATTACCCCCCCCCCCCCTCCGCCCTTTCTACAGGAAAAGTAATAAGATCAGAGGAAAAGAAGCAATAAATAAAATTCACGCATATTTTCATGGCAATTAATAGCAATAATAAAAGTGGAAAATAATATTTTATAAAAAGTAATTATTAAATCTCTCTAATTGATGGACAAACAAAAACAAAAAAAAAACAACTTCTAAACCTATCTATTCAACCAAAAAAAACCAACAAAAAACACCTCTAAACGTGTCAAAAATAAATACACGTGATATCTCGCTGCACCCCCCTCTCCCCTTGTGATACTTCGTGATTTTTTTCCGAACCCCCCCCCCCCTTTCGAGCCTCACGTGATTAATGGACGATCCCATTACAATTTTCCGTGTCAACAACATTTAAAATAATAGAAATACTTAGTTAGTGAATAAATATTTAACATTGCTTACTGTTCGTTTCGAAAAGCGAGAACCGTAACAACACAGACGATTCTACTCCGCAAAGGGGTGATACGCTGAGATGGGCACTTTCTTAAGACCTGTTTTTCTTTTAGTACCTGTTATTTTTGCATTAGTATTTCGTTCCATAATTCTTTCCCGAAAAGCGCAAATAGAACGCAGCTACTAGTAAACTAACACTGATAAAAAGTAAATATCCTCTCTTTATTTCTCCTCATCCCTGTTTTCATGAAATCCAAGGAGCCCTGACGCTTGCGCAAAAGCGTTGAAGGCTCTCGTAAACAAAACCGAACAGTAGGCTAGTAATAATCCTCCAGTATTTTTATTGTTTAAAATAAGAATGAAGATTGGGTAATAATTATATTTAAATTCTGAACCAATAACATTTTTTTAATATTGGAAAAAATTAAAAAGAAAAGTGTATGGTGTCGATATTTTTTCAGGGTGATCAGCAGATCTGCGTCGAAAATGAGTCACGTGATCAGCGAAAGCTCGAGAAGGAGCGCAAATTTCAAAATGGATTAGTGAAGTGGAAATTATAAAAGGTGCCACAAAATATCATCAAAGAACGGCTTTTTCGTGGTCGATGGAAGAAGCGGTGCTGTGTATTTACATGTGATTGAACTATAAACAAATTCCCAGAAATTTAATTAATTTAATTAATCGTTAATTTAAATTGTTCTGAAAAGATCAGATCAGTATTACTCACCCATATTGCCTTGGAAGCACAATAACTCTTAAACAGTGCGGTCAAATGATTATATTCAATTATGCGAATATTTCCATCATTTAATTATAATGAGAATGATTGAAATTAAATAACTGTAAAGAAAAAGTGTCCGGAGGGAGCTTCTACACCTACTCACAACTGACACCCATGTTGGGACAAGCAATTGATACTCGAGACAAATACTGACTGGTTTTCCAAATCAAATGAGAATACTTGTAAAGTAAAATTAAAACTGACTTCCATTAAATGCCTTTTAAAATTCCCATCCAATTAAAATGATGGCACCAAACAACAAATGATGATAAAAGACGTTTGATTGAAGCTGTTTCAGCACTGTCAGGAAACATCCGTTTAAAAGGGCGTTGAAAAACATCGGAAGAAGTGGCAGAAAAGGTAGGATTACTTAATACTCTGTTTAATCGCGTCATTTTCTATTAGTAAACGGAAGGGTTTGGGGATTTTGTTTTGAGGGGGGGAGTTACTACATTCTTAAAGAAGTTAAAATCATCGTTACTATGAAGATACTATGAAGTTACAACTATACAATAATCAGAACTAACAATTATAACTGGAATATTGTTATTATTGCTCTGTTGAATATTATTAATGTATTTATTTCTACAATGATGGGAGTTTAGTAGTTTTTTTTTTCAATAGTATTTTTAGTTCATAGAATTCCTAATGATGATTCGCATGATTATCAGATTCGACCAGAAAAAAAAACAAAAACAAATAAATAAAAATATGGTAATTAATGCTTTTAGACAGTGTCAAAAGCAAAGCGACCCCATAATATGCACAATTTTATAAACAAAAGTTTTGTTTAGAGGCCGTTCTTTATGCAAGCTTTGCATCCCGTTTTTCCGCACGTCCAGACATTTTTTCAATTTCAATCACAACATTTTTGCATCGCAACAATCACATTTATAATACTAAGGAAATTAAAACAATATCAATGATAGTTTTCATTGTGACAGGCAAGCGGTAACAGGGGCCGCTAAAACCCCTTGGAGGGTCAGAGTGTGGTCCTAGAGGTCTGATTTTTTTTTTTACGTGGTCGCCTATTTTTTGATGCTGAACACAATGGTGAAGGTTTCATTCTAATATCTCTAACCGTTTGATTGCTATATAGTGTGACATCCGGAAGGCATAAAAAAACTTTTGACCCCCCCCCCCCACTTGGTCAGGGAGTGATCCTAGAGTTCTGATTTTCTTGACGTGTTCACCTACTTTTTGATGCTAAACACAATGGTGAAGGTTTCATTCTAATATCTCTAACCGTTTGGCCACTACAGAGTATGACATCCAGCAGACATAAAACCAAGAGCGGTCTCCTATGTTTTTCAGGCAAGCTGTAACCTAGGGGCCGCTAATGAGGAATTTGGATGAGAAATATACCAACGATCAGTTTTTATTGTTATTTGCTTATGATCATTTTCTGAAAAATAAATTAATTGATTCCTGAAAACATAACTCAATTATTAAGACAATAAAATATTTTCAATGACAAATAAAAATTATTATATAATATTGTTACAATTTCTTTCAAGTAAATATTAAAATTCTAATTAAATAGCATTTATGGAAGGAGAAAAATGAATTGCATTTAAAAAGAAAAAGTGATAATTAATTGAGGTTTCTACTCGTGCTGTTGTTGTTTTTTTCTTTGTTGGATCTTTGATCTCTCAACTAAGATCCCGCTGTTACAATGACAGGAAGGAATTTATTACTTTTTTTTTTTTACTTTTCTTTAATCATTCAATTATTCATTGTGTTACCACGGGATTTTATTTCAGGGTTTCAATTACTTAAATTCTTTTGTAATTTTTAATACATAATTAACCGAACATTTGAAAATAGATATTTTCAAAATAATTTTGTGGAAATTAAACAGTTGAATTTGTGGTGATTTGCTGTTGAACAGATCAAATAAGAAACTGGATTGATATTTCTCTATTTCTTCGACCAAAGAGGAACGAAAAATAAAATAAAAATAATAATAACCTTTTATGTTTAACCATCCTACACATTCCAAATGTAATACTCTATTATAAAACACCTTAAGAAGTTCTTTTTAAGAATACACGTTGGGTAAAATAAAAACCTACCTTATGTTTAGTTATCAGAACGTGTGACATATTTTACTTTTCAAAAGTTATATTATTAAAAAAAATTATTTAATAAAGATTTATTTGTTTGATTACATTATACCAAGCTGTTACATTTTTTAAACCTTATGATCCTCTTAACATCGCTAACATCGTATATCTCAAGGATTTCACTTTTATCCAACAGATATTGTCTTTTGTAGCCTAATGCAAGTGAAGACTCTTTTTTTTGTTTGTTTTTTTGAGTGTAACTTTACTATTTATTGTCACAAGGGTCAAATGGCCATTTTGACGTCATTTGTGAATGCTCGCTTGATCGTTGGATGATTGGAAGAAAAATAATCATATTTCGTAATGGTTTTGCCTGCCTTTTCCAGTGATGTACTAATAAATATATTTCTCCTCAAGCATTTTCTCTACATAAGGCTTAGTGATTTACATTTTAATTCCTATTAGTTTCTGATTAATTTATTAGTTTCAATTAATTTTTTAAATATACACTGGAAAAAGTATTTGAAAATCTCTGAGTGAAAATAACTACTTTTTTTTTTGGTTCATTGATTAGAAGGAACAAGAAACTAAGTTTGCTATTAAGGAGATTATCTTGGAGTTTTTCAATACTTATTATATGAATTATTATCAAATGAAGAGATACGAGTCTAAATTGGAAGAACAATGAGGACACAATGACTATTTTATTCTTTTAATTCCTTCGTAAGTGAATTAGTGTAAATTGAATCGGTTTTAATTGCCTTTATTAATTTTTATTTATTTATCTTTAATTTCTCATATTTTAATAAGAGAAGAATTATTAAGAACTTGAAATAATTACACAATTTAACAATAATAATAACCAGCGGAATCAGGAAAACAAAAAGTTTTTAAAATCTGCATTGACGATGACTTTTAATGATTATAAATATCTCTATATACGTACATATCCTCTTCTTTTTTCTTTTTCTTTTATTTTATATATCTTAAAAAAAAAAAAAAAAAAAAAATACTTATCTCTCTATACATAAGCTTCCTCATTATTATTTTTTGTTTCCATTTTGCTAACTATAAACTCGTTCAAATTAAAGAAAAAAAATATTAAAAATATTATAATTAGAAGCTACAATATCTTTAGAAATATTCTTTTATAATCTGGTTCAATTGTTATTTATTTGGTTTTAGCTTTTTTTTTTTTAATGGTTTTATTCCCAAATGGAAAAAGGAATAATTAAAACTAGGATTATCCTGTTTTAATTCAAAAATATATCTGTTGGTTGAAATCCTTTATTAAAGTTTGTTAATTCGTCTTAATTCACCCTTTCTTAATATTTGTGACGTGAATTCATTTCTAAACAATCTGAATAAACAACAGTGGATGAGACCAAATTGTTTACCACGTGATATCCTGCAACAGCTGTTTCACGCTCTTTGGCGATCATCAGCCAGGAGCAGTCACCATTGTTTATTTTTGCTTTTGAGGCACCACTGCAATTCCGACCATCATTCCTATTAGCCTCTGTACTGAGACCTCGTTGTTTGCTGACGACTGCTCCTGGCTGATGATCGCCAAAGAGCGTAAAACAGCTGTTCCAGGATGTCCTTTTTTTTTAATTGAATGTTGTTCTGATATTTTAGGGATGTGTGTACTTAACGATCTTTTTCTTTGTATTTACCTCCGCTTTGCTAAGACCCATCTGTATTTCAATGCTTTCCCTTTTTTTTCTCAGACACTCTAGTTGTAATTTTGTTGCTCCTCCTCAGATTTTATTTCTTTTTCATTTGTTTAGAGGCATAGATTAGCTATTTATTTTAAAACTGCTATTTCTATAATTCCGATTCTTAATTATTACTTATTTTTATTTCTTTGATTGTTGTTTTGCCTTTTTTCGCTTTTTACAAAAGAAGATTCCAACTAATTATGATTTATTTTTTTATTTAATATACTGTAGTTACCTAGATTTTTTTTATTTTAACTCGTGTTTAATCAATGATAATGATTTTTGTTGGTATGCTACACAGTATGTATGTATGTATATATATATAATATACAGAAAAGCCCCGATTATCCGCGAGTGCCGCGAAAATTTTTTTTTAATTACGAACCTCAAAAAAAAAAAAAATTATTCCAAGCCAACAACAGGGAAAGTACAATAGGTCCTACAGTGCGAAGGTTGAAAATTATTGACAGGTTTATTGTGCATCGTGATCCTATAGGCCTTCTCGGAATTTGTGGATTCCGAGCTTGTGGACCTAGAGCAAAGGTTTCTCCTTTACTGTACCTATTTTAAAAGTTTTATATATTATGTTTTTTTTTGTTCAATAAAATGTAGTTTTTATGCTGAAACATTTTTTTTTCGTTTTTACACCTCATTTTTACTCTTTTTTCTGGTTATCCGCGAAGCCCTTGCTACCCAATTCCGCGGATTTTTATATATAAATTTTTCTTTTTAATGGAAAAACCTTCTTGTTTGTTTACCTGTATGTACATAAGTATGTTTCTTCATATCCGACTTCTGATGAAATCGTTTGTCGCAGTATTGACAGGAATAAGGACGAATATTGGAGTGAATTAGAAGATGTGTTGACAAAGTGGAGGCTCGTTTGAAGCTTTTGCCGCAGTGAACACACTACAAAGAAATAGAAAAATATTATTTTCACGGGGAGATTTATTACGAATATAATAACAACAACATCAGTTCACCATAAGATAGGAAGAATTTTAAACATGCTCTACTGAAATCTGATAGGGTCAAGCGTTTTGGTTCAATATCTACGAATATTAAAATTATTAGTTAGTTCGTGTTTTTCTCAATAGATGGCGCCACTCTTTCAAACGAAGCAATTAGGAAAATCTGTTGAATTCCTGTTCTTCAAAGCTTGCTTCTGTTATTAGATATTTTAAATTTTCTTCAGATTAAAAAAAAGAACTATACTTGTTTTACTATTATATGTATATAATAGAATAGGAATTATGTAGTAACAAATACACAGCATTGTTGAAGCTGTTTGAAAACCTGAGTGGGAGGGAAATTATGAAAATAAAAAAATAAATAAATTAATGTTATTGATCCATCACGAAGCCTGAAAGCCAAATGAGTATTAAAAACCAAATGAGGAAATGAGGAAATAAAAAATTATGACAGAATTAGAAATCAGTTTAATTTGATAGTATTTGCGATTCAACGAAGAATATTATTAATTAAAAAGAAAACAATCAATAATTTATATATACTGTTTTTAACTTAGTCTTCAGTTGTACAGTTATTATTATTCATTCTATAGCATTTACATTTATATTTTGATTAAATTCGAACAATAAGGGACATTTACAGTTAGGCTTCAATGGCTGATTCTAAATCAATCTCCTCATTAAAAAATGCAAAGCCTTCAAATTGAGTAAATGCTTGCTGAGGAAATTGAGCAGAAAAGCTTCCATTGTTCTCTACAAGAGATATGTCTGTCTGTCTGTGTGTCTAATCAAGATACCTTCAGCAAAGGGAGATTCTTCATGCAGGGTCGGCGCTAGGAGTTGCGGGGCATCGGGCGAGATGAATTTTTCGGGATCCTTGATAATACTATTTCAACAACCAAAAAAAAAAAAAAGGAAATCTTACTTTTTCAACCAAAAAAAAAAAAAAAAAAATCAGGCGTGGTGCCTTGGGCGGTCGCCACATTCGCCACCCCCTAACGCCGGCCCTGCTTCATGGCTTTGATATAAATCGGAGACATAGCTGTGGCTTAAGGCCTAAAACACGTTGTCATCACAGTGACAAAATGTAAGACTCTTATCTTTTTCTGATTTTCCCACTGAGATGGATACTGTAAGGATTCAGTTTCTATCAAATATAAATAGAGTTGAAAACAATTCACTATTTAAATTTAGACTTTCTTAGGAAGAACTATTCATTGATCGTTGCGCTGTGATGGCAACATGTTTTAGGCCTAAAAACAATTGCTAGGTTTCCATTTTCTATCAAAGTCATTAATAATCTCTCTTTGCTGAAGGTATCTTGATTAGAGACAAATACATACATGGCTCTTAAAAGTGCATTCTAAAACGCTTTTGTTTCTCTTATGCAAATGAAAGGTAGATCAAACGTATCATATCCTTTGGTAGAGAATTTAAGTTGATAAAGGGATAAAGCAGATAAAAAGTGAGCTTTAGAAAAATGATTGTTTAAAACTCAAAATATATCTTAAACAAACATTGACGGAGAATTAATGAGACCATATTATCCGTTCTACTGTTCTATTTTCTGTTTCCAATGATATTCGAAGTTCACGACTCAGGGTGTCGCCAATGGGAAGTTACGAGAACTTCTTTCTAAACGAACGGTTCGTAAATTTTTCATCTCGTGCTTTGAATCTCCACCTACGAACCTAAATTGGAATTTCGACAGTCCTGTGTTTATTGGAGACCCAACATCAGTTAACAGGAAGTTCCTACGAAGCCTTCAGTCCAAATAGGAAACATGGCTTGTTGTAATATCACCTTTTTTATTTTATTTCGAATTATTATATTTTGGCGGTAAATGATCGAATTGCGAAATTTGATTTATTTCCCACGAAGCAAATAAGCAGAAATAAAATAAACTACATCTACATCAGTTTTTGTAATAAGGTGGTTTCTCTGTTTAACTAATTTAAAACACTTAATACATTAATACGTAATTTAAAAAATCGTACTAGAGTTGATTGAAAGCTCGACAAAAATAACTATTATCATCCTTACGTTATTTCAGTCAATTTTTTGCAAATAATTACAGTTAAGAACAAACGTGTATTTATTTAATAAATTTCCTTTTCTCCTTGAACTTCCGATTTTTTTCCTATGCATCTCATCTCCTTCTCATCCCGACGTGAATTACCTCTCTAAAGTGATTGTTATATATTTATAGTAGATTAATATCAGAAATGTTTTTTGTTTTTCTGAACTCAGATTTAAAGAACTTAAAGAGGAAATTAAATAATGCATTTGAACGCAACACCAAAGATAAGAAAATCAATTGAAGTTTTCATTCAATTAAATTTTACAAGAAATGTCCTCTCAGAACAAAGCGAGCGTTTGATGAAAAGATAACAATCATTCACGAAACTAAAAAAGATAAATAAGTAAAACTTAGAAAGTTAAGTGAATAAATAGACATTTTGTTGTTTTCTTTTAATAAAAATTGTGAAGAAAGAAAGTTTGGAAAAGACTCACTGCGAAGTTTTTGTCCGTGTTGCAACAGGAGGTTATTTTCGCTGCTGTTGTATCCTCATTGTTTGCTCCTGGTTTTATTTCGAGGCGTGGGTGAGTGTTGATCGTGACTGATGGCTGCGAATGGGAAGGATACGAATTGAAATGGGTTTTTGTATTGACGGATGAGGTAAATGGAATGGGATTGCGAATGGCTAGAAGGGGTGGTGCCAGGTAGGAGAATCCCGGGTCAGGAACTGTCATCAAACCGGTCTGATGTCGTCTTCCAACAAGAAAATGGTTGGATTCGGGCAAAAAGGAAGAACACAAGGGTGTAGTGGAGGGCAGAAACCAGTCACTGCCACAGGTCTCGTCAAATCTCAGGTCGCCTAGAAAAGAAAATGAAAAATCATAAACCCCGGTTTTAAAAATTTTTATTTTTATATATTTAAATAAGTTTTTAAAATAGCTAAAAAAATTCATTTCATTATCATCGAAGCATTTCTGATTTTAAAATGATTATCCAAATAAATATCAACAAAAATAAGAAACACAAAATCAATTGTAGTTAATCATCATCTTGTAATTTCAGCCACAAGAAAAAGAAAGGAAAACTTATTAAAAAAAAATAATCTCTTTTCAAATCGAAATCATCAGAACTGACATTCCAGAAATATTATCCTATCCAGCTTTAGTTGAAGATAAAACTGGATAAAGACAACACTGAAACTTAGAATCGTGCTTTTTAAAAGTATTTGTGAAGTTAAAAAAAGCAATTTCTGCTACTTAATACTTTGAGTAATAGTTAGTTTAGGAAAACGATATATTTGGTTACCTGTGAAGTTTATTAAATACGCAAAATATTTTTATGTATGCAATGGTTATTGTATTTTTTATATTTTTTATTTATTGTATTTTTGTTTTGTTTTCTCATGTTAACATTTTATCTTCAAAGATATTCATCGAATACGCTATTGTGTATCTCAAAGGGTTTATTTTCCAGACGGTTCCAATTGACAGGAGCGAAGGCGGTCGTATACTGGACTGACCTCCCAATCATCTTTGGAACACCGAAGCCTATACCTTCGGTAGCCATGAGCCACGGACAATCATACGGAAATAACAATCTATTTCGCCAGTATAAAGGCTAATCTGTTTTTGAAGGGATTGAAATCTAAATCTGTTCGCTGTGTAGATTTATCAACATGTATTTTTCCTTTGATGTTGTTTTCAGACAAAGTATTTTCCCTTTTAGCGAACGAGCAATTTCTATAGGTCAGCTACTTGTCATCGCAAACAAAATTCAACAACAGAAAATCTTACTTTCAAGTATAACGAATAAACCATTTCAGATATTATAAAATAAATCCCAAAGTCATAAACAAAGAAGTATGATGGAATTCACCAGTTTTGGAAGTTTTGGAATTTCTTAATATAAACATTTTCCTTATCAATAATCAGAGTTTAGATTCTGTGAAACCTGAAATTTTAGAATTTTTCTTTGTTTCTGTTCTGTAGAGGTCGCTTTATAAGTTGTTAGAGATCATCTATATTTGTTTGTTTGATGTTTTCTTTGGCTTTTTCTTTATCAGAGTCAGTTTTCCTGATAGAAGTGTTAAATTTAAATTACATCCGTTTATAAAAACGAACTATTAATTTTTTCTGCATTGAATTACTGAATTCTATTTTTCATATTCCAGTATTTGCGCCTGAGAACGACTAAAACACAACAGATACAAGATTGAGTTGTAGGTTGTTGTTTCTTTTACCATCCACATCAACATCGTTCTATTACAGAACCCGTCTAATCACTGAGATAAACAATAGATTATCTCTCAAGTACAGATGATAGAATCAAAAGTTAAAAAGCGAGGACATGTATTTTTAATGTTGAAATCTTTTAAAAGATAAAATTAGATGAATTGAAAAAAAAATAGAATTCGTTTGAGGTTCACTCAGTTTCTTTCCCATTTCATGAATTTAAAAGTAATCAATTGAGAAAAAAAAAGTCTAACTGGAATGTTTCCAAATCCTTTTAATCTAAGTCATCTTTTTTTTCCATTTATGTTAACTGGTTGTTTTTAAAACTCATTACAGTTTTTGTCCAATTCATTAAAACAAATGAATTATTTTTTAAAAAAAGCGAAATAATTTCGCCCAATAAAGCTTCCTATTGAAGCTTTAGCCAGTCCCGGGTCATTGACAAAATAAGATTGCAATTGAGTTTACTTGTATTGCAAAAAGTTTGTTTGATCTTTTGTATTTTTAAATGTTTATGTTATAATTCATGTTATATCTTTTATAATCAAAGTTGTTTCTCTTCTCCCATCCAGCCACTCCTTTCAATTTTTGTTATTTTTTTAAGACCGTGAAATTTCATTGCGTTGTTGTTTCTTGTCAAATAAATTGACCAAATCTCTAATTACAATATTTTAATTCTCTTCCTGTGAAAATAAATAGATTTCATTCTTAATTTTGAACCAAATAACTGAAGACGTTTTTAAAAAATATCTTACTTTAAATCAAAATATTGATGGTAAGAATGAAATATCGCGCGGGAATTGCTTCAACCACTTTAATGTCAGTGTGATGTTCAACAGACCAGCAGTGGTGTGAGTTTGTGTCATTGCGAGAAGAAAAATATATATATTTAACAATTCAGAATGAAAGTTTGGAAAGCCTTTTAGACTTCCATTAGGTTCATCTACTCTTACATTAGCGGCTGCATTGAGAGAAAACGGTCCTGAATAGCCATCGCTGTATTTCACTGTAACAGATAGAACCGTCTTTCAGCTACTTTTAGAAGAAGAGGAAGCGATTGGTTGTAAGTCTCGTCTTCTTCGCTTTAAAATGTGTATAATTATAATGAGACAGTTAAAACAAACAAACAAACAAAGTGCATAATCTTGCTGTACAAAGGCATCTTTCATTATTTTCACTCTTTTATTTTTTAAATGAGGTTTTCTAAATGAGAAAGAGTTAGGACGAAAAATTTGGGAACTACTGCAATACAGCGACAATGCTGTTCATATTAACAATAATAAAATGTAAATTTATTTAAATTAAAATGTCTTGAGAAAGAGAAATAAAACACCTATCCAGAATTTCTTGTTGGGATATTGAAGAACGAAGTCCTTAAAATGTACAAGGAAAAAAAATGTTCAGTAACTCAAATTCTAAACCTAAGGAAGTTGAACAGTTTACTTAAGAATCCTGGAACTGAATTTATTTTCTGTTTTCCTTATCTTTTCAAATTCAATTTCTTTTTTCTTTCCATTTGAATAGTTCTTACCGTTTGCGTTTCTTACATTACCAAATGAAAGTGGACATTGACAGCAGCCAGTGACGTCATTCCTCCGCCAGTTCCAACATGTCTCCGAACATAATTGACATCGTGAAGTGAATGCAAAAGTCAGTTTCTTCCTCAATTCAGTCAGAATTAAACTTTCATCAGACTCCAATTGGAGACCTAATCAATAATTTAAGAAAAGAATCATTAGAAAAAGAAGTTAAATAAGGAAAGCGGTTAAACGAAAAAAAAAATTACTCTTTTAAATGAGAAGATTGTCATTCCGACGAATTTAATTTACCATATTATTAATTTAAAATGATGACATTTAAGGTATAAGTATTATTAAATCTACAAATGACAGATCTCTTTTGAAATTCCACATTAAACACGCGCGAAATGCTAATTACCTGTTAATTAAAAGAAACATAAATTAATTCAAGGAAGATGTAAAATATAATTAAAATTATGTGATTCTTTTGGGTCCTTAAATAAGCAAAATAAATAGAATAAAAAAATAATGACAAATGGTCCTCCTACGAACTACAAAAATCCAACAGATAAACTGCTTTTGAAGTGATTTACTCCCAATGGTAAGTTTTTTTTGGGTACGAAATTTTCATTCCGAAATTCCAAAAATCATTTATTATCTTTGTTTTTCCCGAATGCAATGCTAGGTAACTTTTCTGGCTAAATTAAAATTAATGAAAAATGTTATAATAATAAAAATAAGTTATTAAATGCTATTTTTTTTAATTATGACAGAACAAGTATTTGAAAAAAAAAATGGTTTTCCTATTTAACTTTTTGCTTTTATCAACTACTGTTTTTGAAATATGAAATTAAGAAAAACGCCGAGTTGGCTATATTTTTAAATTTTTATAATTGGAACTTTTTTCAAACATAAAATTTCATAACTTTTGAGAATAAATAATTCTTCATTTCAGTTTATTCCTGAAGTACATTTATTTACATTTATTACGTTTTCCTGCGAAATTTATCTTCAATTACTTTTGCAATAAAGTCAACAATTCAATGTTAATTTTTATAACAATAATGTCCTTAATATCATTTTTAAATGTCCTATAATTTATAGGGTATTTTAAATAATGATTCCTTTTGTTCGTTCTCAGTCTACGCTTTCTTAATTTTTGTTTTTCCCAAAATTCTTTTTAACTCGAACCTATTTTCTCCATTTCTGAAGGTAGTAAAGGTTCGAGTAAATGAATAATTTCATTTTTAAGTTAGGATCTAATTCTTAATATGAAATATTTTAATGAAAGTGTTATTTGAATAAAATAATAAAAAACAAACAAACCTGTATTCCAAGGAATTTATTTCGGAATAATTCCCTATTCCCAGAAATAGGCTTCAAGTGAAGTCTTTCAAAATATTTGAAATTTCATTTAGTAATTCAAGCCAATTTGGAAAATATTCAAATATACAAACATACCAATAAATCAATGTTTTTGACTCAAGAACCATCAAAAGGAATTTAATAATCGAAGATATTTGTAAATTTATAGGTTTATTGATATGAATCTATCCTAATTTCCTGTAGTTCTGGACTTGTCTCATGTACTAAATACAAAGCTTATGTTGGACTGCGCATGTTGTTCTTGTTGATTGTGAGAAAAATCTTCATGCAAATATAAATCTAATAAATATGAAAATATTAGGGTATTAATGATCGCCTGTTTTTATAATGAAAATTAATAAGAAAACAAATTTACCTTCCATTTATGAAACAGCAATAAAATACGTAGATACAACTATTTATTAGATAAAACTTCATTTATTTAATTAACCTGAAATGACCCCCTGAATGGCTTCTCTGCATCAGCGCCACTGCAGGGAAGTTTATTTAGAATATATATTTTTGCAACAAAACTTAACGAGTAACCAACTACGTTTTGATGTTTCTATTTAAAGTTTTTATCGAATACTGAAAACGGACTTTTTCTGGTAAATTTAGTGAAATTCTAAAAAACAAAAAAAAAAACAGAAACAAAATAAACTAACAGTTTAAATTAGAAAACTCCATCTACGAATAAATTTCATTTTATTAATGGTGATATTTCGCGGAGAATACCATCTTCCCGCTTTTTCAAACCGTTTTAAATAACAAAGATTAACTTCCATTACATTCACTGGTTTGCACGATACAGACATATTATATTACAATAATTAAAGACATTTTTATAAAATCAATTGTTAATGATTTTACACAACCTATATTTACTAACAATGTAACAATGTATTATAATTATTATCAGAAACATTTTAACACAGCCAATTGTTGCTAACAAGGAATTGGTTCACTGAAATTTCTCTCTCTGATTTTTTGTCATGTCATGGAAGTACGACAGTGTGTTCGGGTTAACCATGTACCCTTTGTCTTTATTTATGCATTGGAAGGTTTTTATGACACATGCTTCGATTAGGTACCTAGTATGCATAAATAAAGACAAAGGGTACATGGTTAACCCGAACACACTGTCGTACTTCCAGGACATGACAAAAAATCAGAGAGAAATTTCAGTGAACCAATTCCTTGTTAGCAACAATTGGCTGTGTTAAAATGTTTCTGTGTTAAATTGGCTGTGTTAAAATTATAATACATTGTTACATTGTTAGTAAATATAGGTTGTGTTAAATCATTAACAATTGATTTTATAAAAATGTCTTTAATTATTGTAATATAATATGTCTGTATCGTGCAAACCAGTGAATGTAATGGAAGTTAATCTTTGTTATTTAAAACGGTTTGAAAAAGCGGGAAGATGGTATTCTCCGCGAAATATCACCATTAATAAAATGAAATTGATCCGTAGATGGAGTTTTCTAATTTAATTTAATAGGAGTACAAGATAGAATATGAAGTAAAACTAACAGTTTGTTCAATTGCTTTTATTATGATTCATTTGATTTTGTTGTTTTCCCGGTCGGTTTGTCTATGTGTGTGTGTGTAACTTACGAACTCCTGGATGGATCTTCTTAACTATTGGCGTGCATATTTAACCGCAAGAAATGTTCTAACTTTTTTATTTGAAATTTTTCCCATGTGGTTAAAAAACAAACGTTAAGGAGACAAAATATTTCCATAGAAAAACAGTAGAGTTTTTATTAATAGATGTTTTTATCCAATGGATAGTAATCGGCTTTTAATCCTGTACGCGAGTTTATAATATAATTAAATTAATCGGATTTAGGCGATTTAATCATTGTTTAATAATGCAAATTTAATTCAATTTTTTTTTCTTTAAGAAAACGGAAAATTTCTAGTAATTCTGTACAGCAGATCTAATTAAAAAGTGATTGGATATTTAAATAAAGGATTATTTAGTGAGGGATTATCTAGATAAAGTTGACTCAATATTTCGGCCCTGTTCCTTCAGCCTTCGTTAGGAGACGAGTGTTAATGGAGTTTAATGCTGTGGCTTCGTCAATGTTTTAGAAAAGTTGATTCCTTGGCTTTCTTCCCAGAGACATTGGGAACAAACTGTTTAAAAATTTCAAAATCCAATTATCATGATGACCCTTCGGCTCCATGTTACGTCAAGGGTGCTATGTCTTTTTTTTAATAATGTTGATGATTTAAAAAAAAAATAAAGAAAATTAAAACTCCCAATATTTAATGAAAGTAGGTTCCAAATTCTTTCAATAATTTCTTGTTTTAATGAAGAGCTAGCATTGCTTGAATATTTTTTTACAATCCTTATTTTAATCTTTTTTTAATTCTTGGAGTAAACATTTTTTATTAAATGATTCCGTCTGATCCCTTCATTTCATGAACTAATCATTTAAAGAGATTTAGAGGTTGTTTAGAAATTAGAAATACGGTCATTTCTTTATTGAAGTAAATATTTTATATTCGAATGATGAGATAACATTCAAATTTATGAATATTTAACAAATAATATATAAACAACATTTAATGTATTAAAAGGGAAATTGTTTAGAAAATTCTGGATTTTTAAAAAAATTGTAGGATAGATGTCAAAACAGAATGAAAAATTCTACAAAAAATCAATGAATGAATGAATAAATGTGTGTAGATAGTTCTCTCTATTTAGAAAGATTTATTCATTCATTAAAACGTTTAGTGACATTTAATGAAATCTATTTAATATCTAGAAAGTGTTTGCTAGATATTAGAGCATTATTCAATAGATTAGAACTGAATTCACATGAAAATTTCTGATATAAAAGAGAAAGTAAATATTTACTATAGAAAAATATTTAAGTAGTCCAATATAAAAAAAAGAACCTTTCTATATTAAATAATTACAGGTATAAATTAGAAATTTGTAATTGTTTTTAACAAATTCTTTGTTAGTCATTAAACAGAACAACCTTTTCATTTTCCGATCATTTACTTACTAACGAATGAAAAAATTGTTTCTCAACCGGATTTTTAATAAACAGATATTTAAATCAAATAAGAAATGTATGGACTTCATGTAAATAAGAATGTCTGATTTATTATGGCACCTTTTCTTAATTTTATTTCTTCGTAACTCCTTGCACGCAGATGGTCTATTAGTGTCTATTAATGAATGTCTAATGTAATTGGCTTCTAATTTTGACGAATGAAGTGAATCCCCCCATTTTCAATTAGATCATATTTTGTGAACCGCTTTATTCAAAATCTACAGTAACTAGAAATAGAAAATTTTACATGCCCACATAGAAATTCATGTACAAGTGCACAATCATATTTTCAGCACTTAAAACTGTGAGTTTTATAAGAATTATTTGTTTTTAAAAGCTTGGAAAAATCCCTAAGAATGGCCATAGCAAAATCGGCATTAGTTCTGAAACCGAAACAAAAACATTTAATTTCTAATAATCCTACAACGTCGTAACATCAATCACTTTAAAATGCCTCGTGATTCATTTTAAGTTATTTATTTAAGTACTTTGTATTCAATAGAGTGCGCGAGTCTACTCTAAGCCCGGTTTTTGTTAGTAAAGAAGCAATATAATGTCGTCTTTTGTATTCTTTTGTGACTGAAGAAATAATCAGATTCGGAAGCAACAATTATCACATGAGAAACCTTATAACTGTTTGTTTGTTTACTGAGGAATGAACATTTACCTGGGATGGGCAGTTTCAGTTTCCTTGGATAGATGGGTGTGAAAGCGCTCTGGTGCTGGGATTTTGGAGCCATTGCTTTTTTTGTTGGACGCTGCAGTCTTTGACCTATGGTGGTATGCGAATGAATGAATGACTGGTGGCTACACTGGCATATTTATATACATGGACTTGGAGATAAATCTTCTGTAAGCTTTTTCGAAGCTTAGCAGAGCCAATCAAGTGGTTGTCGGGATCATTTCAGATTAGGGGTCACTTTCAGAATAAGGTAAAATAACAAAATCCTATGCGATCAACAGATCACTAAAAGCCCTAATGGAGACCAGATAAGGTTTTTGTCATCGCCTTCAAAATATGGTCCTTTTCGACCATGAAATTGACAGACAGCAGATTAATCCAATCCTTAAAAACACACTAATCCTGTCCATTCTCCGCTAATACTCTGATTTTTTTTTCTGTTCTGTTTTAACCGAGATGTCAGCTTCTGTTTTCCATCGTCAGAGATCCAAAATATAAGTGGGTTTTCTTCTTTTTTTAAGTTATTGAAGAAAACTTATAAGGAAAGAATCTATCATTTTATAATTGAACGTTTCTTTTTACAAATGATTAAATTAATTTTAGCAAATAGGTAAGTTTATAAATACATATCCAAATAATTATATAAACTTAAATATAAGACTATAAATATTTTATTTTATATTTTTATTTTAAAAATCTAAGAATATAAAAAATAAATATAAGAAATGAAAACTTGGGCCTTGTCTCTCTCTCTCTTTCTCTCTCTCACTCTCTGTATATATGTATATTTATATTTACACAAATATTTACAGAGAGAGATAGAAGTTAAATTTTCTTTTCTTATATTTCTTTTTTTTTTCAGTAAGAATTAAGTTTTAAATATTAGATAATGTTTATTTGATATTTTATTAAAATCGTTAAAGTTTTTTTTTTTTAAAGGATGACTCACGCGTTCACTAGCCATTAGAAATTTCAGTTAATCGAATTCATTTACAAAATTTAATCTTTTAAACAAAAAAAAGAAAAAATATAAAATAATTAATTAATGTGTGTTGACAAATTCTTTAAAAAACATCTAAATATCTAAAGAAAAAAGACACCTGAATTAACCTTTGTAATAAATCTATCCACTTTGGAATTAACCGATTTAATTTTAGAAACTTACTGAAATGTACAAATTAAGGTGAAAGATTTCACCTAAATTAAGGTGAAGATTTTTAAATTTGATTTTTCTTCAAAGATAATTATTTTAATTTATTCAGCGATTGAAAAAATTTTTGGATAAAAAGAAGATCAAATTTTCTGCAATTTGTAGACAACAATTCGGACATTAATTGCAGTAATTGGAAAAAAAAATCACTGATTCGGACATTATTTAAAAGAATGCTTCACGTGTTTATTTGTTAATTTGGAATTTCTAAATACTTTTGTTTGTGCATTTTAGTTCGGGAAGGAGAGAGATTTTCTCTCTCTTCTTTACATAAATGTAAGAAAGGCTTAAGGAGCTGAAGAAGAAGGGGGATTAATCCTTCGAAATATCCGAGTTACGTAGGGAGTTTTTAATATTAAAGTTGTTGTTTTTAAATATTAGTACAAAAAATTTGGAGGCTTTATTTTATTTATTTTATTGATAATTAAATTATTATTTTTCTAAGGACCTTCGCTTTTGCTTTGATGTTATTTAAATTAAATAATAAAATTATATGGCTTCCATATGTGATTTTTTACGAGGTATTTTTAAATAAAATTTGATCTAATCTTATATTATAAAAGCGTTATTCTGTCTGTCATAAGACTTTACGTTTTTCCAATTTTGTGACCAAACTATAAGAGATAGATCAGTCATGTAAATGGATAAAATGTAGATCTTTTTAAGACAAACAAAATGCTACAAAAATCTTTCGAAAAAAGTTTTTGGTTTCCAAGATGGCGCCTTTTAAAGAGTCAAATTTTGACTTTTTCTCAATTTAAACGAAAAGTATAACAGATGGAAGAGAACATTATATTGAGAAAATGTTGGTATTTGAAAGTTCTATCGAACGATGTATCACTAATTCACAAACGCTTCAGCGTTTGCAAGATACATGCAAAAATGTGAATTTTCGGTGTGTGACGCCGACCCGCAATACATCCGAGTTATTCGGAGAAGCCACAACGGGCTGGAAAGTTATATATTCTCCGACGATCGCAACGTTAATTTGCTAAATAAATAAAGTTTGTTTTTTGAATGCTATATATGCAAGGGTTCCGGAGCGAAGCGACGGTACCAGATTATTATTATCTATATACATAAAAATGAATGTATCTTTCTTTCTTTCTTTCTTTGTTTCTATGTCCCTTTGTCCTTTATACGCTCCTAGGCCCTTTGACCTATCTGGACCAAACTTTGCAGAATTACTCTTTAGGACACTGCGGAAAAGATAGGCTACCTTAGAACCCGGACCCCCCCCCCCCCAAAGGGGTTGAAAAGGGGTAAAAAGCCCTGAAAAACCCAATATCCATCTGGTGGTCAAAATAAGAACTACACAAATATTGTGTAAAGTGAAAAATTCGCTCTCCTATGGGGGGCAGGGACATTACACTTGGGTGGGAGGAAGCCAACACAAAGGCTGAAGTGTCCCACCCCGACCGACAACGGGACCTTATATTTAGGGCCCCTTCTCGGGCCCCCAAGTCAATTGC
>JAFIDM010000006.1:25012047-25027830 GCA_023159025.1 Thereuonema tuberculata | reverse complement strand
AGCTTGGCTTATGGTTTCACCTTAGGACAGCCTTTCTGATTCATTTTTATCGAGGGGAGTGGCTAGAGCTGAAGATCCAGTAGAATGGTGAAACAGCTGTACTCTAGTTCCCCTCATAAAAATGAATCTGAAAAGGCATTTTGATTGTTTATTCTTGTGTTGGGCCTAACAGTCATTTCTAAATAGTTTTGACAACACGTTAATCCCATTTTGTAGCTTTGTGGCGGCCTTTGTTTTTGTCTTTTTGTTTTGTCCTTTTGTTATTTATTGTTGTTCGCCTACTAGTTGTAGGGAACTTTGCCGATATTGCCTCTCGGCTTTTCGGTAATTTATTTCATTGCCTTTTGCCTTCGGCGAGGTCATAGCCAGCTTGGCTTATGGTTTCACCTTAGGACAGCCTTTCTGATTCATTTTTATCGAGGGGACTGGCTAGAGCTGAAGATCCAGTAGAATGGTGAAACAGCTGTACTCTAGTTCCCCTCATAAAAATGAATCTGAAAAGGCATTTTGATTGTTTATTCTTGTGTTGGGCCTAACAGTCATTTCTAAACATAGTGAAAGAATGAAAGAATACTGGAAGAGAAGAAAGAAAGTAGAAAAATAATCATGAGTTATTTCATGTGATCCATAGTCGGCCAAATTCGAAGAAAGAAGAAGAAAAGGAGCAATTTTCTTTAAATAATGCGCTATAATTACTTCTAAATTTTAGTTTAGTTTCAAAAATTTAACACCAGATGCCGCTGATGAAGTGAGAAAATCAGATCTCACAGAAACAGTTTTCTGAAATTTGTATTGGGTTTTTTTAAATTTCAGATAGCTGTCCGGCTTAGCTATATGTTTAGTAATGTAAGTTAATTCTATTCTTATATTCTAAATTTTCTAAATTTCAAAATTGCAAATGATTTATTTGAAATCTTTGCATCGCTAAACTCGAAATTATGCATCATTCGAGTTTGGCCTTTCGATATATATATATATGATTTATTTGACTTTTAAAACTTAGTTTGTTTTGCCATGAGCTACAAACGGATTTAAATTAAGAACCAAAATAAAAAAAAGAGAAATGCTTTGATTCTGTTGAAAAATAAAACAAATCCCAAGTTGGGCTATTGTACATTGGAGGACTAGAGGTGATGAACTTTTTATTTTTGAAGCCTTGGGTCTTGTGTTAGCATTGGAGGACGTCAAAATATCCTCCAGAAAAGAAGATATTAGATTCAACAATGGATTTTTATTCTATACAATCTGTTAATCTCTTATTGTCTTAAGCAGTGAATATTAAATCTTAGCTAATCCTTGACACGCGGTTGGATTAAAATTAATCTCATTGTACGAATTTAATTCTTTTTTTTATTTTTTTTTCAGAAAATGGATTTGTTTTTATTCAAACGTTGTAATTTCAAAATAAACTTAGCCTGTAAGTTTTTGTCATTTTTCGCGACTTCAAAGAAAAAAAGAAAAGAAAGGAAAGAAAGAAAATTTTAAATAAAGTAGGCTTAAGTTCTTTACTTCATTCTAGTTTCAAGATTTTTTTTTTCTTTTTCTGAAGATTTAAAAAAAAATAAAAAGGAATGTTCTGAGAAAATGTTAGGCAGGAAAGCTTCTGGGTTGCTTTTGAAAAAAAAAATGGAAAGAGACAAACGTATTTTTCATTTAATTAACAAATAAAAACTAAAGATCCTGCGATGAAAGGAAAAAGGAAATAGATTTTTTCCCTATTCTATAGGTTGCTGTGGATGAATTTGATCCTTCTGATATCTGATGTCAATATAATAAACTCAGAATGGAAAAAACAGAATCCAAAACGGAATTCATTACTTGAATCACGGCACGTTCTAATGATTTTGACTAAAAATGAGAAACAAGTTCAACTTCAGATTTAAGAATATATTTACGTTGTCAATAAGTAATTTTGTTTACTTGAATATGTTTAGGTTTTAGATTTTACTTTGACGTCAGAGGGCGCTTGAGGTTAATTAAAATGACCGAAGATATTCATAGAATATTCGACATAAATAACATAAAGCAAATACATCGGTGTATTTGTAGTTTGTAATTTAGTAAATACAAAAAATTTATCAGTGATTTTTCATTGAAATTAATATCTATACAGAAATGACGACTTGGTTTATGGTATGTCTCTGTTGATTTATGTTGGCAAAGTTCCACACTTTCTATTGTTGGATGGAAATGTTCTAAGAGTGTTCTAATCTAAATAAATTTCATTTAAGTTTTCCTGTTTTATCTTTCCTCGATGCATTTTATTATAATACTAATAATTATAATAATAATGTGTTAGAACAATGAATTTTGACACACTATCAGGACGATTCAATAACGATTCATTAGATTGGTTCCAGTTTAGATTAAATTAGTTAAAAAAAAAGAGAATTTTTTATTATTATTATTTTTTTCTGCATCAAAAATCGCGAATTCTCTGGAATGTCACGTGGATGAAAATGATGCAATTAACAAACGACATTTTTTATTACATTAAACAACGTTTTCTTTAGAGATTTAGTTATAATTTGCAGATTTTATGTTCATTGATTTGTAATATATTTAAATAAACATATTCTAATTGAGCTATATGCAATATATTTTGTTGGAATTCTTAATTACGTTTTTAATTTTATTTTGATGGATATATATATAAATTATCCTAATTCAATTTTTTAATATTTATGAATTGATCTGATGTATTTTATTTTTTCTATCTAATACAAAATTTAAGTTATGCATCAATCTTATCCGATGATTGGACTTATTCTAATCTCTCTTGGGGAAATGTCCATCCTGTCTGGCCACGTGCCTGAATAATTCATGAGCTTCTGCGTAATCTGTAGGAACGTCCACTGGGCCTTGCTTCCACATCAGTGATTGTGGCATGAATTCAAAATAACAACTCCTTATTGCTTTCGTGGTTTTCCAATGGAAAATAGTTTAATATTTAGCGGTTTCCCTTGGTTGTGTTTTAATTCAGAATATGTCATTTCAAATTACTTAAAATTTTCATTGCATTTGTGGCGAAAGATCTTTTCCACCACAAATACTGTCCTTGTTATGATAAAGAAGTGAATAAATTTTCTTACTTCTAACTTTGGCGTCTCCCTCATAAAAAAAGAAAAAGAAAAGAAGTAAATAAAAACACGCTAATAAATTCCTATTCTTGCCTTAGGCGTGTCCTTCAATACTTTTTCTTATGCTTTAAAAACGACATTTAAAAAGAGCAATCATTTCTTAATAAATACCAATAATTGAGACCAAGTGTTTCTAATGTGAAATCCAATAACAGCTGTTTTATGCTTTTTGGATGTTGCTTCATGACTGCTCCTAGCTGATGATTGTCAAAGCGCGTGAAACAGCTTTTAAGGATCTTACAAAATACTTGATCTGAATTATTGAAATTTAAACCTAATTAAATTATTTTGTGTATTTGATTATTAAGTATTTTTTTATTTTTATTATTTAATACGTGTTACAATTTTATTCTAAGGAAACATTTTTATTTGAGACGAGATTTCCTATAAACTATTTCTCAATGTAACTCATACTATTATTATGAATTAATAGGATTGCTATTCCCATATAGGATTTATCTCCTGCAGATTTTCGTTTTTCAAAGTTTCCATTTGACTCTAACAAACTGGCTAACAATACATCTAAGTTGTTAGTTTCTTTTCTTTCTACTTTATTAACATCTAATAATTCACAACCTGCAAACGACAATATTTCGTATGCCTGATGGGCCATACTTTTTCAAGCCTTTTTTCTTTAACATCACGGGAGGAGGGAGCCATCCCCCTCCTTCCCAAAATCAAAATAAATTACAAAACAAGAATTCTAAATTAACAGATAAAAGCGTGAATCAAAACAAATAATAAATAGAAACGTGAATCATACGCATAATAATGATGATGATGATAACATCTCTGTCCCATTGTTTTTAAAGTCCAATCAATGAATAATAATAATAAATTTATTTTCTTAAAGTCTTTATATTTTTGAAAATATGTAAATGCCCAATCGTTTTCTTAAGTCCAATCAATGAATAATTTCTTAAATCCAATCGTAGAAACTATCTTCTTTAAAAAAAAAAAATTCTTTTCTTAAAGTCTTTATATCCAATCGTTGTCTTGTTTTTGAATGATGTCCAATGATCCTTCTTATTAAATGATTGCCGTTTTGGAGGTTGTGACTTATTAGATGTTAATAAAGTAGTTATTAAAACGTTAATTTAGAAGAATTTGTTCTTTCTATTTGATCATCAGAATAAGGAATTTGATGTCTTCCATATTACGCTAATCAATAGAAGAAACGTTTACATAATGGCTGATTAATAAACTCAAGATTATTTTAATCGATGTGATTCAATTGATGTGGTTTCCGAAGATTCCACGTTTTTTGAAGTCAATTTCGATTATCTTTTCGAATCGCTTTTGGAAGACAGTGGGAGTTTTCACGTGAATGAAATCAATTGAGAAATGTTCCCTGAATTCTCAGCCTGACAGACAATTAATGTTCTGTCAATTGTTCATCTTTAGATTTTGACGAAACATTCTGTTAAAAACTGATATTTATATATTAAGTAATAAAAAAAAAATAATTATGTTATTTTGAAGTTTACGCAATATATAAATCTTCAATTCTTTTAGTAGAGATGAAAATTATATGTACTTAATAAAAAAAAAGGGATAATAGAACATATCATCATCTTTATTCATTTAAATAAGAAAATATTTGTTCTATCAAATACAACTACAAAAAAAAAAATCTATTTAATTTATTCCTTGTACGTAATTTCTCCATAGTTAAGAAAAGAAAAATAAAGAGAGATAACCATTAAATATCCAGTCTCTCATCTAATCCAACCCACTCTAACCTTCAAATATTCACTTAACTGCAGATTACGATTTAGATGAAGTTCTTAAATTAATAATAAAAAAAAAAAACTTATAAAAAATAACACATTTGCAAAGTATTACGGACTGTTCTTACACATTGTATAGTTATGTAATATCTATAATTTAAATTCAGAATTCGAAAGATTCTTTTTTTTTTATTGTGTTTGTGTTTATGTAAATATTTAATATTAATTTTATAAGCATTTATAGAAAGAGAAAAGTGATACAGTTTATACTTTATTATTTTATTTTAAAATAATTTCATTTATACAACACATATTTCATAAATACTTTTATGTAACATAAATAAATAACATTTAGTTCTCCAGAAATTGTTTTTCCCTAGGTTTTAGATCAAGCACAGATGACCCTTTAATCTATCTGAATTCCAATTGACAATAATAGATCTAAGCAATATTTACAAAGCTTACTATTCTCTCGAGACACCAATTAGCAGATGTTAGTAGCGCCAGCGTTAAAGCTAATATTTCAATCTATATACAACACAACGATCCTGATGCATTGATTAAAAACTGAGTTATGAAGTTTCTTCAATAATAGGCTCCGTGATAACCTCCTGCGTAGATGCCTTGATAAGCACCAGGGTAGGCTCCATAGGACAAGTGGGCTGGGGCAGCAGCAACAATAGGGGCAGCAGCTACAACAGGGGCAGCGGCTTTCACAGCCACCGGAGCGACTGGAGCCACGGGGACATGGGTACCGACAGCTTTGAAGCCGTGGACAGGGTCGGCGGTGTAGGCAACTTCAACGGGACGACCGTCGGGTCCAACGTAGCCGTATTTTCCAACGACTGCACCGGAGTGGTGGCGGGTTTCAGTGCGGTACTGGCCGTTACCAGAATATCCAAAGTTATAATCTCCATAAACAGACTGCGAGTGATGCTTGTTGGTTGCGTATGGAAGGCCTGTACCTGAAACAGCAACCACAGCTAAGGCACAAAAGAAAACCTATAAAAAACAAGAATTAGCTTCAGTCATATTGGAGAAACAATTCAAACGGAATAAAATATAATAAAAATGGAATTGTTACTGGTTTAATATAAACGAAGCAAGCATAAGTTTAGGCTTAAGCATGTAATCTTTGTAGCCCAGCTTAGCCATAGTTGCGTTTATACCTAACTAACCAGCACATATATTATCTATTAAGTATGAGTTCAGGTCGTAAACTTCAAAAAGTTTGAAATAGTTGGAAGAAGTATATTTCACTAAATAACACCATGAACGATTGAAAATGGCGGCTGAAAAATGACAGTAGTTGTTTCTCGCTTTATTTCGAAAGTTTTGAGAAATCTTGTAATTCAGTAAGTTAAACGAAATAAAAAAAAAAAATTCTGGTTAGCTAACGATTAGGTAATGTAAATACACTGTCTTAATTTCATTATTAACTATATTTAACCAGTTACTTTCGATTATCATTGTTACAATTATTAGTAGTAGTATGTTGTCTAGTTTAAGAATCAATTTTTTAAAAGTAAAAATATCTACACTAACGAATAATTGTTTTCCTTGATTCTTAATACGAAAACAATTTGGTTGATGCTTTTTCAATCAAAATAGAATGAAATTACAGAAATTGGAACTGTTTCAATGATTTCTCACCTAAGTGATGATTCTCATTGCTAAATAAAACAATTTTATCAAATCAATTTTGGAAATTGAAAACATTTAAATTCATTGAAGATACTATTTTAAAGATTAGATTTTAAAATATAAAGTATAATATTATATTTTATTATATAAGATTTATTGATTACAACTTATGAATTAAAAGAACCAAAGATTTAACTATTTTTTCATAACCAATAAATAATTACTTATAATTCGAAAATTTTTATAAAGCTAAACGAAGTTTAAAGCATTGATTTTTTTGTCTAATATTTTATATACAATATTTATGTCTAATATTTTATATTAATAACAAAATTAGCGTGTACTCACCAAGCAATACATGTTGTCGATGTTTACTTCTCAAAGAATTAACAAACTCTAATTCGGGTCTGACATTTTTATAGGCGTTCTGCTCTGTCGGCCATTACCTTTACGCGCCACTCACTTTCTCTGTGGTTGACGTCATTACTCCTCATCCCCAAGGACGGTGTCTTATCCATAGAACTGTACTTTGAAATTCAACCTTCGTGTTCGAACATTCTTAGCAAATTGATTTCGGTCGTCCTTTGTACCTCTGTACGAGGGGCAACGGATTCAAGTTGCGATCCAAGACATGCGGAAGTTTCGTACTATGGTTCTCCGTCTTTAGCTCATTTTCTAACCTAATAACACAGCTAACACCTACGTAACTTTTTTGTTACGTTCTTGAAATATTCTGTAGTAGTTTTATCTGCAATCCCTCTTCAATGAACTTTCTCTGCTCTCTCGGATTTTTCAGTTAGATTTAAAAGCTTCAATTTGAATGGCAAAGTATTTTTTTTATTATTATTTTCGTTTCGTCCGTTAATTTAAATGCTTTGACATAATTTAAAGAGTGAAGGTTAAGATCAAAATAATACAATTGAAATGACTCTGTATTCAAATAAGAGATGTCTTTTAATAATGACTCATAAAAGTTACTGTTTCCCAAAGATCTAAGTTTGAAACTTCATTAACAATAAGTGTCTTTTTATTCAAATATAGTTTATTCTTCACTTTTTACTACAGTTTTTTTTTTTTTTTCTCTTTTTTTTTTACTAAAAATATAAAATGAAACTATAGAAATATTTATTAATAAATTTACTAAAAGAAAAAAAAAAACACATTTATCTTATAATTCAGTATCCAGAATAAAATTAAGGTTTAAATAGAAAACAATCAAGGCGAAATATTTTCGAAAGTAATTAATTTAATGTAATATTTAAATTCCGTTAAAAAAAACGATCACAACATCTTCCAATGGTAGATAAACTTAGAAATTAAGAATTTGAGGAGATATTCTAGAATATGTGTTATTAATTACTCAGTGGCGGCTTAAGGAAAGACTGACTGGGCTGCAGCCAGGAACCCCCAAATTATATAATTAAAAAAATATACTGGAATTGAATAATTTATTGATTTTGTATTCGTTTAACAATTACTGATATCTGATCGGAGTCTGATCCTTTTTTACTACTAAACAGAAATTAGTTTGATCCAAGGGCCCTATACAAGACTGATCCGCCACTGTAATTACTGTTATGCAAATGACCGCGGAAATGTTTAAACATTTACTAATTCTTGCTCCAAATTTGGCAATGGTCTGTTGGATTGAATGAAATGTTTTGTATTGAATTAAACTTCCTATCCACGTTTTTTTTAGGAAAGTTAGTTTTTAGTTTACTAATTTCGATTTGATATTTTTCTAATGTATTTTTTATGTAGAAATTACAGCCCAACGTCGACCAGATATAAAACCAGATCACCAAAGAAAGACCTGAGATTAAAGTGTTTATTCCAGTTGATTTCTTCTTAAAAAGCAGTGAAACATCATTTCAGATGCAACGACATATTATAAAGAAATAATTCTCTTCAGTTAAAACCAATCACAAAACAGGTCCTACAATGAGGCAATTTCAAATACGCGTTGTTATCAAACTAATTCACTTCTGATTCTCCATTTGTTGAAAACTTATTACAGCTTGCATTCAGTCTCTTACTCGTTAGCAGCCGGATAATTTTTAAAAATTATATCTATTTTTTAATCTCCTGTGTTTGGTGTGTGTTTATTCGAGCTTAAACATTTAATATCATATTATATTTACGGATTCTAACAGAAAGGATTATCTCGCACTGTTTCATTGTTGCCCATTAACATTATTCCATTTATTTGGAGATCTTTTACAAAAGGAAGAAGCATGATTGTACAGAAAATACAAATTCTGATTAAAGAAGAATTGAAAATTAAAATAATAAGAAATTCCTGTTTTCTTTTCTTTTGTTAATCAGTTATTAAAGAACTTATTAGAATTGGTTCCTTTTTATTGGAAACGTAATTTTCTTTTAAATTGAAAATTGAAATGCTTCTGAAAATTAAGAGAAAATATATTTTTATAAAATCAGAGTATTTAATTAATTAATCTGTAATTACTATTATGTAATTAGCATAACTATTACAAATTCTTAACTTTGCCATTTCTAACGTTATTAACCTATTTTTGAAAGAAAAGTTAGTTTTTCTATTTCTTCGTCGAAATTTCTTTTGAGCCCAAAATAGATCTTCTTGAAGCACATTGACAACAGTCTGTTACAAATATTCCCTCTAAGGGTCTTGTTTCCCAAAGAAAAACAGAATCTTCTGTCAATAACACAAACGGAACCCAATCGAATCTTAATAATCAATCTCATAATCAACCCTTTTAAATATTGCGCATGCTTAATTCGGATTTAGGCAACTCAATTAAGTATTTGTGGATTTCATTAATTTTCAGCATATTTTTGTACACAGTAAAAAATTATTATTTTTTTCGAATATTACCTTCATATTCGAATGACCTCTGGTTTTTTTTTTTAATTTTCTCCAAGAAAAATAAACAATGACATTCGAAGGGAAATGTTGTCGTAATTTAGGTTAAAAAAGTAATAAAGAATCTGAGGGGAAAAAAAAAGACTTGAAACAAGATTGCATTTGTTTTCGACGCGTAATTTTAAAGCACAAGGGTTTATTTCAGCTACTGCAAAATAATGGGTTTATGTGTTTCGTTCTAATACAACTTTCATTTCTTTGAAATTACGACTTAATCCAAGCGGAAACTTAAATGGAAAAGAAAAAGAATTTCGAAGGGAAATTGTGACACTTATTTTAAATCCCTTATGCACTGTTTTTTTCTTTGAAAATTTGAGAAATGTTTTTAAATTTAAAATTTTTAACAACTTTAAAGAAATAAAAATAAATTACAATCAGGGGATTCTACAGATATCTATTAAGCATTTTTATGCATCAGAAATTATTACATTCCAAATGGAATTGTTAAATGTTTCGTCGGATGTTTAGAATTCCTACATTAAAGCCACTGTTTAATCTAATCGTTTTCTATTTTTTACAAAAATTGCCTGGCTTGTGATTGGCGGAAAATGAATTCAAAATTTTATAATGTATATTAAAGGAAAAGAAAAAAAATGCAGCCCCTAGAAATATTGGCGTCTTTTTATAGAAACTCAGGAAGCTTTTAACATATATTATAGGTATATGCTGTCTACGTATATGGAAAATTACAGTTGCACCAACCCTCTGAAATGGTGTAATTAATAAGCTGTTGAACCGTCTCGTGCAGCAATGCATGCATGAACATGACAGTGAAAACTAAATGCAACTTACAACGCTCCTTCTGAAGATAGAACACCACACAGCGCGAAGTCCAGTTCCAGTTGAATGATTACAGTTGACGCACCTCGTGGGTGCTATTGGAGTTGTCGGCCCATCATGTGTTCAATAGATGAAGCGGTGAGCGAACGTGTTGGCCATTGTAGTTACGAATGCTTTAAGGCCGGTTTTCACTTATGGGTGTGGGTGGTGTCATCCAGCCGAAGTGTCTCTTCCATAGAATTAACACAGGACAACCATTTACACCAAGTAATCAGATGCTTGAGGAAGGTCTGGAAGCTTCCTCACCGATCGTTTGGGAAGTGATTACTCAAGGTCACGGCCCTCGTGCTCGCTAGAACCCCCACATTTTTTGAATTCCGTCACTAGAAGAAAGGGATGTTTTGTTGTTTTTAGCTGCTCCGCGTCTAACTCAGATGGCCCGAATTTAGCTCCTGGTCATTTTAGAACGTTAAAATCTACAGGGTCCACTTTCGAGTCTTTCTAGTGAAAATGATTGTAACCTACAGTGTTCATTGAAAGACGAGAAGCAGGAGACACACGGCTTTAGAAGCTAATGCGGGCTGTGTGAGAACAGGCGTTATCTTACTGATAAAAGATTTGTGCTGGTAAAGAACTGAGACAGCCACTGGCTGCAAAATAGCAGTAATATATCGTTGCTGTTAAAGATTCCCTTATGATGACCAGCTCTGACGGAAATGTCTGACTAACAGCTTCCAAACCAAAACACCAAGTGAAGCTATCATTTGCATTGGTTGGTGGCCAACATGTGATCTGCCGTCGTCTTGACCAAGACACAAACGAGAGTCGTCACTGAAACGATAACCACTCTTATGCTTTCCAGTTCTGTCTATTGAAGACGTCTACCCATATTAGTAGATGTGAGGGCTGCAGGACGATAAACTGTGAATGAAAACTGTAATAGCGTGTTGTTTACCTAACGCGTTGTAGGTATTCGAGGTATTATCTGTTCCAGTCCCTTTGCAGGTGTTTTGCAGTCGCGAACCTGTCAAGCATTGAAATATGTTGCAAGTGGTTTTCCGTTGCTCTGTGGTCGTTTGTGTTCTTTCCAATCCATATCAGGATATGCTGGATTCTTCTTGAGCCTACTGGCGTACGATCATGTTGGATTGCGGTCAATACAGAGGATTACATCTACGTAAGATAAACCAGTTTCTCTAAAGCAATAATTCTGTCATACTCAAAGTCATTATCTGTTGGAACTACAATCGACATCTGCATAAGATCATCTTTAGAGGTTTAGAATAATATTCACAATATTTGGTCAACCAAGGGACTGTGATGGCCTTTGTCTGCATTCCACAGATAAACCTAATGTTTTGCATGCAATTACAAATTCAACCGCTTCCTGTATTTCGTGACATTTGCCTAACTTTTTGCAGGTATTGTATATTTTTTTCTTTTAGTGTACTGAAAGAAAAATAAATTATGCTAGCATTCCTATTCTTCATAGATGAGCAAAAGAAATACTCAATAGCGAACTGGGGGAGAAGGGCGACTGGGGTATTTGAAAGAGGAGACCAAAATGGGATCTTGCTATTTTTTTTTGGTTGAAATGGACTTGGCTCCTTTATTTTTTTCTGATATTTGTGGAGGTATTTTGATCATTGCCCCAGGACCCAAAAACTGGAATTGCAAATATTTGCAGACGTTATGACGACGAATTACAATACTGATATTTCTTCTAGAATTTCTAATTCCTTGTGAAAATGGAACAGATGGAAGTACTTATCAGTTAGTAACAAATTCTGAACTACAAATTTCAACATCTGTCGGCGTGGTTGAGTGACTGCATCCATCAAAATGAGTTCATTGATACTAAATATGGGTGTTTGTCTCTTTGTCTTCTTCGGCTGAGAAAACCCGCTACACATACAATTAATGAAAATTAGTTTTCACTAAACCCACAGTGTTACCGTAAATGATGGCCGTTATACTTACGGTCAATTTGATGTAAAGGACCGGACCACGACCATCGATTTTTAATCTTCAAAAAGTACCAAGAATTAAATTCTGACCATCTGAGTTATTATGGATTAGCCCGAAAAGGAAAATGTTTCTCTGGACACTATTCCAAAAATGTGATGGCTTCGTGGAGCATTTGACTTTGATTGAGAAGGTGATCCCGAGCAACTCATGGTCTGCTGATTAAAATGGAAAACCTCAGTTGTCCCATATTTCCATCTTTGACCAAACGATACGATAGATAATCAGAAGGAAACTGATCCGCTAAGTGATAGTAGGTATAAAACAACTTCAAATCAACATTCTAAATCTAATGCTACCAGACTGCTGTTTGTTTTTTTGTCCTTATTAAAAAATAGTTAGAGAGCATGTTTACAATCACACAGAGATGCGTTTGGACTTAAGAAATCTTTGGATTTTATTTTGCTTAGTTTCTATGATGGAAGAGAACAAGATGGTTCCTATTAGAAGAGAAGCAGATCGAAAAGTCTAATATCAACTCGAATCATTCCATCACTGGCCGTGTAACTAACAAACCCATTTCTCCCCTCAAGTTTTATATCGAGAATTAAAATATCATTCTTATATAGATCAATTAATGTCTAATAAATAAATATATGCCGTGGTCTATGAATTAAACAGCGGTCTTCCATGATGCCGATACGTCGGCACCTAGATTCGAATCCCGGCATCGGCTTGGATGTTTACTTTCTTTCCTGTATTTGTCTGTTCTTTTTCTCTTCATCTGACATCACCTGGTCAGTAGGGGTGGCTGATTATGACCAGACTCCCCTAAGTTATTGAGGAAGCCTTCGTCCAGCCTTGAACTGGTAAATAAACAAATAAATGTAATGTATTTCACGAAACATTCCTTTCGGAATTTCAGTTTTTAAAATTTAACGATCAAGAACTCCTTCGCCATTCATTTAATTTTAGTAACACTAAATTTCTTCATTAACAAGCATTCTATGTTATTCTAAAGTAATTATTGTAAAAATCTAAGAATTATAATTTGTATATTCAATATTTGTTATAAAAATGTTGAGAAATGCTAGCATAAAAAAAGCTTGTTACAAATTTCTTCAATATTTTTGTAACAAGATTGCTTGATGTAAATAATTGTGCATTTTTTTTTTATTTCAGTAAAGCTAACGATGTTTTTTTGCAGTGTTCCAAATCTAGTGATTGCCAAAAGTGTGTTTATGCCAGTTCAAGATATTGTTTAATGTTCTTATTTTATTTAATGAATGATTATCTAATGATGGATAGAATCAATCAACTCATTAGATCAAAAAGTTAGAATTTCTTCTTCTTATTATTATTAAGAGCTATTTAATGGAAAAAAATTACCCCAACTTTAACATAGACTTTATATATTTCCGGTTTGGTGAAATGCAGACACGATACAACATTCATTTCGCTGCTAAAATGAAAATAACTTTTTTAAAAATGTGATGGAATTCATTGCGTTGCTATTGTTCAGTGTCCGACCCTGTGATCATGACCTATATCCCGAGGCCAAAACAGGGCAGTGTTCGGCGGCGACAGTTCCAGCCTTTTCTAACGGTTAATTTTAAGGGGAAACCGATTGTAGCTTTCTGGAGCAAGGACGGACAAGGCAGCAGCTTTCACTCAGCCCCAGGCGTCAAAAAACTGAACGAAGCATAACCAACAGCACAGCTTATAAATCGGGCAGAGATTTAAGCGGTTGGCCTGATATGAATTCGTGCGAGAGCGATTGATAAATGAACGATCAGCTTTACATAGGAAACAAGAGCTCACAAGAGCTCCATCGATTTCTCACAGTTGCCGACAATTCTGCACCCAAAAATCTTTAAAGCTGAATTTCTGAAAGTTATTCGGAACCACTCGCTGTTTTATTTATATCTTTCAAATCATCAATCAACAAAGATCGCTTAAATCATGGACTTTTTTTTTAAATTTTTGGAGAAACATGCACTCGTGAAAAAAGTTCGTTTAACACAAAAACGTGGTTGATATTCAGTTTTTACCTTCGAAAATGAAAATTTAAAAACATTATTGCTTTGGAGCGAGTGAATCACTATTACTTTAAAGTTATTTTGTTTTAGAAGTAAACTTCATTCTTCGTAAGAGTTTTGGAAATAACAATTCACGCAAAGTAAATGGGAAAGTCGGTTCTAAGTTGTCCTACCAGCTTTTCATTAATTAGTTCAGAAGTAGGTGTTAAAAAAGAAAGCGTAAAACTATTTAGTTACTCCGTCGTTGTTCAGTGTTTCGAGGAAGTCCTATTTATTATTTATGACTTTAATTTCTTCTATAATCAATAGAGAAATCGCGTTAATTTATCTAACATTAAACTTTAATCTTTCTAAGACTTTGTTGTTATTACGACTACTGGTTTTAAGAGCGATTAATTGTCCTATCTTTTTACTGTGAAACCAGTAGAGGAAAGGCAGCAAAATTTATGTTTCCTCTTCTTTTTGATCAATAACTCGGAGCATGTGAAAAATTCTTAAGTCAAAGACATTAATTTATGCAGAATCTAAGGTTCATTTGTAATCCGTACTCTAACATTTCATTAGATCAGTATTTTCTTGCGAAGTTAACAATTTTTGAAAAAGTTGCATAATTAGTATCTGAGAAAATGCGCTTTTAAACCCCCTTACAAATGAGGGAATAATACAAAATTTCTTTTACATAATGTTTTATTGAATTATTTACAGATGATAGCGATTTAGCCTGTTTACAGAAATCATAACTGTATCACTCCTACGCTTGTACATGAGCCCATGCGCACACTTATCTTTCATTAATCCATTCCTCTCTTCCTAATGTCTTCTGAATAAAGTCTTTTACAAAAAATGAAGTCCGCATCCGCATTTTCAGAGGCACTGGACTTGTCGAAGGCTTGGACGTCATCTTCACTTGAATCTTTATCACTTGAAGGCTCATCAGAAGAACTCTTTGTATCATTTGTTTTATCAAAATTCAGTGTTATTTTCTTTATCTCAGTCTTATTCACTTTAGACCCACAGGCCTCTTCTAGAGAACCAAATCTTCCTTTGGAAATCTTCATAGAATAGACTGTGGTACATTGAATATTCTTGAAGCTTTGAGCATTTCTTTTGAAGCAAAACATCTGTAGCAAAAATCACTTTTGCTTCGATTCTAATTTTAGTAGCTTTATGTGCGTTGGCAAAATAATGCAAAATCAGATAACAACGCTTCTGAGCATTAGTCTTTAAGAATAGTTCGATTTAGGAACCATAATAGACATGTTTATTCTAATCCTTATTATTCAATGCACGTACGTGTAAAAATTCTTCACTGTTTCAAATAGATAAGTAGGTAGCGCTGTTTGTAAATAATCTGAAATAAGGAAACATCTTAAAAAGAAAAAAATCGCTCAATACACCAACAGAAACAAATACGTGTCGCTTCTCCAGAGATTCATGGAATTTACTAGTTGTATAATGTAGTTTTTATTGCGAGATTTGTCAACTGAGAGACCCAATTGTGTAGTTTTTGGCGCTTTTCCTGTTATATATTCCTTCCTTAATTAAAATTTCAGGATTTATGTATATATATATATATATATATA
>JAFIDM010000006.1:24998269-25011947 GCA_023159025.1 Thereuonema tuberculata | reverse complement strand
AGAAACAAAAAAGTTTTATAATGTAATGTAAATAAAATATATTCTAAAAGTGGATAATTCAAAATTATATATATATATATATATATATAGTTTTAGATTAATCTTAACTTAATGGATAATAAGTTGTTTTTATTTACATTACATTATAAAACTTTCTTGTTTCTTTTCTTTTCAATGCAAGTAAGTCATGTGAATAAGGTTTGATGTAACATAAAAGTCTTATCACTCGTTTAGAAAAGCTGTTATTTTCTAAAAGTGGATAATTCAAAATATGTTTGTGTCTATTCCATACGGTCTTTCAAACGATGAAAGAGTATCCTACATAAGTAAAACATAAGGGGGTGATGCAATAATATAAATAGAAGCACAGGTAACACTAGGTAACGACTGATTGACAGATCTTCAATAATCGTTGTTCGAGTGGAATTGTTGTCCACTGTGATCGGATCGAAATTTAGATGAATCACCGTCATCAATGGAATCTATTATAATACGCTAACACCGAAATACAAGGGCAAAAAAACGTTAATTTGTGAAGAAAAAGACAAATATACCGAACAAAAAGAAAAAATGTTATTTAACAAATCCAACTTTCTATCTGTTGGATTACAAATGTTTAATTCATCGAAAAGAGAATTGGAATCAAAGTTTAGTGACTAAGTTTCTTTTTCTTAGATCTATGAATCATGAAATGCAATTTTAAGAGTTGTCTAAGCATAGTCTGCATTAAGTGCATAGGATGTGCAACCAATAAACTATGTTAATAAACTATGTTTCATGAACTATAGATATCGAAACTTCCAACTGGATCTGAGCCTCTAGTATCTATTAAATAAGTATATTAGGTATTAGAAGGATTCACGTATATAATTGAACAATATACTCTGCATCTGTTTTCACAAATGATGTTTGTAAACATTTTGTGACTACTTTTTTTTTGGTTGGCTATAAATTCAAACAAAACAATAATTGATTCCCATTACCCATTTTTCTTGGATTTATTTGTATCTCTCTGTCATATCAGGCGTAGTCAAGTAGAGTAAGCGTTGACCTGTTATTTCGGTTACTAGACGTGGATCTGGATTCAAATCCTGGAACGACTTTTTATGTTTCTCTTTCTTTCTCTTGTGTTTGTCTCATTCTCGACTTTTCCTCTTTTTTTTCAGCTGACTGTTGCTACCGTTACGTTTGTATTCACGTTTGTACCATAGGATGAACTGACAGTCCTCGTTACCTACGAGTATTACAACTCTCTTGTTTTTAATGTTATTTCTACCAGTGAATCAATGTTTGTAATTCCAGTGCTGTGATTCCAAACTTCTTTTTTTTTTTTTACTTTCAGAATATATATGTACACTACATATACTACTTAAATTCTGAAATTATTAGCATTTTTATTATTAAAAAATGAATGCACAAATTGAAAGAGATCAACTGTTTTAAAATCAAGTCACCACATTTTTCAATCTTTAGGAATTTGATCGGTAACTGTAGATGGCTAGTATCAGGGCCCCCACAAGATATAGCGTTAGTTGATCCTTCAGAACCGGGACCCGACCTTCAAATGAACCCAGGCTCAGATCTTAATCGAAAAATAAAAATAAATATATGAATCAGCCTACAACTTCTAGACACTTTTTTTATATAATTAAGTCTAAATTTTATTTCAATTCTGCATTACAATGTTTGTATTGAGCGAATTTTTCTAAACTTTTTCTAAACTTCATTTCTAAACCTTTGGGTAGAGCTGGAAAAAGTAGGTGTTGGTGTTAAGTTAATTTACTCTAAAACTAACGTTAAAAACTGTGTGTTTAAAAGGAAGAAATAGAAAATCGTTTGGTGTTTTTGCGGTATTTTTGCTAAGAATCTATGATTTTGATCATAACCTTGAGAGAGGGTATGTTACTGCATTTGGTTCTTGTGCCCTCAATTTGATAAGGGGTGGGGTGGGGGATGGCTAGCACCTTAGGCTTTTAAATCCAACTTTCTAATTTTTAAAAGGAAAATAATAATTTTGTTCCTTTAAGTTAAAAGAATAAGAAAGTAAGTAAATAAAAAGAATTAACATTTTTTTTTTTTTAGTTTAAGAAGAAACAGTTTTAAATGGGAATTATTTAAAAATTTCTTTTAATTTCCCATGATTTGAATTCTTATAGTTTTGTTTGTCAGTTTGATGTCTACCGAAGCATTTTTTTTCACTGTGCTGCCATATTTAATCTCCTTCAGTGACTTTTTATTTGATTTTTTTTTCTACCTGTGTTTCTGACGTGTCCTACTTCCACTTCATGAATATTCAGATATTCAATGTTTTTGAGTTATATTCTCTTTAAGTAATTATGATTGATTTATAACAAAAAAAAAAAAACAAACAATAAAAAAAAGCAATAAAAAACAATAATAGTAGTAAAGCACATTACGGAATTAACGGATTCTTTGAGGTAGAATCGCTTTTGGTTAAATCAGATGGAACTCATTTGTGGTTGAATACATTCGAGGTACGAAACTTAAGAAATGCAAATTTATTTTCTAATGTTAATTAGTGTCTTCAGAATAACCTATGCAAGGCTTACGGAGCGAAGCAACGGGTAGCCATCTAGTGTTTTACTAAAATTATTCCTTTAATTTTGATCAAAGCATTTACTTTTTTTTTATATATATTGCATTTATTGTTTGCTTATAAAATTTTTCATTACATACACCTGATTATATACATCACCTGACCAAGAACAGGTTTCTTTTTTACAATAAAAATTTAACGCATCCGTCATCAAATAAACAAGAAACCAAGAAGGCACCAAAGGAAAACAAGACTTCGCCTCTGAGCTATCATCGAGGGGAGTCTGAGACGGCCGTTTCGTCCTCTTTACAAACTCATCAGCCAGACAAACCCCTCGATGAAAGCTCAGATCACCAGGTTAGGGAGTCCACTCACGCACCCGCCAGTGGGATCCCAGCACAATAAAACCACAACCAAAAAATAAAAAGAAAAAGAAAAGGTTCCAATTCCTGGCCTGCGAATACGTCAGGCAAAGAGGAAATTGAAGAAAGCAAAGGTTGATGACAAAGTCCCATTGATTACAATAAAAATTTAACGTGCCCGTTATCAAATAAACAAGAAACCAAGAAGGCACCAAAGGAAAACAAAATATATTTCTTTTCCTTTGGTGCCTAATCGGTTTCTTATTTATGTGATAAACTTTTGTTTTGATTTATTTGGTTGTAGTTTTATTGTGTTGGGATCCCACTAACTGGTACCCTAACCCTGTTTCGCGATCTGAGCAGATCATCGATGGGTTTGTGTGGCTGATGAGTCAACAAAGAGGACGAAACGGCCGTCTCACACTCCCTCTGTTGATAGCTCAGAGGCAAAATCTTTTGTTTTCCTTTGGTTTCTTGTTTAGGCTTCCTCTATTTTTACACTGAAGCTCTTTAGTTTCTGCGTATTTTTCAATGCTTATAGAATTACTTTTACACAAAATCTTCTTTTAAAGATTCTGTTTTGAAAATCGGATGTTTATTTTCATCATCAGTTTTCAATTGAGTAAATCTGAAATATCAACTATCTTTGTTGTTTCTAGTTTTTAACGGTTTGATTTTTATTTTCTTTAATTAAAAAAAAATAAACAATTAAACTTAAATAAAACTGGGAAAACAAATTTTTACTCTTTACATTTCATATTACACTGAACTAATTTAGATGATTCAATAAATTGGAATTGATTAAAACAGACCATTTTTTTATTGCTTTTGAAACTATTTTCACATCACTCGAAATGTATAATAGAAGCCTGTTAAATGTTTTTCAGTTTTTAAATCGCTTAAACTTCAGGTCCTGGAATTTGTGTTAGACTGAAGTCACTTTTGATAACTCAATTGTTATTGTGTATTCAGTGAAAAATATTGAAGAAGAAAAAAATCCTATAATAATAATAATAATAATAATGAGTTTCTTCGTTGCTGCACGAGGACTGCACGAGAGATTAAATATGAAAATCTAATTTGGATAAAATACCCTTGAGTTGAAATCAACTGGCAATATTTAGACAAAATCTTTTCAGGTAAAGAAAAGATAATAATTTATTTAGAAAGGTTTATATTTATGTAGAAAGTTAGAAATTTAATTTGAGAGAAAAATAAATATTTAAAAAATAGAATTACTGACGTTCAGGGGAAGAAATAAATAATAAAAAAGGAAATGAAATTAATTTTTAAAGTCAATTGAATCAGCTTTGAATTAATCTATTTTAATAATTTATAATGGACGTAAGTTTTAATAACCTTTTATTGAGCCGCTAACATCTTATGTGAAGGCAGGATATTTCAGTTCAATTTCGTAAATAAATTAAATTTAAAAAATTAATGAACTTTTGTCGTTCAACGTAATAGGCCTACGGCATTTGATGTACAGTAAAGGAAAAATCTAAAAAACATTTATCGACTTTCTTAATTTATTTCTTTATTTTTAGAAATGACATAGAGTAGTTTGTATAGAATGCATGAATTCCATGAAAACTACTTTCAAAGAAAAACAAAACTTATTTATAGTCAGGGTTCAGGAATAATCGTCTCGTGCCTCGTTCCTGATTTTGTTTAGTATTTGTCTATCATTAAGAAATAAAAAAAAGTCTATACTATCTTCTATAAAGTAAAATTATAAAGACGGTTTTGTGATTTTTTTTTTTTCGAAAACTTATTATGAACGATGATGTTATTTTTCTTAGGTTTAGGTTTAGATCAATATATAGGAAAGTATATATTTCCTATTTTACTGAGGCAACAATAAGTTGAACTCAGCTGAAATTTCCTATAACAGTTGCGTAAGATTCTTTATTGAAATGATTGTCTGTATTTGGATATGATTTGACCGATTTTTAATTATTGCAATTTCACATTTGAGTAGTTGTCAGTAGTTTTCGATCACAATGGTCAGGGATTTCTGTTTGCAATCCAAAAATCAAAGGTTGGTAAGTCATTAAAATAGGATTAGATTTCTTCCGTAGATGGTTCCCCAGTTGATTTTTCCATATCTCCGTGTTCTGGCTTTTGATGTCGCTGAGTAAAAATGATTGATAAGAAAGTTTCGTTTATCCTTGTTTCTGAGTCTGAAATTATGTAATTGATCAATAGATCACATCTGTTTGACTTAGAGTAACAAGGCTTTAACAGAATACGAACAATGTTATTTGTTGCCGATTAATGGGAAAAAAAGCGGTTTTTACTTGTGAATGGAGTTGCGAAATTTTGATCGCCGCCCGACCATATTTAGTAGTGCATTTATCAGTACTGTTGAAATATGTAATTATTCAGCTTCAACGAAACAACAAAACAACTTAATAGGTTTTCGTTCAAGCACAACCTTGTGGTCATCACAGCTGCCTTCCAAGAAGCTGACACGCTCTGAATCTGGGCTCGAATCCCTGATTTGGCATGGATGGGACTATTGTGTCTGCTCTACTGAGTTTTGTCTAATGACTACTATTTTTTCATCTGTTTCTAAATGTGAACTGTCTCCCAAGGTGTTCAACTAAATATTTCTCAGTTTCTATCCCTTGTTGATGCCAAGAGTCTGAGCATTGAGAAGAAGAAGTCTTGGTGGTTTTCTATCTTCAAAACGTTTCCTTCGTGATCTTTTAACTCCATTAACTTAACCATTGTAGTTTATTAATTAGTAAACGTTAGTATAAACAAAGTAATTAGTTTTGCAGAAAATGAAGAAAATAGATTTAAATTCCATTGTTTTCATGGATTTCCAGTGGCTGCTTAATTGTGACAGTCGAAGTTAGAATCCTCGAATAGTCTAATATAAATAACTTCTATTTTCAAGAACGAAAGGAATTAATTGTTCTATAATTGAAGGAAGGAGAGATAACTTTTCAATCCGTATACATCCCCTGTCCTCTCATTTATTTCATTCTATCCTTTCAGCCATCGCCCGATTTCAACTTTTTATTATGCAATTAATTGTAAAAAGTAGTTGGGATTTAAATAACAGGAAGATACAGTTTCATAAATGCTGAATTTTCTTATTAGTATTTAAATTAGCCACTGTTTAATTAGTTCCATTAGGTCTAATTAGTTTTCAGATTTTTTTAAAGTAATTTATTCTGCTGTTCTAATTTTTACTTTCGAATATTATAATTAACATTTTCAGAATTGCTCTCCTACCTATTAAATAACAGAATCGACTTCAAAGTTAATATTTATGATAATGACTTTTATGAAAAGTTAAATTCGACTAGAAAGTATTGTCTTGTAAACAATAAAGCCTTTGTACTGTTTATATGTACATCTTTAATTAAGCCGAGAAGAATATTATTTCACTGACCAATGAACTGACTTTTTGAAATATTTCCATCATTGCTAAATTAAGGTTTTCTTGATTAAAACTCTGCTTGGATAATTCAGAAAAAAATATAGAATTTCGACATTAACCAACAGAGATGTTCATAAATCGTTAAATTCTAATATATCAAAATTAAATCACTCCAAATAGTTCATTTTCCATTATCACTTCAGATTCCATTCAGATCTATTTAAAGCAATATTTATGTATTTATATATATATATGTGGGCCGTTATAAGTCTTGGCAACTACTTTTATCTGCCAAAAATGCGACAACATTGCAATTCTAGAATATACATTTTAAAGCCTGTTTGATGTTCTTCTGATTGGCACCACTGATGTGGTCTAGACCAGTGGAGAAACGTCGTGGGGGCAAGTGGAAAATACGTTGGAATTTATCGTTTAATAAGGCATTGCAGTGCAGACAAGGAAGAAAAAGGAACACAGGAATACTCAATACACATTGTTAACACCCCAAAGTAATCTCCAAGATGACAACTACTGTGCAACGCCATCATTCTTCACGATAACGCCACACGTCACATGGCAGCTCCTGCACAGGCTTTGTTACGTCGATGGGGTTGGGAAGTCCTAGAACATCCTCCATATTTGCCAGACCTGAATCCATGCGACTTTGATTTGATTCCAAAACTCAAGCTGCAGTTGCTTGGGAAATATTTGTGAACAAGATGAAATTTTGACGGCGTTCGGCGAGAAGTCACATTGAGCCATTGGTATTCTCTGCCTTCCCAAACGCTGGCAACGTACGGTGGACAATCTTGAAGATTACTTTGCTACATCGTACCAACTTTAGTATAGCTGAAATACAAGTGCTTATGCAAATGGTGATAGGTTGTTTTTATCCTAAAAATTAAATTTGGCGTACCAAAATACATTGGCAGAAATTGAACTGGAATAGGATAATAGATCCACTGCAGCTGAATGTAAGCATCCTATCACTGGTCTACATCAATTTTGCTGACTTTAAGATAATAACTGATTGTTATTAATTTGAGGGTGCTGAATCCAAAAATCATATCCATTTTGCACAATCACGTCAGAATTTTTCACAAATGAAGACTTTAATACAGGAAAATATTTAAGTAGTGTGTACTGAACCGATCATTAAGCACCATCCAGCTATATTACTATAGTTTGATGTATTGTTGCATGTATTTTAAATATAGAAACTGAATGTGTTTTTTTCTCCCTCAGATTCCTGTGAATAATGGCTGCTATTCGTCGAAAGTGTAAAAATGACCCAAACATATTTTGCTACATTTGTGGCTGTTTTGCAACACCTAAACAAAGGACAAATATATCAGACTTTGTATCCCAAGCTTATTATGCTTATTTTGGAGTTAAACTCGGTGACCAAGACAAATGCTGGGCACCGCATAAAGTGTGCAGAACATGTATTTTGTGAAAAATTGTGACGTGATGGACAATTTATGATTGCATATTCGTAATCAGCGACCTCAAATTATATAAAATCAGTTAAAACATCGTAGTCAGCAGAAAAAAAAATTCCTATGTAGACCAATGTTATTATTGGTTGATTCAGTTCGCGGGCCTTAGGTTCCAGAACCTACCGCGGATAATACCGAACGTATTATTATCGTTATATTCGTGTAACCTTCATAAATACGGTTTAATTGATAACTTACGCACAGTAAGACATTAAATAAAGTAATAATAAAGCGTAATTTTTTCTATTTCAATTATATCTAGAATTTTCACTAATGGAAAGGACATCGAGGATTCTCCTAGGTTTAGAAGCACAACCACCCTCCCTATTCTTACACTTTGGGGCCATTATTACGGTAAATAAGGGCTTTCTGAACATAAACACTACGATAATGTAGCAACTAATGAGAACAACGAGAACGCTGGAATTAGAATAGAGACAAGTTCTATGGGGAAGCGTGGTTATGCTCATTTTGGGCAACTGGATTTCACATGTTCTCGCTTGGCGCGCGTTTTGAAACTTAGGAACCGTTTACGTCTTTAATTTTCCAATTTTCTTTTCTTTTTTTTTTGGGCCGCGGTAAATCCGTGAAATCTGAAACCGCGGATACTGAATCAGAGCAAATGGGAATCCTACTGTTGTCCACTTTCACTGGAGTTCCGTCTTCTAAGCTAATTGCTTTGATTACCTTTAAGATGCTATTTAAGGTAAAATACAAGAGCCGTTTTGGTTTTGTCCAATATACATTACTGTAGGTGTTAACATGAACAAGGGATTGCTGTACTTGCCTGATATTAGTTTTCTTTTCGATAGAACATAGTTCAATATGTACTTACATATTATTCATTTAATCATGTTTTCGAACTCGACATTCAAAATCATTGCCAAATATAATATGGACACATTTATTTTGTTAACAATATGAGATTAGTTGTTTGATTTTATTAACGTACCCGTGAACATTGCGTTGCCAAGGAGATAACCAAGTTTCGTTAATAAAAGTTAATTGGTTACCGATCGAAAATGTTCGATATCTCTGCAATTCTTCGTTATAGTACTGAAAGAAACGAAATATAATGACATTTTTTTTATATTTTCTAGACCATTATTTGATGATTATTCAGATGTAAGATGTTGTAAACATTATAACCAATATAATGAATAATAAATTTAACGTGATGTGCAATAAAATCGAAAACAAAAGGCAGCGCCGGATTAACAAATGCCATTTTGAAGGGCTGATGAGTCTCAGGAAGGACGAAAAGGCCGTCCCCATTCCCCCCGATAACTGATTCTGAATGGCATTTGTTAATTCTGGTGCTGTCTTTTGTTTTCGTTTTTATTGTTTTGTACCCTTGATGTTAGGCTCAGCTGCGGCTTTATGTAAAAGCATTCTCGATTCCGGGAATGGGCCGCCAAGATAAAAAACAATCAAATAAAAAATGCTCCTGTGAAATCCACATTATTAATCCCTTGTCCTTTCACTGAAAGGCACTAAGAAATTTAATTACAAAAAGGCAACATCATAAGTTCAATGAAAAGCAATACGGACGTTAAATTTGCTTTCATTGAAAAATTAAACCATTACAATTTTCCGTGGTCAACAACATTTAAAACAATAGAAATATTTAATATTTAAACTACTTAAAGATTCTTTTTTCACTGAAAATAGCAAAACTAAGCTGAAATAATAAATTGAAGAATTGTACGTAAGTTTTCAATACTGCTTTTTTTTCTTTTTTTAACATTTATAGATTTTGTCTCCATTAAAAAATTTGTCTTGAGAAATTTTGACAAATAATCGTAAGCCTGCCTCTTAATTTCAAAAATTTGCTAAAAACAAAATCCTATTTGTATCACATCAACCGACAAATTGATAAACAAATAAAAGTAAATGCAAGGCGAAACGAAAATAAAGCTTTTTAATAGTTAGCAAACTATCAAAAACTTACTAATAGTTTTTTAATAGTTTAACTACCAATAGCTAACATTTACACGAAAGCTATCAATATTCAGTAAATGAAAAAATGAAGTTTAGAACGGAAAGAGATACAGCTCTAGTCACGAGGGAATTACATAAAATTATAGAAAAGGCTAATACAGTTGATTGCAATGAAATAAAATATGTATTTAATATTATGGTTATGTCTGTCATATATTTTGGTAAGGAAGTTGATGGATAAAGAAGGATATCGAAAGAATACAAAATATTTTTATGAAATGACTATGGAAGATGGACAAATCAGTAGTACAATAGGAATTAGGTCTAGTTTCGACAGAATTAGAATGTATAAAGAAGGCTTTTAACTATATAATCAGATTGACTCAATATTCAGACGATAGCTCCCGACATGGTTGTTTAATAATATGATGGAATTAAAGGAAAGATCTGTAATTGTCTGGGAAGAACTAACAGATGAATTATTGGCAGGAGAATAAAGTAATTAGAATAAAAGAAAGTCAACCATAACAACTTTATAATAAAAAAAGATAGCTTCCAAGTATGATGTGCATTATAAGGATTTAGAAATGAATGTGCTTTTTATTTAAGTAAAAATTATAAGAAGTAATATTTAAATTAAAAATTAGATGTGATATTTGAAATCAAAGAACATATTGGGAAGGGGAAGAGATAGGAAATATAGACAAGACTAGGGTGTTTGACAAATGAAAGAGAGGTACAAGTAATTTTTTTGATTGTCAAGAAACTCAAGAGGAGATTAGAAATAAAACGTATAGTGGATAATCGAAATGAAATTAATTTTAAATTGTGTAAATATATTGTTAAAGATTTAGATAAGAAGAAAAAAGAAAAGAATTAATAAAGTAGCTTGGGGGGGGGGAATAGAAGTTTAATATCAGGGAGATTAATAGTATCTGATAAAACGTGTTTAATAGTTAATAGGTGTTTAGTATGAATTACACTTAAAAAATCACGTTCTAAGTAAATACTTTATAAATAAATGCATAAGAGTTATTACAAAGTGAGATATACATAGAAAGTGTCATACGGATATCAGTTTATTCTTGCATATAAATGAGTGCCTGTAAATAGTAAAGATGATGCGTAAGTTATATTTTAGTATTTAGTACTAAATATGATTAGTAAAATCTATGTATATAAAAGGTGTATATTAAAATGTAAGTTTATGATTAATTTATTTTGAAAACTTTAGACATAATTAAAAAATATTTACATGATTTTTAAGAGTAAAATGGAATTTCAAAATATAACAAATTAAAATATATTTATAAATGAATAGATTTTTCTTATTATTTTTTAGTATTTTTTATTTGAATAAGAATAGTAGTAATAGACAATAAATAAATAAAATGCAAGTATTTAAGAACCAACTATTTTATTTCTTCAATTTATTTGCTAATTACATTAGAGACATCAGATATTAAAATAAAAAATACAAAACTGATGAATTAAATAATATCAAATAGGTCCATAAATTAAGGGAGAATGCGAAGTGGAGTAACTTTGGCTTCTGTTGGTGACTAGACTTCAGTTCTGCGTAAGAAAAATAATGAGAATTAATCAAATGAAATATTAACTATTTATATAGTAAAGATTACAAATATTTATTTTAAAAATTAATGATAAAAATTCATAGGAATACAAATCTAAAAGAATTAGTTAACTTAAAATTCTAAAATATGGTTATTTTCTATTATCATAGCACCTGGAATTCCTTTTAAAAAATAATCATTTATTTTATCTATTAGAACTGTTCTATCCTTAATTATAAAATACTTTTAAATAGTAAAGAAAACTCACCAAATATTGTTTAGTAGACTCTTCCAAGTCCGTATCCGTAAGCAAGACCTGATCCGTAAACACCGGGATGGGCGACCACAGATTGTCCAGCGACAACAGGGAGACCAGAGTAGCCCAGATGGGCAGCGTTATAACCAAGACCGGCAACACCATAGCCAAGACCGGCAGCGCCATAGCCAAGACCGGCAGCGTTGTAAGTAAGACCAGCGGCACCAAGTCCAAGACCAGAGGCGTAGCCGAGACCAGAACTGTAAGCTAATGGAGCAGCAGCAGCATTGTAAGCAAGAGGAGATCCAACAAGAGAAGATCTCACGGCAACTGGAGCAGCACCGACAAGAGAAGATCTTACAGCAACTGGAGCAGCATTGACGGCCAGAGGAGCAGAGTAGGCAGCAACGGGAGCATAAGCAGCAACTTGACCAGCTTCGTTGACATTGTAGGCAAAGTTACCACCGACTTGTTGTACACCAACTGAAGCAACACCACCTGGAGACACTACACCAGCAGAAGCCAAAGCAAGGACAGCAAAGAAAGCAACAACGGAGTACTGAAAAAAAGAATAGCAATAAGGAAAGATTAGCTTATTAAACAACAAAGGAAATTAATGAAGTTAAAAAGTTTAGGTTCTTTAGAATTCTTATTAAGTTTCTTAAAGATGCAACGTTGGCTTAAAACACTTTGTTTTAAATTATCAAATGCTTCATTATAAACTTAGGTATATCTATGATAATCCATTTTCAGTCAAATCTCATACGATTAATAACAAATTGGTTTCCAAACGGTTTTGATGTATTCCATCTAAATCCTATAGGTAACAATCAGCTGGAACTCACCATCGTGAAGTTGATGTGTCTTAGGACGAAGAGAAGAGAGAAGTTGGTAGAGGAAAGGAGATGTGATGTTGGAGAATGAGAGAGTAAAGTATATATACCCGATAATGTGGGGGAAGGTCGATGAGGGAGTGGCCAATTTAATGGAGCTAAAGTGCTTTATTAGGTCAATTATATGGGAGAACAAAGGTCAAGCTCCAAATTTCTTTGCGTAATAGACACATCTGAAATGACCTTCATGGCTCTGAGAGACCAAATGTGTCCGAAAGTCATTAAACAGTGACACCCGACCAAAGAATTTATTATTTAATCTACTTTCGTTCTCTCTGATTCTCCAATCCGGTTTCCAATCAAACGCTATTGCCTCTGGAAGTTCGGTTTCTTTTTTTCTAATTTTTTTGTTCAGAGATTCAAGTTTTGATAAGATTTATTTTTGAAAGCTTCAACCGAAATTATTACGACCATGAATTTGGTTTTTGTGCATTGAGTAATTAATCTTGAGATATTTTGATGATACGGACCCACTACAATCCGTTTTAGTCTATTTTCTGCAGGATAGATAAAGTCATGAGATCGTCGCGACCATTTGTGTGGCTTCCTTAAAATTATTCAATCTTTTGTATGAAACACGTTCTTCACAAATTCAAATTAATCGAATGTGGGCGAAATTAGATCGCTTTTGTATTTGTTTTTATGATCTCTTTTTAGTTGTCGTGATCCACTGTTGCGTTTTGATATTGAATTACATTTCTGAAGCAAAGGAATATTAAAGTATTTGATGAAAGTAGGCTCCTAATTCTTTTAGAAGCTTCTTGTTTCAGCAGAAACCTTTTTTGTTTTTTATTTAATAAAATTGAAAAAAAAAATTAAATTACGAATCTCTTATCGTTTAGTGGGAAGATTTTATTCCAAAACAAAAACAGACAATTTTAATTCTTAATATTTATTTATTTATTTATTTATTTATTTATGTATTTATTTATTTATTTATTTATTTTTATTTATAGTCAGTTACTGTTTATTTTATTCTTTACTTAATTATTAAATGCTACATTTACACTTGGAAAAATAGAAGACAGTTTATGTTTATGACAGAATTTTAATTAGGAAAAATAAGAAAACATTTTATTACAAGTGTAAATAAAGATCTTCCAATTCATGATTATAGAAAAGCATTGAGTTTCTTTCTCTTTCAATTCATTACTATTTGAGATATTTACTCAAGATTTGTTTATATAAACAAATGCCATTCT
>JAFIDM010000006.1:24966876-24988269 GCA_023159025.1 Thereuonema tuberculata | reverse complement strand
ATTCAGGAACCTGTATATGCAGGTGTACCGGCTTGATTTTTTGGCAATTTAGAGTCTCAATTTTATGTGTGTGATTTACCACGTGGTCTTCAAAACAATACACATTATTTTTCTTGTTTATTTAATGATATAAAAAGTTCCGGAAAAAAATTTCCTTTCCTTAAAATGTTGGTTTTTCTTTGTCTCTGTGGTAGAGAGCTTCCTAAAGTGACGAAAACAAAGACTCCATGTTTGTTAATCGCAATTTCCACCAAATACAAGCAATCTCTCTTCAGTTTGATGAAAACTGATTAAATCTCCAAATACTCATCTGATTAATCAATTAATTTTCCTTTTATATTTACTTTTAATCATTCGCTAATTTGAAATGGATTCATTCAGTCATTCAGTGAGAATCATTTATTTCGGACATTTTTCTTCCCATTCAGTTTCTTTGCAGGGATCCAAACAATGTTAATGTAGTGGCTTCAGAAAGATCCATTCCATTGGTTCAAAATATCATAGGAGAATTAAATTCCATGAGCTTAACTGGTAAAAACATTCATATATTTTCATGTTAAACAGAAAAGGAACTTTTTTTGTTGTTGCTGAAATTTAGGTAATTGTAATTCATAGATTGATAAATCAAACAGATTTCTGTTTCTTATGTTAATAATCCAATTTTCTATCTTTACTTAAATTCATTTAGAAATTCCCAAATAAACAGGAATCAAATTATGCAGTAGGTTCTATTAGTTTAAGAAATAAAAAGTGTTTCTATTAATTCTTATTTTCAATTCGGTTCTATTTCGGAGCTAGAACTTCTTTGTGATCTTTTGAGGTCAATGTATTTCAGGTTCTTCTTTGGAAACTGACATCAATAACTAATCATCTGGGAAAAAGAGAGAAGTCATTTGTTGTGTGAGTTTTCATGAAGTATATTTTAAATATTGACTTTGTGTAAGTTTGCCTCCTTGGATTTCTCATAAAAAAAATAGATCTTAAAATTCACATGAAATGTCTTTAAAATGTTTATTCTCTTTAGACTGATGTGCAATTAAAAGTGAGTTTCATCCCCTGAGGCATCATCCACTGGGGACCTTGCACTCCTTTCCATTTGACTTGTGTTGTAATTCCCGTCTCAGGTTTTTTATAGGTCTCATTTAAATAGAAATTGATAATTATCTGTTTCTTTAAAGATTTTGTGTGTAATTTCCATTTTTAAAATAACGATATTATTAATTACAATTATATTTTATTTTTCCTTTAGGTACATGAATAATAATTACTGTTTGTTGGAGTTTAGACAATGAAAATTCCTTAATTTTATTACTACTGCTATTTTTATATTTAATAGTTAAAATTTAATGAAACGAATTGTGGTCAGCTAAATGTTTTAAATAGTTTTCTTTTTCATCATTGAAATTGTTTGTTATAATTTTGTTAACTTGGTAATATATCAAAGCGAAATAAATCCTGCTTCTTATTTAATAGACAAATAATAAATATAGCGTGGTTATTGTTTTTCTGTTGGTTCTATGTGATGGTGAGAGAGGAGATCTATCATATTGAGGGGATACCTACTATCCGTTTTAAACTACCGGCGACTAGACTAACAATATTGATCTAATACTTCACCATAATTATGAATTTTATATTATTATTTGACATTATGATGGTGATCTAATAGAAACAAGACATATTTCAGTGTTTACCTAATAAAAAAAACTCCTTAAGTTCTAAACGAATTTTTATAATTCAATTAAAAAGTTTGGGTTCCTTTTCACATCTTTTTGTATTATTTTTGAATTTTAGCGAAATTTCAATTATAAAGAATAGTTCTTTACTGAATTCTAAACTGACATTAATACTGATTTCGCTGTAAGTTGAATACGACTCCTATCGAGTTATATTTTTGTGAAATTAGATCAAAGGTCACTCTAGTGGAAATTATTTGTTTTAAGCCTTCTGTTCATTCTAGACTTATTAAAATATTAACTTATTTGTTCTTGAAGTTATTCCTCGTATTCGTTTTAAAAAATTAAAACCAGTTGATGCAGAGAGAAAATGAGAAAGTGTTTGAGTAGATTAAAGTTCTTCTTCAAATTCAAATAAAAGAGAAGATTTAGTTCATCTGTTTGTTCCTGAATAAAATTATTTATTTATCTTCTACAATATTCTTCAATCCTAAATCGGCGAACTTTGTCTGTGACCTACTCAATTCATAATGACTCGAGTCAGTTTATTCTAAATTTATAATTCTGTTAATTTGGATGACTGAATAAGTAAATTAAATAATAAAAACTGTTAAAGAACGAATTAAGAAGTCAAGGGAAATAATAAATATGAACGAAATCACCATTTTGAAGTTTCTTTTGGCATTGAAATTGCAGTAATATGATGATAATGAATAAATAAAAATATTTATATGAATTAAAAAAAAGTCCTACATATTAAATCAATGGCAAATTAAGTTCATTTGCAAATATAATTTTAAATTTAATTTTCTTCCATTTACAAATGATAATAGTTAATGTTGGAATATTAATAAAAGAATGAGGAAACCACAAAATATTAATTTTAAATATTTTTTTTATTTACTAATATTTTTTTAATCTCAAATACAATAACATACAATAAAAACCAAATTCCCCAATTAATAAATATTAAGGGAAATTAAATAGTAAATTTTAGATTCATAGAATTAAATGAAAACCCATTAGAAATTTCTTTAGAAATTAGAACAATATTATTGAAATAAATCTTATTTCAATTTTAGATACTTCTGTTGTATTAATGCAGCAATTTGCCCTAAAAAAAAAGGAAAAAAATATTGTAAATTATTGTGGAAATACTATATCTACCGTTTATACATTTTAATTAAAAGTGTTTTAATAGTTAAGAAAAATATCACAGAAAATTAATTTTTTAAGTTCCAGAAATTAATAATAATCTCCATCGAAAATTAAATTGTTATTTAACAGATAAAATAGAGAATTATTTAATGACAGAGATTGTTTATTTTAACAATATAACTAGAATTAAAGATTAGTTTCTCTTTGTGATTTTATTCTGTGGTCTGTGTTGTGTATTAGATTGAACAACTGAAGATAATGAAAATATTTCAATCAATTTCTGAAAAATTATCATATGAAACTGATTAAATTTTAAACTTTAAAGAAAAAAAAAGAAATTATCTTTCAATGATTGCGATAAAATAGACTATGTAAAAGAAATCATACTCACTATTGGACTACATTTAGTAGTAATGACCAAGGCCGTGTCCGTAGATATCATAGCCATGCAGACCGTAAGGTAATCCGTGATGAATTCCTAAGCCATCATTGTAACCAAGGTTGTAGGACAAGGGAATATTTTCAAAGGGAAGTCTGTTGTAGGCGAGAGGAGCTGTGTTAAGAGCAATTGGAGCTGGTTCGTAAGTAATTGGGGCTGTGTTAAGAGCAATTGGGGCTGTTTCGTAAGCAATTGGTGCTGGTTCGTAAGCAATTGGGGCTGGTTCGTAAGCAATTGGGGCTGGTTCGTAAGCAATTGGTGCTCTGTTATAAGCCAAAGGAAGAGGGTTGTGAGCAATTGGAGCTCTGATGGCAATAGGTGATGAGGCAGCAGCGGTTTCTCCAGTTTCTTTCACGTTGTAAGCAAAATTGCCACCCTCTTGTTGCACTTCAACGGAGGCAATACCAGAGGTTGGGATGACACCAGCTGATGCAAGAGAGACAACAGCAAAGAGAGCAAACAAAGGCAACTGAAAACCAAGAAATCAAAATTAAATTCCTTTTTTTCCAAAATATTATTTTCTAAAAAAATTGGCCCAAAGAACTTATTTAGCAGCTTTTTTATTTTTAATTGGAAAATAACATATTCTTAAATATCTATAAAATATACATAAAATTTCAAAGTTTCAAGTTTGATATTATTTACACATCTATCTTACTGTTCGGTTTTCTTTACGAGAGCCTTCAACGCTTTTGCGCATGCATCAGGTCTCCTTCGATTTCTTCAAAATAAGTGCGAGGAGAAACAAAGATGGGATGTTTACTTTTTAAAGTGTTAGTTTACTAGTAGATGCGTTCTATTTGCGCTTTTCGGGAAAGAATTATGGAAAGAATAAATACTATTGCAAAAATGCTCCACGTTATTTTTTTCTTAAAAGCGAAAATGTCCAAAAGAATTTCTTAGGAAAGTATCCATCTCAGCGTATCACCCCTCTGCGGAGTAAAATCGTCCGGCAGCGATAGTTCTGCCTTTCAAAACCGCACAGTACATCCATCTTTTATTTATTTTCTTCTTCTTCTCAATTTAAAGTTGATCATTTCAAGCATCTTTTGTTTGGAACTTTGTGAGATAGTTTGCACCGTAGTTTTAAGCGAAAGAAAGACTTTAGTAAACAAGAAGAAAAAAAGAAAAGAAAAAGAAATCGTTCTAAAATATTTAGTGATATTAAATTCATGGTAAAAAAGAAGTGGAGGAACTTACCATTTTGGTGGTAACTTGGTTTTCCTTCGGCTGTAGAGGCGATGATGTTTTCGAGATGAAACTTGGGCGTTTCTGTGGTTGGTTTGGATAAATTTACCCATATTTATACCTGGAAATGTAGATGAAGGACAGAGTCGGTGTTACTAAAAGCGAATGGGTGTAATTATTGCAAGGGTCATTCAGTACCAAGAAATGTCTTCTTGTCTGCCCTTTTTTTTATTGACGCATTCCAGACGTAGGAAGAGACCTTCCTGTCCCTTTTAGGTGACAGCCAGGATACGAAACTCTGTTCCTTATGAATTTATGGGACAGTTTGTTCTCCTTTGCTCCGTTTTAATTTCGTTTTTTTGGCATTTATAATTCTGGTCAACGGAGCGAGACTGATAAATGGTAAAGTGTCGTTGGTCACTTTTCAAGAATACTAAAATGCTTGCAATTAACCTTTTCCATTGACCTAATTATTTCTTAAAAATGGACAGTCCAAATTGTTTATGGGTTTTTAATTATTCAGTTTTCAAGTTTTGAAGTTATATATGGGTTTTCTTGAAATTACTTAAATTAGATTTCAACATTTGAAGGTAATTTTCTATTTACTTTATTTTAAAACGACATTTTAATTAAAGTGTCCAACAAAGAATAAACGGCTTTTTATTATTAAAATTGAAGGAAAACAAATCGAAACATTTACTAAGCTTATGTTTGTTCTTGGAGGTTAATCAAACAAATGTCTTTCCTATATTAAGACACTAGACACTTAAGACACTATGACATAAACAGACATAAAACGTAGTTGTATGAAGAGATCAACGCCAGAGATTTTTTGAACATATCGCTACAATTTTAAGGTAAAATAATATTTATATTTAAACATTATTTCTTAAAACAAAGGGGGTTTCTAGCTACTTGCTTCACTTTCTGTAAGAGTTTTGAAGATGTTTCTTTTCGTAACCTATACAGTGCAACTTGGATAATTCGAATGTCTTTAATTCGAAATCGTGGTTAATTCGAAGATTTCTCTTGGTCCCTTGAATTTCTTATTAAATCAATGTTAAAAAATCGTGGATAATTCGAAGTTCAACTTCCTTAATTCGAAGTTTTTTATAAAAAATTTCGAACCATAACGACTTTTCGGCGTTTCATCGTTAAGAAATTCGACACGTGACTTATTGACAGAAAAATCTTTTCAAGCATTCAGTGAATCTGAAATTAAAGTTAAAAGATGTAACTTGTTTAATTCGAAGTCTTGGATAATTCGAAGTTTTGTAGTGGGTCCTTCAGCTTCGAATTATCCAAGTTGCACTGTATTTGTTAAGATTTTAACAGGAGTTATCATTTTTTTTTTAAATTTGCTTTGTAGTTGACACACTTACTATATTTTTTCTTATAGCTTAAATATTTATAGAATTAAATATATAAAAAGTAGAACCAAAAATAATTCAATAAAGTAGAAAGTATTGATAGTCCTATATAATCAATCTAAAAAATAATATGTAGGAAGCAATCATCAACATAAATATAAAAAGTCCTTCGTAATTGCCTGTATTTATTTATTTATTTATTTATTTATTTTTATTTTCTAAATAGCAAAATTCATTAAAGCAACGAGTTGTAATAAGAAACTGTAAAATATCTAGTTATTATTATCGTTTTACTTTTAGTAAATAATATTTTTTAAAAATCACTATATTCTCGAATGCTTTCAATTTTTTGCTGAATCCTTTTAGAATGTTATCTGTTCTAAGAATGATTTCTGCTTCTGTTTTATTCATCATTCGAATAAGAGCAATGCATTTGTTGAACTTTAAATCACACCAACCAAAACCTCTTGAAACGTTATTCCTCTTTGTGTTGAAATCATTGGATTTCGCTGAAATTTAAAACTTGAGTTTGTAATAATGAATTAACGACATCTGACAGTAAATGGTACATTCAATGTAAATGATATATTCAAACGAGATATGACATATTGTAACACATATACAGTATACACTTACAATTTGCTAAAGATCTTAAAATATTTCTTTAATCCAAAAGTTTGAATCTGGTATATCAGCGGTTCTTAACTTGTGGTCCGCGAACCCCCGAGGATCTGTTCTATCTCACAGAAGAATTGAAAAAAATATTAAGAGCGTTTACAGTTGAAGTAGAAAAGAAACTGCAACATGGACATGACACGAAGAGTCTATGAATTGAAAAGAAACTGCAACATGGACATGACACGAAGAGTCTATGAATAGAAAATATTCTTCCCACGTCTTCGATTATGAACATAGAGGGGAATTACTGAGTAGACAGAGGCTAGGACTTTTAGTCGAAATATTAATTACGATGATTATTCTTAATAATTGACGACCCTTGATGAGCAACTTTAAAATAAATATTTGATGCACCGAAGGGTTTTAAATCTCAAGTAAAGTCTTGGAAGTCCGCGACAATAAAACATATTTAAAACGGATCCATAGCAAAGAAAAGGTTACGAATCCCTGTCGTAGATTGTGTGAGGCTAAACTACCATTGATACTCATGGAAATAAATTAAACCGGAAAGAGGGAAAAAAGTCTTACAAAACAGTGACAAAAATAACTGGGCTAATCAGATTTTGCTTAATTTAATATTTTAAATTAACTTTTGTAATTTTTATGATCTGATTAGTCCAGTTATTTTTGTAACTGTTAGTTTTATAAGACTTTTTTCCCTCATTTGGATTTAATTCCTTCAACAATAAAACTTATTGGTATTTGAAAAATAAAAGTGAAATTCAACATAGTAGCTGTACTACATTTTTAATGGTTTTAAATTAAGAATTATAATTAAAAATAATAATTCCATCAATTGAAAATAGATCTTAAAAAAGTAAAGCATTTGAGGGATATTTCTGTCTTGCTATCAAGCATTTCAAATGTTTTATAACTTAGATCTGTATATTATAGAAACTGTATTTGAGTTGTTAAATCATTACAATTAACAAAGTATTAATAAAATAATTCGTAAATGAATGGTTATATATTTATTTATCTTTCAGAAATTAAACCTGAGAGGGAATTTATACTTTAATATTTCTTGTTCTGTTTCTTCCACCATTCCTTAACATAATAAATAGAACAGAATCAAACCTAAACTTCAAATTTTGGGAATATCTTTATTTCTGTCTCCTTTTATCAAGCGTTACAAATTACAACACAGCGAGACTGAAATGTGAATTTAAAAGAATATCAACAATATATAATTATCATTCATTGTTAATATGGATGTCAATTAATATATTGTTTGAGATTCTCTTTAATTCAAATTTCAGTCTTCTTATGTTCTGATGTAATGCTTGATAAAGAGCGACAAAAAGAACGATATCCCGAAAATTTGCAGCTTATGCTTGAGTTAAGCTATATAAACAAATCAACATTCTTATTATTATTATTATTATTATTATTATTATTATTTGTTGTTGTTGTTATTTTCGTCATAAATAGATATTAGATTTGTTTTTTAGTCTATTCAAAGATGGTCTCTTCTAAATGCCATTTCCAAGAACACACATTCGATGAAATAAAATTACATCTTGGGGTGGGTGGCAATTTCTCTGATTTTTAGTTGGGACTGAGCCATGTTATTTTAAATATTTTATGTCTTTCTTGATTATTGTAAATTTACTCATTTAAATTTTATAATTTCTTATTAAAGACTAAATGAAACTAAAAAGGAAAGTTAAATATCAGACATTTCAAGATTAGGAATATTTCTAATGATTAATTAAAAGAATGAGCTTTATTTGTAACGTTTACTTCCGAATTGTGGGAACTTGTCTTTAAATAAAACTCGTTTATAATGAACTAATCATATTTGTAGGCCGCGCGGTTGGCGTTGTCGCTATGATATTGGCCTCTCACCTCTGAGTACCGGGGTTCGGTTCTCATGTGGGTTTCGTGATGGTGGACGATCCGCGCTGGGCAGGTTTTCTCGGAGTTCTCCCGTTTCACCTGCACTTCTCCCACCATACTTTCTCAGTCTTTCGCTCCATCTGTCCTTATTTCCGTGGGATAGTACAATAGAACTCCGGTCGCAGTGCTTGGCTTCTCTGCCACCCACTTTCACTACATAACATAACATAATCATATTTGTAGCAATGAATAGACAACTTCTTATGACATGTATCCATTTTCATTAAAACAAAAAGTTTCCACAAGAGAACTGTCAAAGAAGAGTTGTTATAATTTGTTTTCCATTACTAAGTTCTGCTTAATACAACTGTTTTACATAAAAGTCATTTATTCAGTGAATTTTTTAGAATATTTTTCGAAAACCCTGTTGGCAAAACCTTCTGCTTCAAATTCTTGTTATAACTTTTTTTTTTTTTTTTTTTTTTGAAATTATCTAAGAAAACATTATGTAAAACAGATAGCCTTGTTGGTGAATATCGATTTTGTAATCAGTAATTTTGATTAAATAGATGCAAGAACAATTAGACTTGTCTCTTCCTGACCCTAAGTGTCGATATACGTGGACGGTTGTCTTCGCCGGCTGGAACAGCAAATACAGCTTCTTCATATCATAAGACGATTAACATCCAATGGCTTAGAAATGGTTTGGTTCAACGGAATGGGGCCTAACTGTTTGTCAATTTAAGTGGCTTCAAATCACTGATGGAATTATGTGATATTTTACCTCTTCTCAATACTTATGGAATAACTGAAATAATAAGTGAAATTCTTCTGTATAATCTCAGAGTCAGCTTTGCTGTATGGCTGGAATACTATGTCATGAGAAGCTTCTCAACGCGAAAGCTGGTTCGATTTACATCAAAATTTAATCTAAATGCTGAAATTGTTAACAGACGTTTGAATAAACATCATCCAAAATTTGATCCCAAATTAGAAACTTATTTAAATCTCATCGTGACATTTTTTAAGTCATGCTCTGTTTTTTCAGAAACATTGATTTAAAGCCTTCAATGAAGCTCTCGATCCTGATACTCCCTCTAAACTCCCTCCCTGTCGGAAATGAAAAAAGTTTAGAAAATGAGCTTCATAAATAAATAAATAAATAAATAAATAAATAAATAAATAAATAAAAGTCAATTGCAAGAAGCATAATATACTAAGTTTGTTAATCAAGATTTAATTTTTGTGATATTTATGATAAATTTTTATAATTTGTGCTCTACAAGAAGATTTTATGATGAGTGATGTGAGTGATTTGTGGTGTGAGATCATAAAAATATCACTAATATTTAATCTTTTATGGGTTTTTACCAACTCTTCTCCTTAAGAACCCTTGCTACAATTATGTAAAGACTCACTGCAATGTTAACAAAAGAGACATTTGATGCCGTTGCAATTAGGGAAAGATGATCTATTTTTATAATCAGAGTAGTTCTGTGGCTAATTTCGAAGTGGTTAGTGAAATGGATGAAGTTTCTTCTAAAATGCAGTATTTTTTTTAAATTCTATTATTATACAGTAAAAAGTCACATCACAGATTTAAATAGGATTTAAATTTCATATTTGTTTTGTACATAATTGCCCGATGTTTTTCGGATATTTAGAGATTGTTTTTTTAATTCTTCTTCTACGGTTCAAAAGCCCTTGACCTCCTTTATAATCTTCCTCTACTTCTACCTGTCTCTGTGTCTTCGACCGTCAGGCTCTGATTTGTGATATTTTAGTATCCCTTATGACGTCATCCTGCCTCCTTAATTTAGGTCTACTCCTTTTAAGTTGACTTAAGATTAGGTTTTTACAGAACTGACTTTCCTTCATTCTATCCATCTTAATCTTTGCAGTTTTATAGTTTGACCGATGTTTATCGTTGTAAGATTATTCTATCTTATTCTCACTGCTTCTTTTCAACATACCGGATTATATATCTTTCTTAGAATTTTTCTTTCGAATATTCTGGGTCTTCCTTCATCTGTTGTCGTATTCTCTTTCAGTAGAAATACGGTAGGTCTTATTAATATTTTATCGGTTGTTCTTTTAGTTTCGTTTCTTAAGAATTTGGATGCCATTAGTTGCCCGAGTTCATAAAAGCTTCTATTTTCCATTAATAACCTGATGTTTAATTTTCCTGTTCTTAGGCACCGTTATTTACAAGTCCTTTCATATGTTCATCGATCTGGTTATTCACAGTAAGACATTTATTTTTTTACAGTAGCTCAATAAAAACAGTTAATGGTGGATTCCTTATTTATGATCCACTTTAGGAGATTCAAAAGAGAGCTCACATTGAAGTGGTCAAATCTTATCTTTGTGGCTTTCTAGCACTTATGAGGTATCTTATAATTGAAATATATATCTTATACCAGTTTTCCTTTCTTTTAAAACTCTTTTCTATTTGATGAATAACTTAAAGTTAGACCAAAGACATTACAATAAACTTATTAATTAAAGTTGGTTTATGGGGCAAATTCTTTCAATACTATTTGAAATAATGATCACTGCTTCTCTATTCACCTTCTTATTTTCTCAGCCGTTAATTACTTAATCTAAAATGTCCTCGCAAAAAGTTGACAACGCAGATGATGCGTAATTATTTTTATTATTTTCAATTCCAATTTTACTTGGAATCCCCGATGCCGAACCCCAGAATATTAGAAACCAAGAAAACAAACAAACCAGAATTTGATATTTGTAGGATATTTATGTAGCATCAGTATTTTTTATTTTTCATTGATTTCATTGCTAAGTAATTATAGTTCGTATTAAAACTGTTCTAGTTCAAGAGCTAGGGTTATTATTACAGAAACTATAATATGTCAGCATTAGAGATCTGTTCATGTAGAAAGCAAAAAAAGATACCGTATTAAGTGTTTCCGTTGTTAAGTAACTTAATTTTAATTTTAAAGGACCAAACACACCAATAAATTTAGAAAATAATAAAATGACTTCATTTCTTGTTTATTATTTTCTATATTTATTGGTGTGTTTGGTCCTTTCTTTTAATATTGATATTACACACAACAAAGATATGAATGATTAATTTTAATTTTTCCACATTTTTTCACAACCTCGAATATGTCTCAATCTAGTGACTGCTTTTCAAGTTTTATTTCAGATGGAATGCGATCAATAAACGCTGTGGTTTTACCATGAATAATATTCTTGTTAATGTTTATCTTAAAAGATCAGTGTAGCGACAGAAAATTAAGAAGTCAATGTTAGAAAAAAACACTTGAATGTAATTTTTTTATTGTTATTTTTGATCATTAATACAGTATTTACATTCGTCATTTATTTACAGATAAACTTTTGTTTTTGATAAGTTAAGAAAAGTTATTTCATTCGTTTTTAAATAAATATTTGATGAAAGCAGAGCATTGTTGTCATCTAAGGGTCGAAAGATCTGAAATAAAACAAAAAAAAATAAGATATTCCTTTGCTAATTCGAGAATTTTATTCCTGATAACAAAAGAAAAACAAAAACAAAACAAGGTTTAATATATTTAACAACAAGATTTAACGTGTTTTATTGTATTGTCAAGGTTTAATATAGGAAAAAAAGGCTTTTGAAATAAATTATAATTAAGAAGTTGAGGATGTCAGTAGTTCTATTGTAGCATCTCTATTTTTGAAATCTATTAATCAAATGGCGGTTTCCATTCTTCAAAATATGTGAGTTAGAATAGGAAAGACTATGGGCAAGATACGACATTGAGCTATTTGAGTAAACAGCTCAAAAGAAAAGATTTTTTTTCCTTTCAGTTCATTATATATTCAAATAAATAAAATTAATAAAATAAAAGCTTATAAACAAATAAATTATGATAATTTACAATATCTTTTCAATAAAAAGCAACAACCTATTGACAGATCATTGGGAATCATCCTGAAAATAGGATGTTAATCATGTAAATTAGTTCATTGAACCAACATCATTACTTGGTTTCTAATTGCTTAAATGATTCCGCTTTTGTTAAATTCAAAAAAAAAAAAAAAACGTTAAATATTTTTTTAAATAGAGAATATCGAAATTTTACAATCTCAAAGGTATCAGAGAAAAATATAGAGAATATACCTTATCACAGATAATTTAGTAGACTGCGCCAAGTCTGTGTCCAACAGTGAGACCGGAGCCGTAGACATTGTAGGCAGAGGGTGAGGCCAGCAATGAGTGTCCAGCGACAAGAGGGAGGCCAGAGTAACCCAAACCCAGAGTGGAAGCACTGTAGCCTAAAGGGGCAACACCACCGAGAGCAAGAGGGGCAGTGCTAACCAGAGGAGTAGATCTAACCACACCACCCAAGGCAACAGGAGCGTTGAGAGCAAGAGTAGATCTCAAGAGAGGAGCAGCTCCAGGACCTAAAGGTACAGAGGACACCACTGGAGCACTGACGGCTACAGGAGCATTGTAAGTGAGAGGAGCAACAACTCCAGCCGAAGATAAGGAAGCTACAGCCAAAAGAGCAGCAATAAAGAACTGGAAATAAAAAAATATTATAAGAAATTAACTAATTAAATATAACCATCATTTCAATATAATTTTAAAAAAAAACCAAAAAAAAAAAAAACCTTTTTATCAACATGAAGAAATCCTTCTTTATAATCAAGCTTTTGTTGATGAAAACCTTCCATCTACCCTAGTAGGCATTTATTAGATTGAATGAAAACACTATGTAGTTGTTTTCATCAACAAAAGTTCGATTGTAAGGAAGGCTTACATTGTGTGAATCGTGTAATTTCTCATTGTTAAATTGTTTTTTTGTTGTATTTTAAAAAAAAACTTGATCAAGAAAGAAGGAAAATTCTTCTGAAAATATGTATTAAATATGTATGTTTTTTTTTTACTTCTGATTGATGCATTAACACGCCATAAGCAAATAGGAATTTCGATAGATGATCAAATTACAATCACTCAATGTAACGATTCTATCTAGGCATGGGATATTCCATTGCGGGGGTGCATCAATCATTGAGGTATATTCGATTGCACAGCAGCAATTGTTAAATGCCTTTGATTTCTTGAATTAAAAATCTCATTCATGTTTACAATTTACAGGAAACCCATCAAATTACTGAAATTATTATTTTTTTTAAATTGATGAATTAGATTTTGAATTATCATCCAACTCTTTCTCATTTTCTAAAATTAGTAATACTCTTGAATTTCCTAGCCTCACCCTGTCAGGTAGGGCTAGCCCGTGGTCCATAGTTGGCCAAAGTCGATGAAAGGAAGGAATATTACAAATAACTACGATTGTAGAGAAGAAACTATTTGACCTTGATGTCTTTCTCCGATATGAAAGAAAGTTTCATTTCAAGAAAATAAACTAATTCTTTCATTATTAGGTTACAAATAAACATAATTCTTGAATTGACAGACTCACCAGTTTAGAGGCCATTTTAGATGCTTTAGGAGCGAAGTGATTAGAGAAAAGTAAGAAGTGTTGCTTGTGGGTTCTCAACTGATATTTATATCTTCAAAGTGGATGAAGGTCAGTCAGGTGGGAGTGACCGACATAAATGAACCGCTCTTTTTAGAAGGATAAAAAAAAAAACAACAACAACTTGAATTTCTGATGTAATCGATCAAGTAAATAGTCCTTGTGATCTAAAAATAGTTTTGCTTGCTTTCAATTTCAATTCAATCCGTTTAATTGTACTTTTAAAAAGTATTTAACTTATTAATTAAGCGATTACCTGAGTAATATCAGAAATCTATTATTCGGTAAAATCCATACATTTATTTTGAAAAGTGAAATAAATTAATGATTATTGATAAAGGATGATACAATGTTTGATTTCCTTATTTATTTTGTTTTGCAAAACATTCATAACAAATATGTATGTGTGTAAAGTTTTTGAATTTCAAATTAGCGACTTTCAAGTTAAAATTTCTATTTCAGTTCAGACACAAGAATTCGTATTGGATTAACGCTTTTACAGTCCAGAGGGAAACGTCTAGAACTATTGGAAAACTAATTAAAAGCAAAAGAAAAATAATAAACAACATCTTAAAGAATACTTTATCTCACAAATTGCATTTATATCTTTTACTAAATGCAGCAAAATTTCGGAAAAGAATTTCTTTCGCTTTTCCTTCTTCGAGCCGTTCTTACATTGAAGATTAATAAGTTAGTTTCTGTACAATAATGAGAGACATGATTTTAATATTATAACAACAGATTACTATTACATTTACAATTTGAAACGCTCAATAAACAAATATTCAGTTCTACTTTTTAAAATTTGAATTCTTATTTTTACAATAAGTGATATTGTTATTTAAGACGCTCGATAAACAAGTTTTTCAAATTTTATTGTTTTGTGAGAATTTAGATGATTTATTAAAACAATATTAAATATTATTCATTATCATCAGATCTATCTAAATTATTTGTTTTAGAATTTCTTATTAACAAACTGTCAATCAATTTCCTTGGGGGTTATCTTTTTCTATTTCTAATATTTTTACTTTTGTGTTTGGTTTAAGTTGAATTTATAACAATGGTCCGATATTTCAAATATATCAATTTGCTTTTTCTTAACATAGTTACAGTGTTCTAGTATCCTAAGGGTACGTTTACTCTCTTCTAAGTAAAAATTACCACAATTCATACATTCAATTTTATATTCTAATCCCCATTTCATGTATCAAATCACTCGTTTTTACCTTTAAGTATAACTTTTTTATTATTTTATTCTTTTATTCAAATATTATATCATAATCAAACTTTTTCTATACGTCTTTCAACTTGTAACTCATATATGCATTTAAATAGGCTATTACTAAATTTGTTTTTTATCTTCGATTTCTTTGATGTTCAAAGTGTTATATTTGTTTATTACTTTTTTTATACAAATTTGCTGTCAACTTTTAGAGAAAATTTCTTACATCTTAATTAACTCTTGGTCAAAATCCTCATCTTTACTAGTAATTATATCTATTCTTTTTAAATAGTTTTCAACAGTATTTCTTTTTATGCTTTCATTGTGTTCTGAATAAAAATTTAATAAACGATTACTATCGCTGATATATTTCTTGTAATGGCAAAATATCAAAGCTTTTTTTGATTGTTGTCAAGTAGAGCATTCTGAAATTGGGTAAATGTGTCCTTACATAGTGCAAACAGAACATGCCTTTAATATACACAGAATTCATACATAATAACGAGATATTTTCGAACAATTATTTACTAAAATCCAAGGCGAAATCAGTTTATAAACTTGGAATACAAACTTAAAACTTTGCCAATATTTATTTGGAAGATTAAACTACCAACATTAAATTAATGGTTTTCATTCAAGATTCGATTCAAAAATTTAAAGTTATTTTTTTTTTTATTTTGTAACTCAATTTTACTACTATTTTAAAACCTTGTTTTGTCTTCACTTACAATCAGAAATACTTGGAATTGGAATTTTCAGATCCCTTCCAAAAACACCTCTTGATTGAGAAAGATGAAGAATGTTTCCTTTATTTCTTTGGATTTTTAATTTCTTTTTATTCTTCACTAAAATGTTTGTAAACCCTGAGAAATTCGGACGAAGGTCACTGGAAATTATTTGGGAATTTTTATTCTTTATTTGCTCCGAATAGAAAACTACTGTCATGTCAAATAGAATTTTTTTTAATTTTTGTTAACATTCAGTTAAACACAAATTAGAAACATGTTCTCATGAGCATCGCCTTTCATAATTGCAGAAAATATTTCTTTTGTGTTATTGACTTTCTTACGAGATTGATCAATTAATTTTTTTAAAACATTAATTTCCTACTTTATATAAGTTCAGAAAATTCTAAAAACCATTATAAGTTACTTTGCTTGAAGTGATTCAGTTTTATTTCTTTCTTTATTTTTGCTTTTGGGTTTGATTATTTTAATTTTCCAGTGAAGTCTTAACTGTTGACTCAGTTTTTTTGTTAAACTTTTCGATTAGTTGAAATGGATCAAAAACCAAGGACAGACAACGAAAAGATTCAAAATGTCAAAAATAAATAAATATATAAATAAATAAAACTCTTCTTAAAAAAAATCTTTAAAATAACCTACAGAATAACATCGCGACTCCTGCATATTTTTTAGGATATATTTATCCAAAAAAACAAAATAGATATGTGTGATGGAGGTGTTGACGTAAGAAAATAGATCTTCTATTTTTTTTAAAAATATATATATTTCACATTAAAACAATATCAAAAATAAATAAATAAATAAATATAGGGGGCGTTGGTGCAATGTTAATAAATTGAACGGGTTTCATTAGTTGTTTTTTTTTGTTTTCATTATTAACCAGAATCTTCTGTAAAATCAGTCTAAACATTGAACTGTTACATATTATTGTGTGCCTTTACCAGTGCAGTACATCATACAATGACTGGTATTTCTATTGATACAATAGATACCAACCACTAACTACTCAAACAAAAACAATAAATAAATAAATATTAATTAAAGATAAACATAAATTTAGATAAAATAAATGCAAAAATCAATTAATATTTTCCTTTATTGAGTTACAACAAGTAACGTTTAGAAGATAAGATTTTATTCAAATTTTATTTTTACTTGAAATAAACTACCATTGTCTAAATCTTTTGCAATGAAATTTTTTGCAGAGTTTAAATCTTTTATATTCTTTCATTTTATATTCTTTATTCAGTTCAAAAGCTACGGCCTTGAAAAATAATGATTTTTGAATTGTGTAATTTTTGTATTCTGCGAGATCACATCTGCGCATGCACTCATTATTAAAGCTTAATGAATACGTCATTTGAAAGATCAATTCAGGAAAACAGATCGAGGAATATATGGATGTTTAAGAGTCTACAAATCACGAATGTAATCTAATAAACGTAAATAATTAGAAATTCATTAAAAACTTCATTATTACTATTGTTAGGCTTTTAGAAGAACATGACCACTAATCCATCTCAAGGAATAAGAAGATTGTTTTTGTTTTCAACTAACTGCTAATGTTATTGTTGGTATTTATTTCAAAATATCAGCTTTTGTTTTCCAACTACTAAATGATAAATATTCAATTTCATTTCAAACATTTTTAATAAAAAGCTTTTTTCATAAAAACTGAAAATCCAGTGGAATTTCGGCCAAAAATAAAATGAAGCCATCGCTAATTAGAGCAATAATTATTAGGTAAATAAGATGAAAATATAGAATCTCCTTCACTTTGTCCAGTTACATCAGATTCTGAACTTGACCTCCGTAGTTCCCTCGTTGCCTCATTTGAAAAGCGGGTTTTTGCTTTCAATTGTCAGCCACTCCCTGTTTGACCTTCCTCTAGTTTTCTAAGTATAAATAGCTCCATGGAACCCACAACGACAACTCACTTTTACTTTCATCTTATCCTTCTTCAACTCTTTCAAATCTAAAATGTCTTTCAAACTTGTAAGTATTCATCTGATTGTTTCAGTTCTTACAAATAGATCTTTTCCATTTTCTTATGTTTCAAAATGTTAACTGAACAAAATATGAATCATTAAATTTTATAAAGAAATAATGAACGACAAAATGTTGAGAAAACTAACTAAACATTGTTGTAATTTGTATAATTAATGCTTTTATGAATGGTTTCTTTTTAGTTGGGTCTCTTGGCTGTTGTTGCTGTGGCTTCTGCTGGAGTCATTGCTCCTGGTGGAGTGGCTTCTGTTGGTGTACAACAGTTGGGTGGTAATTTCGCCTACAGTGTTAATGGAGGTGGCGTTGTTGCTCCTGTGGCTGTTGGAACAGCTCCTCTTGTAAGCACATTGAATGCTGCTCCTTTAGCTGTTAGCTCTGGTCTGGTTGGTGCCGTCAGAACCGCTCCAGTGCTTGGTTCTTCTGTTTATGGAGCTGCACCTTTGGCTGTAGGTTCTTACGGAGCTGCTCCTTTGGCTGTAGGTTCTTACGGAGCTGCTCCTTTGGCTGTAGGTTCTTACGGAGCTGCACCTTTGGCTGTAGGTTCTGGTTTAGTTGGTGCTGTTAGAGCTGCTCCTTTGGCTGTAGGTTCTTCAGTTGTCGGTGCTCCTCTAGCTGTGGGTGCTAGTGGTCTGACCTATAGCACAGCTGGTCTTCCTCTTGCTACTACTGGTGTTCTTGGTGGAGGACTCCGTCTTATTTAAAACTACTTTAAGGTAAGAATAATTTTATGTATCTTCTATGTATTTGCATATTAACTGCTAAAAACAAATACTTCTCTATGCAACTAAACCTCTGTTTCGATGTTTTTATAAATTGTATTAAATCTTCTTATAAGAGATGAATGGACTCGAAGAAAGACATTTCAATTAACTTTGACTGTTGAATCATTGTGTACATAAAATGCTAGTGCCAGTTTGGTGTTATAAGCAGAGGCCTGAAGAGTTCTTGCAACTATTATTTTCTCTGCGACACCGTTGCAATGAAAATGAGCCAAACATCCACATTTGATATGTTATAAGGAATTTAATTTATTTGGATTTGAATATTTGCATGACCCCATGTATGTAATTTGAAATGACTGCAAGAGATACACGTATCAAAAACTAAAGAACGCTGTTGTAGACTGATCCATTATAAAGCAATGGTTGTTCATTCACGATTGATGTTATTGTTTCAATCTCTAGCAAATTGGCGAAGAAATTTATATCTGAATGCTATCTGATCGTTTATTTTAATTTTACATCTGCACGTAAAATAACTTCAATTAAAATTTAAATTTGCTTTTTGGAATAAAAAAGTCCTCAAGTTTAAGAGACTAAACCAACTAATTGCAAATGGATGATAGTACAGCTTACAAACGACGAAATATTCTTTGCTGTTTTTTTCTATCCAGCGTTTTAAAGAAATTTCAAATTGCCATCCTACGACTTTATTTCTTTTAGAAAACTTATTCTCGTTTGACGACATTTTCACAATTAGACATCTTAATTTTGATATTTTGATAATAATATTTAATATATTAGTTGTGAGGAGTTTGATAAAAACTACAATTTATCTTTTTTTTTGGTTATCGTTCATGAATTATCCTTAGAATCATCTTTTATCAAAATGTCTCCATTCAAGTTCTTGTATCTCCTCCATTTTTTTGCTTAAATTTATTCACATATTGCGGAATAGTATAAATGCATAAAAGAAATGATACTGATGATTAATGTTATTTCTAACAAATAAATATACAGTAGTTACTTTAACTTCTTTTTTCTTATTATTGGTGACATTAATAATAAAACAATAAAATAATTACTTAAAAATCATTTCTTTATTTTTATTTTTTTGAAATCCTTAATCTTTGTATTTTTTATTTTGTTTCAGGTCGTTTGAAGCCGAACGAAGATTTAGGAACAGTTTTTAACAATAAATGTAATATATAATTTATTACAATGTATAAAATTTATTTATTGAAATGTAAAAACGTTTTGAGAATCTGACTGTACCTGATAGTTCAGTAAATAAAAGAAAAGTATTATAATCTATCTCTTAAATTTCCTCCTATAGTTTACAACAAAATTAAAGAAATTACAACAAAACTAAATTCAACAACGCAAGTCAAATATTATTTTGGCTTTAGTTTTAGAAGATTACAAAGGTTGATTATTATGATAAACAAAAGAAAAAAAGAAAAAGATAATTTAAAAGTATATTCGGTTCCAAAAAGATTCAAAATAAATTAAAAAGTAAGCAAATTTAAAATAACAAACAATATCAATATTATTTAAAAATTTGCTGAAGATATTTTAACTTGAATTGTTAAAGGAAGTCTAAATTCTAATAACTTTTGAAATAAAAATAATAATATACTAATAAATGGTAGAATGTTTTGCTTTAAGTATAAAGTTCTTACAAACCCATTTACAGAATGAAAATAGAAATTTTCTTGTAAAAAACACCAAAGCTCTTTGATTCGTCTGTTGTCTCGTATTTTCCGTCATCCTTAACTTGTGCTTTGTATTGTAATTTGAATGCTATATTAAATACAGAAAGAATAAGGCTTCATCACTGAACTGTCAAAGAATGCCGTAATCTTATGTATTTCACGCAAAAAAGCCAGAATATTTAAACAGAATATTTTTAAAGAATGCATTGTTATCTAAATGAAGATAAGTGGATAAGTTTGATTTGTTCACTTAGATTCATATTAATGAGTATGTTTTTATTTTTGTTTTGTTTTGACTTTGGGTGTTAAGGACAACTTTCTCATTTGTACAAGGATGTTCAAAATAAAACTGAAACTTCTTTTAGAAACTATTGATATGTTTTCAACTTAATCAGACTTGTCTCCTTCAAATTAACTCCATCCTTTCTTTGTACATCGCTCCCAAAGTTTTTCCATTTCTGAAACTCGTTTTCTAAATTAGCTCTAAGATCCTGTAGCGAATTTTTTTTCTGTCTCTTCCAGCCTTTGACACCTTTCAGTTTGGATTTCAGTTTCGAGAAAGAAAAAAAAAGAGTCCGCAGGGGCGAAATTTGGAGAGTATTTCTATGGGACTAGAATTATGTCAAAAATTGGCATGCGATGTTATGGTGCAGCATCTGCTTCTCCACTCTGAAGGCCTCATTTGTAGCCCTGCTTCTTTCAAACACTTCGTAAACACTTCGACGGTCACGTAAAACTTTGTTGAATGTCTGACCACGTGCAACAAATTCAACGAAGTCCTCCAATGAAAAAAGACGGTCACTTCCCATCTGATCGACTTTGATGTGCTTTTTTTATTTCTGGGCAGGATTTTCATCCACTTTGGCGATTGCGCTTTTGTTTCATTATCGTACCCGTGAATCTACGTTTCATCACGTGTTATGACATGTACTAAACGTTTTCATCAGCTTTTGAACGATCTAAGTACTTCTGACTGACAAGACACGTGGCACAAATTTTGCAGCCACGCGATTTTTCGTTGAAGACACGAACCTTTATTGATGCCTATTTCTTCAGCAACTTCATGGACAGTTCGAAGGTCATTTTCACGAATGCACGCACTTCCTAGACGTGATCATGACGGGGAAAGCCTTCC
>JAFIDM010000006.1:24936297-24951299 GCA_023159025.1 Thereuonema tuberculata | reverse complement strand
TATCCTCTATCTAATGAAAATAGAAATTTCCACTAATAAATTTTCTGAACGAACTCTGTCTAGGCTACTTTTTTGTTTGACGAACTCTTAAGCATCGTTAGATCAGTTTTACATCAAAGAGATCACTTAGAGAAAGGTTTAATATCGACTTAGTAATATTTCTTTGGAAGATTTTGAAGAAATGAGCTTAAATAAAATGTTGAAGACCTCTCGAGTCATCACTTATTTCAACTCCATTATCGAAAAGTTCTTGTTAGTTCTCAGTCGGATTTGCCTTGCTTTTTTTTTCCCTATAGATTCTTTATCGTTAAAATTTCAGCTTCCATGGATAATTAGTTATTGATTCTACGAGTGTAATTTTAATGAACTTAAATAAGGAGTTCTGATTTAAGTCAAACAAAAATGTCCTAATAATAGTCATTCTCACGGACTGAATTATTGTTTCATTTGAACTCTAATTTTTTTTTCTCTTCTACGAATGTTTTGATTAGATAAACATTAAATCAAAATCTATCAACGCTTATTTAATTGAAAAACTGAAATAACGCTTTCCCAAACTAAGCTTGGTTTTCGATATATTTGTACTTGCAATCATTCCTTAGAAATAGAATTAGGCTTTCATTGAATACATCAGTTTCGATTTTTATGTTGTTTATTATTTTGTTATTTGTGGGATATTGTTTGATTTTTTTTTTGTGTGGTTTCAACGTAGATCTTTAATAATGTCTTATCTCGTTCTGATCTCGTGGCATTTCATTATGACTGAATGGAATTACGGGAATTCGTGTGATTACCATTCACGCTCAGAAACGATCGACAACCGAAAATTTTGCTCTCGAGCTCCTTAGAGGAAGGTGAATTTATTGATGGACTTGTCGATTAATCAGCTGACCAAGTCAAAGCTATGACAAAAATGATCTTTGAATTGGGTCTTGATGATTTGATCAGTGCATTTTTAAGTCAATTGAAAAATGATAAATCAATGATTTCGCATTCTCTGTTACTTTCTCGCATTTCAGAAAATAAAAAAAAAATCAGCATAAAAAGAAATATGAATGTGTGTTTATTTATTTATTATAACTTCAAATCTAAAAGACCATGAACCTCAAACTTATCACCAGACGAGATGTGTAACTCAAGAGTGATTTATCAATTTATCCATTTCAGAGGCTGTTTTTATTCTGTACAACAAATGTATTGTAATTGGTTCTGTCTCTGTAGCAATGGAGAAATCGTGAAGTGATAGCAATGTTTTTGTGCCCTTGGTTCTTATTAGTTTCTAAATCCATTACATTGGGATTCCGTAATTTTGAGTGGGTGAGTATTAAAAATTTTGATGCGTATTTAAAAGAGCCTCAGGATGCGTACCTCGGACTAAAAATATATAAAATAAAGATGTAAATATAAGACATAAAAAGCTAAAAAAAAATAATTTTTGCTTCATTTTATATCTTTTTCTCTCTTTTTTTTTTTGCCTTCATAAGAAAAGTTGTGAGAATTAATGACACAAGATTTTTAATTGTATTTTAAATTGTTGATACTGAATTTAAAAATAGCTACAAAACGCATTGAAACAATTTTTTTCGTTTCCAATTTTTTTTTTAGTTCTTGACACTTCTGTCTTTCGCCACGACAAGGGGCTACAACTGCGACCTATTACACTATTTGGCCAAAAGTATCGTGACACCAACCGTTGTACAATCAGAAAATCATGTGGCACATATTAATAGGATGTCAGGCCACCTTTAGCATCAATCACAGCCTGCATTCGTTCGGGAAGACTTTCCACCAGATTTTGAAATAGAAGCAGGAATTTTCTAACATTCGTCCATGAGAACTGCAGTGAGTCCGGCCACTGAACAAGGGCGGTTGGGCCTGGTATGTAATATGCGTTCCAATTCTTCCCAATTGTGTTCTATCGGGGCTCTGTGAAGGCCAGTCCAGTAGTTCAACGCCCATCTGTTCAAAGACAGGACAGTCTTCGCTTTGTGGACAGAAACGGTTATATTAATAGGAAAAGGTTATCCAATTGATACAGAAACGGTCCTTCCTTGAACTGTTGCCAGAGGGTGGGAAGTGAAGAGTTGTCAAGAATATCAACATACATCTCAGCGTTCACGTTTCAGGTCAAAGGAACTAAGGGACCCAGGCCGAACCACGAGAAACAGCCCCAAACCATGATGCCGTCGCCAACTTGACAGTTGGCACAATACACTCGGGTAGGAAGCGTTCTCTTGGCATCCGCCAAACCCAGACGCATTCATCGGACTGCATGTAGTAGGATTCCTCACTCCAAGTACTTGTTTCCACAGTCAATGGCGGTGCAACCGCCTTTTAGCATTCACCTTGCCTATGTTGAGCTTGTCAGCGGCCGAAACCTATGTGTTTTAACTCCCGACAAACAGACATGTGCGGTAACCATTTTTATCTCGATCTATGATGTCATAGCAGGCGATAACAGCGACATCCACTTCTCCAGAGGGGTGTCCGGATACTTTAGGCCATATAAGGCAGTTGAAAAATCGTTGCGCAAAGTATTCCGTAGAAGGTTGCTCACATTATATCCGTAGACACAAAAGAAGAAAGTCAGATCCATGACTATTCGAACACAGGTTCAGACCCTTTGGCAGACCATGGCAAAGCAACAGTGAAAATAATGAGATAGTCACAATAATAACGAATTTGATATTATATTATTATTCTAGAGATTTCTACTGGACATTAATGTAGGGAGAATCTGTAACGCTCTGTCTAAAATTGAAAACTAAGGTATTTTCTGATATTTGAATTGAAGTAGGTCTATTTTCTTCTACTTGTAGATCAATCCAGTAAACGGATTTGTTAAATATAAATGGACAATCCTCTTCATATCTAATAATTGAGATATTAAATCGATTTCCGTTTAAAGTTTCTTAATTTTCAGGAGTTAATTCAGTTCCTACTTTTGTTGTTTCTCAAAGGAAGAAAGAATCTTGAGTTTAATACTAATGAAAGTCCTCCTTGAGTTCTTCGCAAGATTGGTAATGTTTTCTAAATTAATATCTATCTAATTTTAATTATATAAATGCAATTATGGATCCAGTAATCCAGTGATTTAGATTCAGGAGAGCGGTTCAATTTCTGGCTGCGGTCGGAGATTTTTTTCACAGTTATTTCTCCTCCAGACGGACCCTACGTTCACCCAGCCCTCTGTCAAATGAGTACCCGATTTTTTACTCAGGAGTAAAAGGCGGATGGGCTGACCATCCAAAAGCATCTACTCCCATTGGTCGAAAATCGCTGTGAGCTCCAAGGGCCTACATGGCCTACAGCGGTAGAACCTTTTTTTCTAACTTTTTTAAAAGCAATTAAATAAAAGATAGCTTAATATTTAATGACGATAAGTTTCAGATCATTGATTTCGCCTAAGATTTGCAAATTGTGAATTTGTGGTTCTGGAATATGATTCGTATTGATAAAATCTTCGATAGAAACAACAAACAAATAATTCTCTCCGAAATAAAACATTAAAATCTTAATCAAAATATCAAATGCTGTAGGAGTAAATTTAATCTTTTATCTCAGCATAAATGATTGAACTTGATTACTATTAAGCTAATCTAGTTTTATTTGGAGACATATGTGGAGCCGTACATCTGTGTAATACAAAAACAATTTTAATTACAAAAATGAATAATACTACAGATTCGCCAAACGAGAGCTGGCTTTCTCAAGTGACCGCTGTCACTTGAGTCACTTGAGAAAGCCAGCTCTCGTTTGGCGAAACTGTAGTATTATTCATTTTTGTAATTAAAATTGTTTTTGTATTACACAGGTGTACGGCTCCATATATGTCTCCAAATTACTTCAGTACACGTAAAACTTTCCTAATGATCTAGTTTTATTTGCTTTGAGAAAATTATTATGACGGAATATCGACAAATGATACTACAGTATTTTTATATTCTAATAATCTTTCAAATAGTGCAATAATTTTACATTGAAGAAAATAAACAAATCAGATTTCCTTTTACAAAATTGTTATTAATATATATATCAGCAGAAATCTGTAATTTTGAATTTACTTCTATTGTTAAAACATCCATGGGTGTTTTTTTACGTTTTGGAGGCTCCACTGTGATTGGAATAGAGAATCATATAACGGGAATTACGCATGAAATAGTACAGTCTGTATTACATTCGTAAAAAAAAATTTATTAAAGGTTTCTAAATATTGCCTCTAAAATTTTCAAAATGAATTCTAAATGTCTCTGTTCATCGCTGTTATCAAACCAATGTCTTTTCTCAAACGTTTCTCTCGCTTCAGAAAAATGTCATTGGTTGAATAAATGGAGTAACTTAACGGCACAATTTTATGTCATTTTTCAAATTCCTTTCTTGACAGCGGTGATGCATTCACTGGTTTACCTTTTCTATTCGATCGATATCTTGTCTTTCTCTTTTCTTTTTTTATTTTTATGGATGATTGAAGTTCAACACAGCCTTTAAATGGAACACAAGTCCTTGAGTTTAACCATTAGCAAAACATAGTTGTTATACTTGAAGTAAATGTCTCTGTTCTAGTTTTAATTCCTAACCACCAACACACTGTCTCTCTCTGTCTCTGTCTTTTTTTTTACTTAAAATTTGTGACTTGAGTATTTTAAGGAGTTGATTGAATTCAAGGTTGGTATCAATAAACCATTAAGATTATCATTAAAATTAAATTGCTCTAACATTTTAATAAATTTCTTTTTTATTTTAATTCAAGTTGAACAAACGCTTCAATTATACCAAGTCTATGACGAAGAAATGGAAAAGCAAAATTTCATTATTTTAGTTTTCCATTTCTTCATCATGACTTGGTGTAACAGAAGTTTTTATTTAAATCTTAGGGAAAACAAACTAAGCCTCTTTTACTGATGAACTTCACTTTCTTGTCTTTGTATTTCCCTAACTTTTTACTTAATGACTTCTTTTAGATACAATAAACAACCCTTTAGTTTTGGGTTCTTAATTCAGTTCAGATTTAACAAAATAAACTTGAAATACGTTGACAGTTTTTAAGTTGTAGGTTTCTAGCTTCTATGTAGTTAGTTGGTATATCGATAAAGATTAGCAGATCGATGAATAGATATCCGTTCGTCTTCAACGATGTGAAAACAAATCTTTGGATGTCTCCAGCGTAAACATTGTCCTTCGTTTGTTGAAATGGACAGAACAATAATGAACAGACCGAAACCAAGTACTGACAACTATTACCTGTAAACAGAGGAATACTTCAGCCATATTTTATAAATTGATCGCTAATTTGTTTATCGTGAATAAACTTAATTTGAAAAAGAAAAACTATTGAAACAAATTCCGTGTCCTTTCATTTACTGATATTCTGAATTATCTTATTTTTTAAGAAAGGAAAGAAAAATGAATCAGGTATTTACTTTGGTAGTGATTTATCTTCGCTTGTTTTACTCTAAGCTCTTTGTCTTATTAAAATTTCAATTAATTTCATCAGCTTAAATATAATCTAATTGAAAATTACATATTTCCATTCTAATTCTTAGTCTTTTAATATGAAACTATTAATTATAAAAAGACATTTTCAGTTAATTATAAAAACTTCATTCAATTGTATTCCCTTGTGTGTTTGGTTTTCATTTGTTGACGTAGAAATGGCAAATAAGATCTTTTAAATTTTGTAATTCTTGTAATTTTTAAATTATCTCTGTAATTTTAATTGTACGGTAACAAAGAACCCTTCTAACAGAAGAGCAAGAAGAAGAAGAGCATCCACCAATGCCGGGATTTCTAAATAATAGAAGCACTTTCATCTGTTTTTAAATAACTATACAGCCACAATGATAAAAAAAAAAATGATGTAAAACCATAGCAAAAAGTGAAGAAAAAGTTTCTTTAAATAAACGATTTAAATTTGTTTTCTATTTCTGACTCACAACAAAATTTTTATTCTAAATTCTGCGCTTATCAGTTATACAGGAATTGCTGTATTAAAACCATGTGACTGTTGGTGTAAGGAGAAGCAACTTAAATGCTGCTACAATAGATAGGTTATTTTAGAAAGAGTTACATTCTCTAAATTAAATATTCATTTTCTTCATTGGTTGTTAACTATCTACATAATAATTGATTATTGTCATTTATAGTTCTCTAGAAGCAGAAACTTATTTTCATGGATATTTCATTTTTTGATCAGTTAACACATGACAATATTCTTTTTTTATGGTTATTTTAATTAAGGTAATTGTACCCTATATTACTTAAGCTTTAGGCTTATGTTTTTATTAAGCTACGTTAATGCAAAAAAACTTACATTTTCAATGAATGCATCTGAGAGACCAACTTATTGGTAAGTAAAGATACAAGTTTGAGATATTTTTAATTAGAAAATGTATAAAAAAACCTCACAGACAAAAAAGTGCAATTAGGCCATATTGGATAACATTTACACCCAATATGGCCTCTAACTTTCAGACAAAGAAACATTCAGATTAAATTCTTAAATTTAGAAAAAAATTATAACACTTTGGGCTTAAAAAAATCTTTTGTATCGATCTTTGTTAAACCAACGCATTTTTCATGAATGTAAATCACACAAGCAATGCACATGCGCAGATCCTTCATCACATCTTCCTTGCAGATGTTACAAAACCACATTCTTTTCTTGCAGATTTTTGTTTGTTTGTTCGGAATAGATTTTGTGAGCAAGCCTTGTTTTTTAATGCTACAGCTTTGGTTGCACTTTCGTTGGAAAATAAGGATGTTTTCAATACAACTGAGCTACTATTGATAGCTTTCTGTCTATCAGTAACTTGCGGAGTGTTTTTGGTTGGGGTTGGAAGGAAGTCAGAAAATGTGCTCGTATTAGCATGTACCTTCAGATGAATCTTCATTAGAATTAATCAAGGCAACTTCAGTAGGATCAATCTCATCCGTGGGCATGGCATTTGCTCTTGTACGCTTGCAAGTTGATAAACCTGAAGGCTGTGGAGAAGTATGTCATGATGGTGAAGAAATTGTCTGAGTCGATGTAACCTGAGATTGTGCTCAGATGCTATACTTGGTTTGAAGGCTTCTTCACCAAATGCATTCGGATCGTAGAGATACAAGCCCGTGGCTCTGAATCCTGAAACAGCAAATAAGTGATAAATATAAGTCACACCTACTAGGCTATATTGGGTCCCACTAACACTAGAATACAATTCTTCTTAAAACTAAAAGAAAGATTAAAAATAATAAAACGTGGTTGAGTCACTAAAAAGCAGGCTAAACATCCTATCTGCAGGCGCACTATCTTTTTTTCAACAACACTAACTAATTAGTAAAAACAGATACTTACTCTTACAAACTTAGATGCGGCTACATAAAGAAAAGCTTGCGCGCAATCACTTATTTTAAAAGATATTCGCGCACTAGCTGTGGCGTGGGATTACATCAGCCAAGTCGGACCCCATGTTTCTAAGATACAACTGGCACCATGCTTTTCAATTCGTGGCGTACTAACTGAGCTAACGTGATTAGGCCATATTGAGTATACATACCTTAGGTAAGAATTTAAGAATTGAAGAATGCACAGTTCTTTAAATGGAACAACATATAAGCCTGAATTGACTAAATCACAACTTCATTTCTTTGAATCTTTCACATCAGTTTAAGCAAATAAACGAAAATAATATTATGGATGCTTTATAGGTGCTCGATAATTTGAGCAAACCGCCAACTTGCACGAAAAATGTGTAATTGCTCGAAAACTAGCATTTAGCGCTAAATACAGTATATTCTAATTGGAGGCAAGTTTATCAGCAATTCAACACCAGCGCCCCTTGCAGCGAGAAAACGTATTTCAAAAGCGTCAGTAGTGAAAGCTTCTGACTGGAATCTGGATGTCCTTTGTTTCCATCCACGATTTCATTGACTACGTTCTCTTCTTCTCTCATTTTTCTTCTTCTCTTGTTTTCCTTTTTCCTTATCGGTGATGTAAAATGAGTGAGAATTAATAGCAACCCAAATCTCTTCGTCGCTTCACTGGTCGGCATTTTTAATCGCGATAGCAACGAGATACAAATGACAATAACTTGTTCGTATAAAACGATGGCAATTTCTCCAGGCGGCAACTGGGAAGTTTTCAAACGTCTTTTGGGCAAATTTTTGAGCAAATATAAAGCAGTATTACACTAAACTTAGAAACCATCAAAGTTATAATGAAAAGTTATTTAAAAAAAAATATCAGTACTCAAATGAAAGACAGGCAATTAACTCTGATGAATGACATGACTAAGTAATTAATAGAATAACAAGTCAGTGCATGGCAGGATTTGAAGAGCTTTGACATTTTAGCTGGAATAAATTGTTAATCTATAGTAATTTATGGATTAACGAAGTTTTAGCGGTAAACTATCAAAACCCTAAATTCATTTGGCTACATTTGGCTTATTAGCTTTTAAACTCTTCCTAAACTTAAAAACAAAAGCATTTCAGTTTAATCTGGATAATAATGGATTAGTAATAATGGACTTATATATGAATTTTTTTAATCCCACTGAATAGTGCAATTTAATAATAAATTTGATGTATTTGCTGTATATAAATAGAAAGTACAAAAAAAAATCAAGTCCTGATGCGAATCTTGTTCTCTTTATTATTATTTATATAATTATTGCTAAAATTTGCTGAATATTTCACAAGAGATTTAGAACTAAATTAGTTTCATTTGAATTTAATGTTTGAACTGCGGTTTCTGTGAAAAGAAGATTGAAGAGTAAAAGGAGAAATAGATTTGAACGAATCACAAAAACCAAATGAAGAAAGAAAGAAGAAAAATTGAGAACAGGCCTGGAAACACTTTGGCCAATTCATTAGTAGGAGAGTTTGTTGTTTTTCTTGTTGTTTTATTTCCTGTTTAGTTTGTAATTAAGATCTATTGGATGCAGTCTTGCTTCTTTCATGGAACCTTTTTTCAAAAAACGTGAAATAGGAAAGATGTAATTGATGCAGCTCGTTAAGTAAGAAAAGGATGTTTACAATTTTTAAAAATCTAATCTGACAGAAGGATTTACAGTTTTCTCTTTAAGCTTAGTATTAAACAACGGAAATTAATCCATTTTAAAATATTTAATTAAAATTAACTGAACTTAATTTATTTTCATCAAACGGAAAATTTATAGTTACATACATTGAAATTTACAAATAACGAGAATTTTCATTTATGTTTTTTTCCCTAATTTAAAAACAAAAATGAATACAATGAGATATAACTTTATTAAGTAGACCTATCTAGTAGTGTGTTGCTCCTCCTTAAGCCTTCAACCTGAATTCGCCTTGGCGTAGTTTTTACAAAAATACTAAAAGTACTGTGCAAGAGTATCATACCATAGAGATATGATTGTGTCACACAATTGCTGCAAGAGGCACAGTGTAACAGTTCTTTCTACTTCATCTCAAAGATATTCAATAGGGTACATTCAGGCCACTGAATATTCGTTGTCCTGTTCTAGGAACTATTCTATGGTGATTTTATTCTTGTGAGACGGTTTGTGCTGCTGGAAATGTCGAATGAGAATAAACTGTAGCCATGAACGATGAACTTGGTCAGCGATGATGTTCAGTTACGATATGGGGTTCAGACATAAGTCTATGAGTAAACGAGTATTCATTACTGACTAATGCTATAAGGGTTGTTCTGCCTTATTTAGACAGAAAACTGGAGTCGCTTGACGTATTGAGTATTTGAATGAACGTGAGGCTGTAAAAACGGTATCTAGGTATAGAATACGAATAGTTCTTTCAAGAATTCTAAAAAAAAGGAGATACACTGATGAATTTTCACATATATTATTGTATGAATGGAAGATTTTAAAAATCAGTTTAACGTGTGTTGTGTTTTAAAATTTTATACTTCTAAAAAGCAATAATAAAAACACCAAATGGTGTGTTTTTATTATTGCTTTTTAGAAATAAATGGAAGATAAAAAGAAAGTCTTCTTTATTTTCCTGTTTTTCCGTTCATTTATCTCAATTTTTATCCTTATTTCTTCTTTTTTTAGAGACAAGCCAGTGGTTGGAAGTCAGTCTTCTTATCTTCATAAAAAAATAAAAGGGATGGGTGGTGGAGGAGAATAAACAGAATTGATTAAATGACACTTTTCTCCCAGCTGATGTTGTCTTATGAATTGATATCTCTGTTGTCTTTTCATAAAAACTTTGTTGTTTTACTGATCATTCAGCAGAAAGAACAAAAAAAAATTACTAACATAATTTATTTTATTTTTGAATTGGATTTTAAGATGATTTCAGTAAAAATAATGTTCCACATCCTATATGTTTATCAAAGTTTTTCAATTGTTATTGATGAACCGTTCAAAATGCAAGAGTTGTTAAATTACATAACCACAACTTATACTTATTTTTTGTTATTGTAGTAAGATGTAGAAATACATTATACAGAATACCGTGTTTACTCGCGTATTTTTCGCTCTTTTTTGGAGGAAAAAAAATCGTTTTGAAATAAGGGTGCTTAAATTACGCGAGAAATAAAAAAAAAAAATCCTCTGCTTTTTACTCGTTTTTGTCACAAATAGCAAACAAGTACACCGATCGCGAGTTTATCACTACCCACAGCTGTAGCAAACCTCAGTTGGGGGTGGGAGGGGGCTTGTAAGCGAGAGGCCACATTCCCGAAAGCAAACGTTTTATGGTCGGGTGGAAGGCAGTTTCAGACGAGTGTGGTGAGGTTAACTCTTTACCATTATAACTGACCAGTCTACTATTCGACACTGAGAAAATTTATGCGAGGGAAAAAAATCCAAAATATGCTCTTAAAATACGGGAGTAAATTAGCTGAAATTTGACAAATAGTGAAATAGACAAATGAGTATCTGTAGTTGGTTTTTCCGATGGGAAGGGTTAACGAATGGATTAGAAATTGAAACATTGTTTATTCCACATCACTTTCTCCAGTAGCATGAATAAATTTCCCAACTTAGTTAGAAGTATCGATATGCTTTTGTAGCTCAATGTATGTATGTGAAATTATAGTGAGTATTTTGAGGTTTACGTGTGGAGATTTAGGTATAATTCCTGTTATCGATAGGACAATTGGAATAGTATTAATCTTCAATGGTTTTCGAATACCTGTTCTCAATCTCTGTATTTCGTGATATTGTTTTGTGTTCATCACGGCATTTTCTACTTAAATCATTTTACATGTTGGATCTTTACTGATGTATTTCTTGTATTTCTTTGTAACTACATCTTGATCCTGGATAGCCATGAGAAAAATCTCCGTAGAAATCTGATTGCGGAGCCAAGAAGCATTTGATTGTCAATGAGAAATCAGTTCAATCCTCACTTCTCTTTCTGAGTGTTTTTCTCAGTATTGTTGGTATTGTTTTCAACTAGTTTTAGATGAGTTCACTGAAGGCAAGGGTTATCAGCTTTTACTATTACACAATGGAAGGCTGAAGCGCCCTGTTTAGAATAAAATAACTTTTGAATTTGTCTAGTAAGAAATTCAATAAAATCTATGAGGCCTCGTCCTCCTCCTTTTCGAGTTAATGTTAGTTTCTCTACAGAAGATGTAGGATGATGTATTTCCTGCTTACTGAATAATGTTCTTGTTTTCCTATTTAATTATTTAACTCTGTATTTAGCCGTCTAAACCTAGGTTCGAATCCCGATTTCGGTATGGATGTTTACTACCTTTTCTTTCTATATTCCTCTTCGTTCTTTCAGCCAACAGTGGTTTTAAAATGCATGGTAATATGAACTATTTCGTTTTTCGTTGTAATTTTATCACATTTTAGTTTATTTTTATTTTATTTGTTTGTTTCACATTTCGGTTTAAGGTTATGACGTCATGCATAACAGGCGTTGTATGCTAATGCAGGTTTGTATAATTGTTCAAATTTGTATGTGAACGAAACAACATTAAAATGAACAATTATCAAATCTTTTACAGTACAAAATGTGGATTGATCTGGTTTATTTAAAGAAAACAAATCATAATGAAAACCATTACTATTAGTCTATGGTCCGTCGAGGCGGATAGGTCTAAAAACTGGTAACTTTGAATGTGTTTAATTTACCTCCACAATGGATGACTTAATCAAAAAGAGAGGTGTAAATAAGGATAAGATCACGTGTGTTGGAAATTTTGTGCAAGGCTATAGGGTCATCAGATAACACAATACAGAAATTAACAGAACTTTAGGTACGATATTATAAAATACCATTGAATCAAATGTAATAGAACTAACTGACCCAGAAGAATTGAGTAGTCATAAAATTAATGAAAAGGAAGTGGGAAATAAGTATGTAAACATCAAAACGAGATTGCATTATTAACTGATAGTTTCCAGCTAGGTTCTACATCAGATAGGCTAATGCTCAACATACATTATATGCAAATCAGATGTAAAGTTATCCCGTACGGAATTACATAGTTTTAATGGTGAATTATTTAGTCCATTTTGGACAACATTTCATGATTTGTTTGCATCCGTGATTCATCGTAATTCGACAATTAGTGAGGCACAAAAATTGCATTATCTGAAAATTGCATTAAAAGACGAAGCGTTCTTATTAATTCAACAGCTTGACACAACTGAGGCAAATTGTAGGGAGGCGTGGTTATCTTTATTAACTGATCGGTGTCAAAGTGAAAGACATGTCATTTACAGAAGCATTTCTCATAAACTATGAAGACATTTGAATCAACTGCTGAATTAAGAAAATTGTAGATAGAACTGTTAAGCACACATGTGCAGTGGAATTATTGAACCATATATTTGTATTTCTCCTAAGTGAACGAACGAAATGACAGTGGGAATCGTCAATTACTAACAAACATTTTCCTATTTTTGATGAAATTAAGTGCTTCTTTGAGGAGCAATGTCATGCTCTTGAATGGACACTCGATATCGAACAAAGGTAGTCAAGGACATTCATTGTGTTTTAACTATCTAAGAAAGAGTACAATAGTAAAGACTATTATTGTAAATCAACATTGCACATTTTTTTTACATGAAACATGATACTAATTGCATTTTATTAAACCTCAGTCTTGTGATCACATGGAATACAGTAAGTCAGTGTCAGAAACGACAACAGTAAAGGGTGACGTCACTATCAGTTCTGTAAGCAGAACAAACAAGCAGTATACATTGTTGGTAACTGTAATTATTGAAATAATAGACTATTTTGATGTACATCATAATGGTCGAACATTAATGAATTCTGCATCCGAGGCAACTTTCATCACTGAAACTGCAGTGTAGCGAATTGAGTTGAAAAGACAAAAATAATATATTGGTAGCTGGTATTGGACAAATGACTATTAGTTATAGTCACCCGAGATAAAACAGAATTTCAGTTAAGATCTACGTACAACAGCCAATTAATAACCATTAAGACATTGGCTCTCAATAGAATCACTGGATTAATACCTCCTGATATAATCAACAATAAACAATGTAAAAATACCACAGGTATTCATTTTATAGATCTAACAAATAATAGTCTAGGATCTATTGATATTTTTGATTGGAGGAGATTATTTTTCGATTGTAATGGTCCTCCAAATACTATTTTGGGTTGAATAATGTGTGGTCAAACCGATATCAGAGGTCAATCAGCAAAATGAGAATCATCTTGCATCACATATTATGATTATGATTTGAAGAGAAAGAGGAAGTTTTTCTTCTTTTTTTCTCATTTATGTATTTTTATTTATATTTTTCCTGAAGAAGTCCCTTAATTGGGTTGAAATATAGAATTGGAATTTATGAAGAAACTAAGAAGTAGTGAATTATTTCGTTATTTTTGTATCTTGCATCACTTTTTGAACAGAGAACTCATATTCGTGACAGTACTGGACAATATGTTGTTTCTTTACCCATAAAAGAAGATAACATGAAATAAGGTGATTCATTTAAATATGGCAACACAATGTTTCTTGACGCTAGAAAAACGGTTATCTCAATTATAACAACAGCAACAAAATGTTGATTTTTAAAGCTTAATATGAATAATATTCCTGAAGAGTGAATATTCCATCAGCGAATTATATTCCATATTATTTTGTGTTGAAAGAAAGTAGTACTACTACCAGTTTACGAGTAGTTTTCGATGCATCTTCCAGGATTAACTCTGGAGTGTCTCTTAATGACAAGTTGATGGTTGGGTCTAAATTACAAAGTGGGCCTAAATCCTAAATAATATTCTTTCGGATTTGACTGGATTAAATTCTATTGCATTCTCTGCTGATATGATAGGTAAAATGTACAGACAAGTGCTTGTTCACAAAGAAGTTAGAGATTTACAACGCACTTTGTGGCTACCTGTGACATTGGCTGTCCATCAATTGAATACCAGGAACAGCCTCAGGGCTCTATTTAGCCACCAAGGTTTTACAATAATTAGCTCATGATAATTAGGGGTTTCAATATCCACGAGCAAAGAACATTACATTAAGAGATTTTTATGTTGATGATTTAATATCAGGTGAACAAGACATCACAACGACTTTAGAAGCACAATAACAATTACTATCACTCATGGAATCAGGTGGTATGATATTACGCATGTGGTCATCAAATTCAGATGTAACACAGTTACAGCAATGTACAAAGGAAACTGTAAAAATCACCAAAATTACAATATGGTTATCTTCTACTCATAAAGGAAGACATTATTCCTCCTTGAATTGACCAATTGGACGTTTTTACAAAACACACTCTGGTAAGGATGGATTTGTATTGGTAGTGGCTATCAAGAAATCAAGTTCGGTCATAAATCGTCCAACTGTTAAAGTTTGCAAACTACCTATAGGCGACGATCAGGAAGATTAAAACCTTCTTTGTACCTTAGAGGTCCAACGTGGGGGAGGATGTTAATACGAACCACTTCGTTTTCGTTTTAATTGTATCTTATTTATGTGATAAGTTTAACGTGCCTTAGACTTAATAAAATTGGCGTACTTTATTGGCACATAAAAAGGTAAAAATTAA
>JAFIDM010000006.1:24904097-24931297 GCA_023159025.1 Thereuonema tuberculata | reverse complement strand
CCCCCCTCTTTTGTTGTTATGAAATTTTATACTTTCATTTAATTATACGAGAAGATTTTCAACTCAGACCAACAAAATGTAAAAGAAAATTTGCAAGGCGATTACTAAGAGACGAAGAAGATCTACTAACCTTCCAACTTTTTTCTCGAATCACTATAATTACACTATATGACAAAAAAAAATGAAATCACTCTAAAGGAAACGTCATTTTGATGCAACTTTGAATTTGAATGAAACTTTGAAAGTGCCATTTGGAAGAAGAGACTTGGAACTGATTCACATTTCACAGTGAAAAAAAATAATTTTTATTGAAAATATCAGCATCATTGTTACATTATTAGTACCGTATTGAACCGCCTCTGGTATGGAGTGAAACAAAGTTGTCTTGTGATTTGCCCAAACTTGCTACAACTGCTGCTCCAAAAACCAGGTATCCGATGATGGATACAGTTATGTGCTGACATGTCCCATATGCACGGTAAGGACCTGGCTGGTGTAGAAAAGGTTTGAATTGCTTGCAGGCACATCTGGGAAATGCGTGCAGTGTGTGGACATGCATTATTCTCTTGGAAAATTGTTCTGGGAGACATGATACGAAGCGCAAAACAAGTAGTTGGAGGATTTCCTGCAAGTATTGCTACCCATTTAAAGTCCCTCGATTGAAAGGCGATCTTCTGTCATAACATATGACTCCCACACTGTTATGGCAGATGTAATGGTTGTATTGCTCTAGACAAAATTGCCAGGATTTGAGAGCTGTCCAATGCTACTCAGTATATGGATGCGATGATCATCTACTGAGAACTCATCACTAAACCATCCCTAAACTCATCGTAAACCAAATGAGACCATTCCAGATCAGACCATGTCCAGAACTCTAGATGGAGTCTCCGGTGGTGGGTAGTTAAAGGGCCTCGTAAGGGCAACGGAAAGAAACCGAGCCTCTGCAATTCGTCTGTGAATGGTGAAGAGGTACAGCTGTGGGAGCAATTAGGACTTGCTCAAAACAAACCAATTACCTTTAGCGATGATACTGATGGGCACAGGGACTTGGTGAGTGTCTTCACGCAATCATTGAGTTCAGCACCTTCCCACAGAAGCATCAATATGCGAGCGATTCGTCTGCAGAATCAGCCGGCTTCTCGCAATCCCACGATTCGGCCTTTCTCGAGGTCCTATAATTCCTCCTAGGGTCTTCGAGCGCGTCGTCGCGGCATTACTAATGGTAAACTGATGTGAATTAACAGTTCCACGAAGAAGAATGTATCTAGATTCTGAGGATTCTTATATGGACAATGAGATGTTCACTTCAGTTGAGCCATGAGGATGATGGTGGAATTTCTTGGCAACTAAACTTTAATCATCTGGATAACTAATAGAAAGATAACTGCACACGAAGTTCCATTCAAATTGGAAGCTTCCTTCATGAAACAGAGTATATTTAGAAAATCAAATTAATCCAGAAGAAACTTTCAAATCATTTTGTACATTGACTATTACTATTTGGCCATTAAGCTTGGACTGTGTTTCAGTCCATTTCCTTTTTGTTAATATATTGATTTGTCTGAATAACTCTATTGTTTGTTAATTTCCTTCCAGTTACTTCTGTTTTATTTATTTTTTTAATTCTATTCAGAATTAAATTAAAGTGGGTTTCAAGAAATTTTCAAAAGACAAATAGGCGTCAGTAAAAGTAAATAACAGAATGAACAGTTCAATCAAATCAAGTCATTCTATGCGTCTCTGAATGTCACAGATTTCTTAATATTGGATCATTAACAGCTGAATACTTGGTTACATGTTGGTTTATTCTAATCTAACAAGGTTCGACTTAATAACGCGGCTCCATGGTTTCAAGATGAAATTAAAAAGCATGGATGAAATTGATGCCATGAACTACAAAAGTATCTCAGAAGACGAAATAACTAAAATATTTAAGAGAACACACTTTGGGAAGGTATCAGGTTGTGATAATACAGCAAAAACACTTTCCATGGCTGTTTCAAAAATTTATGCCGTATCTCGTACATGAAATCAAAAGGTGAAGACACCCAGAATCTATAGAATTATAGAATAATTACCTGTCTACCTGCTTTATATAAAATTCTCATGTTATTCTTAGCAAACATAATATATATATTGCGAAAATAACAACATTTTGCACAACAATAAAAAGGATGTCGAAGAAAGTCACAGAAATGTAAGAAATCATCGATGCAATTATTCTGGATCAGACTAAATATAAAAACAGAAATATCATACAATAGACATTGATTATAAAAAGGCGGTCGAATCAATCTCCCCGTTCTTGACTGATTGAGATATTACAGAATTCATTCCAATGAAAATTTATAGAATTCATTCTACACTCCTTAAAATAAATCATGAATACATTGACAACTACCTTAAAACTTTGCATGAGTGGGACATATATTACTACCAGCCCAATATATGTAAAAAGCGGAATCTTTCAGTGTGACATCCTTAGTGCATTATCGTTCTGTATTTTAAACTGTCCACTCTACCACACAACACAGGTTATGACTTCAAATTAAAAAATTAATTTGAAACTAAAGCACAACCTCACACAGCACATGGGTGACATTAAATGAACTCATCAACAAAGAAGCAACTTGATCATCTACTCCACATCACAAAACCTTTTGATGACATCTGTATGGAGTTTGGTTTAGATAAATGTAAAATACAAAGTGTCATAAAAGAGAAAGCAGAAATGCTTGATTTTGAGCTACAATTTGAGAAAAAGATAGATTCAATGATTGCAGAAGAAACATATAAATACCTCGGTTACCAACAATTACAAGAAACAGACCACAGAGGCACAAAATGAATGTTAATTATTGAATGCACAGATAATTAAATTGATATTAGAGTCATACCTAAAAGGAAAAAGAAAAGATCAAGGTCATTAACATATGTGACTCGAAGGAATCACTTACTCCTTCCAAGTCATCCAATACCAAGATCTCCTTCTTCTTCACTCTTAATCTAATTATCTGGGTAGAGGAATCCTTAAGCTCAAGATTACATACAGTATAAGCCGCATTACGGTGGGTGCGCCACTTCCCAAAAGCATTGTTCTTGATTATGATTTGTTTTCTTTAAATAAACCTGGTCAATCCACATTTTGTACTGAATGAGACTTGCTAACTATTTTAATGATGTTTCGTTCACATACAAATATGCATACTGTTGCTATGCATGACGTCATAATTTTAAACCGAAACGTGAAACACACAAGTAAAATAAAAACAAACTAAATATGATACAATTAAAACTAAGTGGTTCGTATTAACATCCTCCCCCACGTTGGACCTCTAAGGTACAAAAAAGGTTTTAATCTTCCTGATCATCGCCTATAGGTAGTTTGCAAACTTTAATAGTTGGACGATTTATGACCGAACTTGTTGTCTTGATAGCCACAACTCATACAAGTCCATCCTTACCAGAATGTGTTTTGTAAAAACGTCCCATTGGTCAATTCACTGGAGGAATATTGTCTTCCTTTATGAGTAGAAGATAAACATATAATTTTGGTGTTGTTACAGTCCGCTTTGTAGGTCGCTTTGTAGGTTGCGTTACATTTGAATTTGATGACCACATGCGTGATATCATACCACCTGATTCCATGAGTGATAGTAATTGTTATTGTGCTTCTAAAGTCGTTGTGATGTTTTGTTCACCTGATATTAAATCATCAACATAAAAATCTCTTAATATAATGTTCTTTGCTCGTGGATATTGAAACCCCTAATTATCATGAGCTAATTATTGTAAAACCTTGGTAGCTAATAGGGCCCTGAGGCTGTTCAATTGATGGACAGCCAATGTCACAGATAGCCACAAAGTGTGTTGTAAATCTCTAACTTCTTTGTGAACAAGCATTTGTCTGTATCATATCAGCAGAGAATGCAATAGGGTTTAATCGAGTCAAATCCGAAAGAATATCATTTAGGATTTAGGCCCACTTTGTAATTTAGGCCCACTTGTCATTAAGATACTCCTGAATTAGTCCTGGAAGATGCATCGAAAACTACTCGTAAACTGGTAGTAGTACTACTTTCTTTCAACACAAAATAATATGGAAAATAATTCTCTGATGGAATTATTCACTCTTCAGGAATATTATTCATATTAAGCTCTAAAAATCAACATTTTGTTGCTGTTGCTATAATTGAGATAACCGTTTTTCTATTGTCAAGAAACATTGTGTTGCCATATTTAAATGAATGACCTAATCCATGTTATCTTCTTTGATGGGTAAAGAACAACATATTGTCCAGTACTGTCACGAATATGAGTTCTTTGAAAATGTAGTTCACATTCTATTACTTCTTTAGCACGAATTGGTTTATGTGAAACCTCTTCTAATTTCCAATACTGGCACATCTGTTCCAAAAGTGATATAAGCTGATTCTCATTTTGCTGATTGACCTCTAATATCGGTTTGACCACACATTATTCAACCCAAAATAGTATTTGGAGGACGAACACGACCATTACAACCTAAAAATAATCTCCTCCAATCAAAAATATCAATAGGTCCTGGACTATTATTTGTTGGATCTGTAAAATGAATGCCTGTGGTATTTTTCCATTGTTCATTGTTGATTATATCAGGAGATATTAATCCAGTGATTCTATTGAGAGTCAATGTCTTAATGGTTATTAATTGGCTGTTGTACGTAGACCTGAACGGAAATTCTGTTTTATCTCGAGTTAACTAATAGTCATTTGTCCAATACCAGCTACCAATATATTATTTTTGTGTCTTTTCAACCCAATTCGCTGCACTGCAGTTTCAGTGATGAAAGTTGCCTCTGATGTAGAATTCATTAATGCTGGACATTTATGATGTACATCGAAATAGTCTATTATTTCAATAATTACAGTTGCCAACAATGCATACTGCTTGTTTGTTCTGCTTACAGAACTGATGACGTCCCCCTTTACTGTTGTCTTTTCTGACACTGACTTACTGTATTCCATGTGATCACCAGACTGAGGTTTAATAAAATGCAATTAGTATTATGATTCATGATTTACAATAATAGTCTTTCTTAGATAGTTAAAACACAATGAATGTCCTTGACTACCTTTGTTCGATCTCGAATGTCCATTCAAGAGCATGACATTGCTGCTCAAAGAAGCACTTAATTTCATCAAAAATAGGAAAATGTTTGTTAGTAATTGACAATTCCTACTGTCATCTCGATTCTTTCGTTCACGTAGGAGAAATACAAATATGTGGTCCAATAATTCCACTGGAACACCTAACACTACACGTGTGTGCTTAACAGTGGTGTCTACAATTTTCTTAATTCACCAGTTGATTCAAATGTCTACGTAGGTTATGAAAAAAACTTCTGTAAATGACATGTCTTTCATTTTGACACCGCTCAGTTAATAAAGACCACGCCTCCGTACAATTTGCCTCAGTTGTGTTACCTGTTGAATTAATAATAACGCTTCACCTTTTAATTCAATTTTGAGATAATGCAATTTTTGTGCCTCACTAATTGTCGAATTACGATGAATCACAGATGCAAACAAATCATCAAATGTTTGCAAAATGGACTAAATAATTCACCACTAAAACTAGGTAATTCCATACGGGATAACTTTACATCTGATTTGCATATAATGTATGTTCATTACCTATCTGATGTAGAACCTAGCTGGAAACTGTCAGTTAATAATGCAATCTCGTTTTGATGTTTACGTACTTATTTCCCACTTCCTTTTCATCAATTTTATGACTACTCAATTCTTCTGGGTCAGTTAATTCTATTATTATTTGATTCAATGATATTTTATAATATCGTACGTAAAGTACTGTTAATTTCTGTATTGTGTTATCTGATGACACTATAGCCTTGCACAAAATTTCCAACACAAGTGATCTTATCCTTAATTACACCTCTCTTTTTGATTACGTCATCCATTGTGGAGGTAAATTAAAAACACATTCAAAGTTACAAGTTTTTAGGCCTATCCGCCTCGACGGACCATAGACTAATAGTAATGCTTTTGATTATGATTTGTTTTCTTTAAATAAACCAGATCAATCCCCATTTTGTACTGTAAAAGATTTTATAACTGTTCATTTTAATGTTGTTTCGTTCACATATAAATTTGAATAATTATACAAACCTGCATTAGCATACAACGCCTGTTACGCATGACGTCATAACCTTAAACCGAAATGTGAAACAAACGAGTAAAATAAAAACAAACTAAAATGTGATAAATTACAACGAAAAACGAAATAGTTCATATTACCAGGCATTTTAAAACAGTAGTTGGTTGAAAGAACGAAGAGGAGTATAGGAAGAAAGGTAGTAAACATCCATACCGAAATCGGGATTCGAACCTAGGTTTAGACATCAGTCTAAACGGCTAAATACAGAGTTAAATAATTAAATAGGAAAACAAGAACATTATTCAGTAAGTAGGGAATAAGTTTTTTAAATCTTCTGTTGAGAAAAAAATATTAACTCGAAAAGAAGGAGGACGAGGCCTCATAGATTTTATTGAACTTCATACTAGACAAAATCAAAAGTTCTCTTATTCTAAATAGGACGCTTCAGCCTTCCATTGTGTAATAGTAAAAGCTGATAGCAAATTTGCATCCCTTGCCTTCAGTGAACTAATCTAACACTAGTTGAAAACAATACCAACAATACTGAGAAAAACACTCAGAAAGAGAAAGTGAGGATTGAGCTGATGATGCACCCCAAATTTTAAGGGCATATTTTGGATTTTTTTTCCTCGCATAAATTTTCTCAGTGTCGAATAGTAGACTGGTCAGTTATAATGGTAAAGGGCCCTACCACACTCGTCTGAAACTGCCTTCCACCCGACCATAAAACGTTTGCTTTCGGGAAGGTGGCCTCTCGCTTACAAGCCCCCTCCCTCCCCCAACTGAGGTTTGCTACAGCTGTGGGTGGTGATAAACTCGCGATCGGTGTACTTGTTTGCTATTTGTGACAAAAACGAGTAAAAAGCAGAGGATTTTTTTTTTATTTCTCGCGTAATTTAAGCACCCTTATTTCAAAACGATTTTTTTCCTCCAAAAAAGAGCGAAAAATACGCGAGTAAACACGGTATTCTGTATAATGTATTTCTACATCTTACTACAATAACAAAAAATAAGTATAAGTTGTGGTTATGTAATTTAACAACTCTTGCATTTTGAACGGTTCATCAATAACAATTGAAAAACTTTGATAAACATATAGGATGTGGAACATTATTTTTACTGAAATCATCTTAAAATCCAATTCAAAAATAAAATAAATTATGTTAGTAATTTTTTTTTGTTCTTTCTGCTGAATGATCAGTAAAACAACAAAGTTTTTATGAAAAGACAACAGAGATATCAATTCATAAGACAACATCAGCTGGGAGAAAAGTGTCATTTAATCAATTCTGTTTATTCTCCTCCACCACCCATCCCTTTTATTTTTTTATGAAGATAAGAAGACTGACTTCCAACCACTGGCTTGTCTCTAAAAAAAGAAGAAATAAGGATAAAAATTGAGATAAATGAACGGAAAAACAGGAAAATAAAGAAGACTTTCTTTTTATCTTCCATTTATTTCTAAAAAGCAATAATAAAAACACACCATTTGGTGTTTTTATTATTGCTTTTTAGAAGTATAAAATTTTAAAACACAACACACGTTAAACTGATTTTTAAAATCTTCCATTCATACAATAATATATGTGAAAATTCATCAGTGTATCTCCTTTTTTTTAGAATTCTTGAAAGAACTATTCGTATTCTATACCTAGATACCGTTTTTACAGCCTCACGTTCATTCAAATACTCAATACGTCAAGCGACTCCAGTTTTCTGTCTAAATAAGGCAGAACAACCCTTATAGCATTAGTCAGTAATGAATACTCGTTTACTCATAGACTTATGTCTGAACCCCATATCGTAACTGAACATCATCGCTGACCAAGTTCATCGTTCATGGCTACAGTTTATTCTCATTCGACATTTCCAGCAGCACAAACCGTCTCACAAGAATAAAATCACCATAGAATAGTTCCTAGAACAGGACAACGAATATTCAGTGGCCTGAATGTACCCTATTGAATATCTTTGAGATGAAGTAGAAAGAACTGTTACACTGTGCCTCTTGCAGCAATTGTGTGACACAATCATATCTCTATGGTATGATACTCTTGCACAGTACTTTTAGTATTTTTGTAAAAACTACGCCAAGGCGAATTCAGGTTGAAGGCTTAAGGAGGAGCAACACACTACTAGATAGGTCTACTTAATAAAGTTATATCTCATTGTATTCATTTTTGTTTTTAAATTAGGGAAAAAAACATAAATGAAAATTCTCGTTATTTGTAAATTTCAATGTATGTAACTATAAATTTTCCGTTTGATGAAAATAAATTAAGTTCAGTTAATTTTAATTAAATATTTTAAAATGGATTAATTTCCGTTGTTTAATACTAAGCTTAAAGAGAAAACTGTAAATCCTTCTGTCAGATTAGATTTTTAAAAATTGTAAACATCCTTTTCTTACTTAACGAGCTGCATCAATTACATCTTTCCTATTTCACGTTTTTTGAAAAAAGGTTCCATGAAAGAAGCAAGACTGCATCCAATAGATCTTAATTACAAACTAAACAGGAAATAAAACAACAAGAAAAACAACAAACTCTCCTACTAATGAATTGGCCAAAGTGTTTCCAGGCCTGTTCTCAATTTTTCTTCTTTCTTTCTTCATTTGGTTTTTGTGATTCGTTCAAATCTATTTCTCCTTTTACTCTTCAATCTTCTTTTCACAGAAACCGCAGTTCAAACATTAAATTCAAATGAAACTAATTTAGTTCTAAATCTCTTGTGAAATATTCAGCAAATTTTAGCAATAATTATATAAATAATAATAAAGAGAACAAGATTCGCATCAGGACTTGATTTTTTTTTGTACTTTCTATTTATATACAGCAAATACATCAAATTTATTATTAAATTGCACTATTCAGTGGGATTAAAAAAATTCATATATAAGTCCATTATTACTAATCCATTATTATCCAGATTAAACTGAAATGCTTTTGTTTTTAAGTTTAGGAAGAGTTTAAAAGCTAATAAGCCAAATGTAGCCAAATGAATTTAGGGTTTTGATAGTTTACCGCTAAAACTTCGTTAATCCATAAATTACTATAGATTAACAATTTATTCCAGCTAAAATGTCAAAGCTCTTCAAATCCTGCCATGCACTGACTTGTTATTCTATTAATTACTTAGTCATGTCATTCATCAGAGTTAATTGCCTGTCTTTCATTTGAGTACTGATATTTTTTTTTAAATAACTTTTCATTATAACTTTGATGGTTTCTAAGTTTAGTGTAATACTGCTTTATATTTGCTCAAAAATTTGCCCAAAAGACGTTTGAAAACTTCCCAGTTGCCGCCTGGAGAAATTGCCATCGTTTTATACGAACAAGTTATTGTCATTTGTATCTCGTTGCTATCGCGATTAAAAATGCCGACCAGTGAAGCGACGAAGAGATTTGGGTTGCTATTAATTCTCACTCATTTTACATCACCGATAAGGAAAAAGGAAAACAAGAGAAGAAGAAAAATGAGAGAAGAAGAGAACGTAGTCAATGAAATCGTGGATGGAAACAAAGGACATCCAGATTCCAGTCAGAAGCTTTCACTACTGACGCTTTTGAAATACGTTTTCTCGCTGCAAGGGGCGCTGGTGTTGAATTGCTGATAAACTTGCCTCCAATTAGAATATACTGTATTTAGCGCTAAATGCTAGTTTTCGAGCAATTACACATTTTTCGTGCAAGTTGGCGGTTTGCTCAAATTATCGAGCACCTATAAAGCATCCATAATATTATTTTCGTTTATTTGCTTAAACTGATGTGAAAGATTCAAAGAAATGAAGTTGTGATTTAGTCAATTCAGGCTTATATGTTGTTCCATTTAAAGAACTGTGCATTCTTCAATTCTTAAATTCTTACCTAAGGTATGTATACTCAATATGGCCTAATCACGTTAGCTCAGTTAGTACGCCACGAATTGAAAAGCATGGTGCCAGTTGTATCTTAGAAACATGGGGTCCGACTTGGCTGATGTAATCCCACGCCACAGCTAGTGCGCGAATATCTTTTAAAATAAGTGATTGCGCGCAAGCTTTTCTTTATGTAGCCGCATCTAAGTTTGTAAGAGTAAGTATCTGTTTTTACTAATTAGTTAGTGTTGTTGAAAAAAAGATAGTGCGCCTGCAGATAGGATGTTTAGCCTGCTTTTTAGTGACTCAACCACGTTTTATTATTTTTAATCTTTCTTTTAGTTTTAAGAAGAATTGTATTCTAGTGTTAGTGGGACCCAATATAGCCTAGTAGGTGTGACTTATATTTATCACTTATTTGCTGTTTCAGGATTCAGAGCCACGGGCTTGTATCTCTACGATCCGAATGCATTTGGTGAAGAAGCCTTCAAACCAAGTATAGCATCTGAGCACAATCTCAGGTTACATCGACTCAGACAATTTCTTCACCATCATGACATACTTCTCCACAGCCTTCAGGTTTATCAACTTGCAAGCGTACAAGAGCAAATGCCATGCCCACGGATGAGATTGATCCTACTGAAGTTGCCTTGATTAATTCTAATGAAGATTCATCTGAAGGTACATGCTAATACGAGCACATTTTCTGACTTCCTTCCAACCCCAACCAAAAACACTCCGCAAGTTACTGATAGACAGAAAGCTATCAATAGTAGCTCAGTTGTATTGAAAACATCCTTATTTTCCAACGAAAGTGCAACCAAAGCTGTAGCATTAAAAAACAAGGCTTGCTCACAAAATCTATTCCGAACAAACAAACAAAAATCTGCAAGAAAAGAATGTGGTTTTGTAACATCTGCAAGGAAGATGTGATGAAGGATCTGCGCATGTGCATTGCTTGTGTGATTTACATTCATGAAAAATGCGTTGGTTTAACAAAGATCGATACAAAAGATTTTTTTAAGCCCAAAGTGTTATAATTTTTTTCTAAATTTAAGAATTTAATCTGAATGTTTCTTTGTCTGAAAGTTAGAGGCCATATTGGGTGTAAATGTTATCCAATATGGCCTAATTGCACTTTTTTGTCTGTGAGGTTTTTTTATACATTTTCTAATTAAAAATATCTCAAACTTGTATCTTTACTTACCAATAAGTTGGTCTCTCAGATGCATTCATTGAAAATGTAAGTTTTTTTGCATTAACGTAGCTTAATAAAAACATAAGCCTAAAGCTTAAGTAATATAGGGTACAATTACCTTAATTAAAATAACCATAAAAAAAGAATATTGTCATGTGTTAACTGATCAAAAAATGAAATATCCATGAAAATAAGTTTCTGCTTCTAGAGAACTATAAATGACAATAATCAATTATTATGTAGATAGTTAACAACCAATGAAGAAAATGAATATTTAATTTAGAGAATGTAACTCTTTCTAAAATAACCTATCTATTGTAGCAGCATTTAAGTTGCTTCTCCTTACACCAACAGTCACATGGTTTTAATACAGCAATTCCTGTATAACTGATAAGCGCAGAATTTAGAATAAAAATTTTGTTGTGAGTCAGAAATAGAAAACAAATTTAAATCGTTTATTTAAAGAAACTTTTTCTTCACTTTTTGCTATGGTTTTACATCATTTTTTTTTTTATCATTGTGGCTGTATAGTTATTTAAAAACAGATGAAAGTGCTTCTATTATTTAGAAATCCCGGCATTGGTGGATGCTCTTCTTCTTCTTGCTCTTCTGTTAGAAGGGTTCTTTGTTACCGTACAATTAAAATTACAGAGATAATTTAAAAATTACAAGAATTACAAAATTTAAAAGATCTTATTTGCCATTTCTACGTCAACAAATGAAAACCAAACACACAAGGGAATACAATTGAATGAAGTTTTTATAATTAACTGAAAATGTCTTTTTATAATTAATAGTTTCATATTAAAAGACTAAGAATTAGAATGGAAATATGTAATTTTCAATTAGATTATATTTAAGCTGATGAAATTAATTGAAATTTTAATAAGACAAAGAGCTTAGAGTAAAACAAGCGAAGATAAATCACTACCAAAGTAAATACCTGATTCATTTTTCTTTCCTTTCTTAAAAAATAAGATAATTCAGAATATCAGTAAATGAAAGGACACGGAATTTGTTTCAATAGTTTTTCTTTTTCAAATTAAGTTTATTCACGATAAACAAATTAGCGATCAATTTATAAAATATGGCTGAAGTATTCCTCTGTTTACAGGTAATAGTTGTCAGTACTTGGTTTCGGTCTGTTCATTATTGTTCTGTCCATTTCAACAAACGAAGGACAATGTTTACGCTGGAGACATCCAAAGATTTGTTTTCACATCGTTGAAGACGAACGGATATCTATTCATCGATCTGCTAATCTTTATCGATATACCAACTAACTACATAGAAGCTAGAAACCTACAACTTAAAAACTGTCAACGTATTTCAAGTTTATTTTGTTAAATCTGAACTGAATTAAGAACCCAAAACTAAAGGGTTGTTTATTGTATCTAAAAGAAGTCATTAAGTAAAAAGTTAGGGAAATACAAAGACAAGAAAGTGAAGTTCATCAGTAAAAGAGGCTTAGTTTGTTTTCCCTAAGATTTAAATAAAAACTTCTGTTACACCAAGTCATGATGAAGAAATGGAAAACTAAAATAATGAAATTTTGCTTTTCCATTTCTTCGTCATAGACTTGGTATAATTGAAGCGTTTGTTCAACTTGAATTAAAATAAAAAAGAAATTTATTAAAATGTTAGAGCAATTTAATTTTAATGATAATCTTAATGGTTTATTGATACCAACCTTGAATTCAATCAACTCCTTAAAATACTCAAGTCACAAATTTTAAGTAAAAAAAAAGACAGAGACAGAGAGAGACAGTGTGTTGGTGGTTAGGAATTAAAACTAGAACAGAGACATTTACTTCAAGTATAACAACTATGTTTTGCTAATGGTTAAACTCAAGGACTTGTGTTCCATTTAAAGGCTGTGTTGAACTTCAATCATCCATAAAAATAAAAAAAGAAAAGAGAAAGACAAGATATCGATCGAATAGAAAAGGTAAACCAGTGAATGCATCACCGCTGTCAAGAAAGGAATTTGAAAAATGACATAAAATTGTGCCGTTAAGTTACTCCATTTATTCAACCAATGACATTTTTCTGAAGCGAGAGAAACGTTTGAGAAAAGACATTGGTTTGATAACAGCGATGAACAGAGACATTTAGAATTCATTTTGAAAATTTTAGAGGCAATATTTAGAAACCTTTAATAAATTTTTTTTTACGAATGTAATACAGACTGTACTATTTCATGCGTAATTCCCGTTATATGATTCTCTATTCCAATCACAGTGGAGCCTCCAAAACGTAAAAAAACACCCATGGATGTTTTAACAATAGAAGTAAATTCAAAATTACAGATTTCTGCTGATATATATATTAATAACAATTTTGTAAAAGGAAATCTGATTTGTTTATTTTCTTCAATGTAAAATTATTGCACTATTTGAAAGATTATTAGAATATAAAAATACTGTAGTATCATTTGTCGATATTCCGTCATAATAATTTTCTCAAAGCAAATAAAACTAGATCATTAGGAAAGTTTTACGTGTACTGAAGTAATTTGGAGACATATATGGAGCCGTACACCTGTGTAATACAAAAACAATTTTAATTACAAAAATGAATAATACTACAGTTTCGCCAAACGAGAGCTGGCTTTCTCAAGTGACTCAAGTGACAGCGGTCACTTGAGAAAGCCAGCTCTCGTTTGGCGAATCTGTAGTATTATTCATTTTTGTAATTAAAATTGTTTTTGTATTACACAGATGTACGGCTCCACATATGTCTCCAAATAAAACTAGATTAGCTTAATAGTAATCAAGTTCAATCATTTATGCTGAGATAAAAGATTAAATTTACTCCTACAGCATTTGATATTTTGATTAAGATTTTAATGTTTTATTTCGGAGAGAATTATTTGTTTGTTGTTTCTATCGAAGATTTTATCAATACGAATCATATTCCAGAACCACAAATTCACAATTTGCAAATCTTAGGCGAAATCAATGATCTGAAACTTATCGTCATTAAATATTAAGCTATCTTTTATTTAATTGCTTTTAAAAAAGTTAGAAAAAAAGGTTCTACCGCTGTAGGCCATGTAGGCCCTTGGAGCTCACAGCGATTTTCGACCAATGGGAGTAGATGCTTTTGGATGGTCAGCCCATCCGCCTTTTACTCCTGAGTAAAAAATCGGGTACTCATTTGACAGAGGGCTGGGTGAACGTAGGGTCCGTCTGGAGGAGAAATAACTGTGAAAAAAATCTCCGACCGCAGCCAGAAATTGAACCGCTCTCCTGAATCTAAATCACTGGATTACTGGATCCATAATTGCATTTATATAATTAAAATTAGATAGATATTAATTTAGAAAACATTACCAATCTTGCGAAGAACTCAAGGAGGACTTTCATTAGTATTAAACTCAAGATTCTTTCTTCCTTTGAGAAACAACAAAAGTAGGAACTGAATTAACTCCTGAAAATTAAGAAACTTTAAACGGAAATCGATTTAATATCTCAATTATTAGATATGAAGAGGATTGTCCATTTATATTTAACAAATCCGTTTACTGGATTGATCTACAAGTAGAAGAAAATAGACCTACTTCAATTCAAATATCAGAAAATACCTTAGTTTTCAATTTTAGACAGAGCGTTACAGATTCTCCCTACATTAATGTCCAGTAGAAATCTCTAGAATAATAATATAATATCAAATTCGTTATTATTGTGACTATCTCATTATTTTCACTGTTGCTTTGCCATGGTCTGCCAAAGGGTCTGAACCTGTGTTCGAATAGTCATGGATCTGACTTTCTTCTTTTGTGTCTACGGATATAATGTGAGCAACCTTCTACGGAATACTTTGCGCAACGATTTTTCAACTGCCTTATATGGCCTAAAGTATCCGGACACCCCTCTGGAGAAGTGGATGTCGCTGTTATCGCCTGCTATGACATCATAGATCGAGATAAAAATGGTTACCGCACATGTCTGTTTGTCGGGAGTTAAAACACATAGGTTTCGGCCGCTGACAAGCTCAACATAGGCAAGGTGAATGCTAAAAGGCGGTTGCACCGCCATTGACTGTGGAAACAAGTACTTGGAGTGAGGAATCCTACTACATGCAGTCCGATGAATGCGTCTGGGTTTGGCGGATGCCAAGAGAACGCTTCCTACCCGAGTGTATTGTGCCAACTGTCAAGTTGGCGACGGCATCATGGTTTGGGGCTGTTTCTCGTGGTTCGGCCTGGGTCCCTTAGTTCCTTTGACCTGAAACGTGAACGCTGAGATGTATGTTGATATTCTTGACAACTCTTCACTTCCCACCCTCTGGCAACAGTTCAAGGAAGGACCGTTTCTGTATCAATTGGATAACCTTTTCCTATTAATATAACCGTTTCTGTCCACAAAGCGAAGACTGTCCTGTCTTTGAACAGATGGGCGTTGAACTACTGGACTGGCCTTCACAGAGCCCCGATAGAACACAATTGGGAAGAATTGGAACGCATATTACATACCAGGCCCAACCGCCCTTGTTCAGTGGCCGGACTCACTGCAGTTCTCATGGACGAATGTTAGAAAATTCCTGCTTCTATTTCAAAATCTGGTGGAAAGTCTTCCCGAACGAATGCAGGCTGTGATTGATGCTAAAGGTGGCCTGACATCCTATTAATATGTGCCACATGATTTTCTGATTGTACAACGGTTGGTGTCACGATACTTTTGGCCAAATAGTGTAATAGGTCGCAGTTGTAGCCCCTTGTCGTGGCGAAAGACAGAAGTGTCAAGAACTAAAAAAAAAATTGGAAACGAAAAAAATTGTTTCAATGCGTTTTGTAGCTATTTTTAAATTCAGTATCAACAATTTAAAATACAATTAAAAATCTTGTGTCATTAATTCTCACAACTTTTCTTATGAAGGCAAAAAAAAAAGAGAGAAAAAGATATAAAATGAAGCAAAAATTATTTTTTTTAAGCTTTTTATGTCTTATATTTATATCTTTATTTTATATCTTTTTAGTCCGAGGTTCGCATCCTGAGGCTCTTTTAAATACGCATCAAAATTTTTAAAACTCACCCACTCAAAATTACGGAATCCCAATGTAATGAATTTAGAAACTAATAAGAACCAAGGGCACAAAAACATTGTTGTCACTTCACGATTTCTCCATTGCTACAGAGACAGAACCAATTACAAAGCATTTGTTGCTTTCTGGACAGAATAAAAACAGCCTCTGAAATGGATAAATGGATAAATCACTCTTGAGTTACACATCTCGTCTGGTGCTAAGTTTGAGGTTCATGGTCTTTTAGATTTGAAGTTACAATAAATAAATAAACACACATTCATATTTCTTTTTATGCTGATTTTTTTTTTATTTTCTGAAATGCGAGAAAGTAACAGATAATGCCAAATCATTGATTTATCATTTTTCAATTGACTTAAAAGTGCACTGATCAGATCATCAAGACCCAATTCAAAGACCATTTTTGTCATAGCTTTGACTTGGTCAGCTGATTAATCGACATCAATAAATTCACCTTCCTCTAAGGAGCTCGCGAGCAAAATTTTCGGTTGTCGATGGTTTCGTGTGGAAATCACACGAATTCCCGTAATTCCATTCAGTCATAATGAAATGCCACGAGATCAGAACGAGATAAGACATTATTAAAGATCTACGTTGAAACCACACAAAAAATCAAACAATATCCCACGAATAACAAAATAATAAACAACCTAAAAATCGAAACTGATGTATTCAATGAAAGCCTAATTCTATTTCTAAGGAATGACTGCAAGTAGAAATATATCGAAAACCAAGCTTAGTTTGGGAAAGCGTTATTTCAGTTTTTCAAATAGATAAGCGTTGATAGATTTTGATTTAATGTTTATCGAATCAAAACATTAAAAATAAAAAATAAAAAATTAGAAAAAAAAAATTAGAGTTCAAATGAAACAATAATTCAGTCCGTGGGAATGACTATTATTAGGACATTTTTGTTTGACTTAAATCAGAACTCCTTATTTAAGTTCATTAAAATTACACTCTTATAATCAATAACTAATTATCCATGGAAGCTGAAATTTTAACGATAAAGAATCTATAGGGAAAAAAAAGCAAGGCAAATCCGACTGAGAACTAACGAGAACTTTCCGATAATGGAGTTGAAATAAGTGATGACTCGAGAGGTCTTCAACATTTTATTTAAACTCATTTCTTCAAAATCTTCCAAAGAAATATTACTAAGTCGATATTAAACCTTTCTCTAAGTGATCTCTTTGATGTAAAACTGATCTAACGATGCTTAAGAGTTCGTCAAACAAAAAAGTAGCCTAGACAGAGTTCGTTCAGAAAATTTATTAGTGGAAATTTCTATTTTCATTAGATAGAGGATAGAATAGGAATAGTAACTTACTATTTATTTAATATCCCGAAGTATCTTCCTTGCATTTCATTCGATAGACCTGTTTTATTATATTTTAACTGGTCCTATTCGTTGATCCATTGTTGATAAGGTAAGATTCAGCGAAATAAAATAATCAAAATCATTTCGTCCCTGATATGACGTTGACATACAAAGCACATGACCATTCTATTCATCAACTGACCTTTTCTGAGAGCCTCATCGCTCACTGCCTAATGTTCCAGCAAATTCTACAAAGAAGTTAGACTCTTTAAATTTTCATAACTAAAAAACAAATAAATTCTTTGTACTAATATTTAAACTAACACTTTAATACTCAAAACTCCATATCCGATGATATTTCAAAGGCTTCATCAGCCTTCTTCCTCAGGCCTTTTTACATTATTGGACGAGAGAACATCTTCCTCCTTCCAATTATTTGTTAATTTAGAATTTCTAAATTTTCTTGTTTGTGAATTTTAGTTTATTCTCTCGTCCCATAATGTAAAAAGCCTGAGGAAGAATATCGTCGGATATGGAGTTTTAAGTATTAAAGCGTTGTTTTAAATCTTTAAATTTGCTCTATAAAAATACAAAGATAGCTACTGTATTTTGTGTTTATAGAAGTGAAAAGAAAAAGATGTAACCTAATCGATATTGGATCTATTATTACATAGTATTTCCACACTTCCTTTTTATAAACCTCAATGTTTCCAATTTCGGGTCCTTTTCCTTCTATAAGCAGGCAAATAAAAAGCAAAGTTTGATCCAATAAAAATTTCCATCGTCATGAGGATTTTTGCAGAAAAGGACTTTTTTTTTGAATATTTCCTGAGGCGGAACGTCGTCGTCGTATAGAACACAGAGACGTAAACAAACTCATATTTTACTACCAATAATGAATGAATGGAATGGAACCGATAAGTGCGTGAAATGCCACTGAAGAGGGATCTCTCAGTTATTAATTAATTAAAACTTCGATTTAATTAGTTTTTTTCCCTTGATTTCGTATCGTATTACATTAATCCTTGGGAATTAAACTGGAAGGTTCGAATCATCCCTTCCTAAGTGTTCCTTATTAAAAGAATAGATCCTTTTATCAGTCAATGTAAAAAAAAAGAAATATTAACGAGATTCAGTTACAATTCCCCAAAGAATGACAGAATTAAAAGATCAAACAGAGACTATGAACAGACACTCAGATAGAAGATGAATTTATATTTCCAAAGGCATTGTTATCTCTTACGATTTTATATGAGATTTACATCATATGAGGATATAATAACAAAACTCCCTAAACAAACTCAAAACAGGTAAAAAAAAATATATTGAGATATATTTTGATGTAATTCATTAAACAAATTCAAAATACTTTAACAATTATAAATAAGGAATTATTGTCTCAGGACTCTTACCATGTTAACAATGCTTTTTGTTATGAGCTAATGCCAAATACTGTTTTCCAAACAGAAATCTAGATGATAAGATTAAACTTTTAAGTACCGTATGAAATTTGATGTCAATCAATGCATTATTCTTTGAATTATTTAATCGTATTTTGGCCCTTTTTTTAAAGGTGACCCATAAGACTATTTATATACACACAATAGTGGTTGTAAACTTTCAAACAAACTTTCAAACTTTTACTTCAAGCATCATCATAAATTGCTTGACAGAACCTTGAAACACTAAACACTCATTGTGACTGGACAATATCATTTACATCTCAAAACAGAAACTTTGACGTTGTTCAAACATTTTTGTTTAAGTTATTTCGGTATTTTGTTTGTAAAGAGATCCGGCAAATCCAAATTTTAATCACATCTACATAATAACATTAATTCGTAAGTAAGGTTTGATGTAGACCGGTTAATTATTTTTCAAGTCATTGCTCCTACAAAATTCACATCAACAGAAATCATCAAACAGACAGACAGGCTAATAAAAAAACAAAAACAAGACTTTAGATTTGTTCTCTAGATCGACTTTCATTTCAAATCGGGTAGTGGCTCTGATTGTCCTGTTTTAAATGAAAATTTTAATTACTAAAATAATTATGTAAAAGGTGTATTACAATAAAGAAAGTAATTTGGCTTTTGTTTGTAAGGTTACTATATTATTACAATTGTTATCTAGGGAAAAAATAATATATATTTACTATATATAAATATATATAAAGCTCATTTTTTATTTTCTGCTATGAATTTGTGTGCTATCAAAACTAAAATTGACAGGGTCGTTGAATACGTTTTAGCCAAGTTTGGTTTAGAGGATCTACATTCATCAGAAAAATGATGCCACTGATTGACGAAATGAGCAAGAAGATATTTTAACTATCAATTAGAAATACGACCACTATTGTTAGAATGATCAGTTGAGATAAGAAAACCCAAATGGTATCTTTGAGCAACGAATCCGGATGTTGTTGGGGTTGACTTGTCTCATCTACAAGTGGGTCTTGATGTAAATTTAGGCTTTTAAGAAATAAACATTTCCTCCTGCATTATACTGAACTTTAAAACAACAACAAGAAAATGAATGTCGTACTTCTGGTGAGATTTCATAAATCAAAATATCTCCAGAAAAGCAGTTGAAAGTGAATAGGAATTGGCGTCCAAAGTGAATACGAAGATCTTCTCAATTCAACATTGTTGTCTACATCCTTCCATTTTAATCATTATCTCAGATATTGAATTTAATAGAATGTAATAACAATAATCTTAGAGACAACTTTTGCACTTTATAGATACACTATCAATCAGGAGAGTTTATGTTTTACTGACAGGTAATCTATGTTATCTCTCATGTTCCTCTTGGCAAAATTTTTTATGTACTGTATTTTCATTGGAAAGATCGCCAATATTAAAAAAAAAGCTCTAATGTAATAAAAAAACCAAGCATTTGTTAATGATTCGTTAAGTATTTCGTTATTTCTTTTTCATATGAAGTATTGTTTGTAGCAGATGATTTTGCACATTTCTATAATAAATTTGTTTACTTGGTTCAGAGGTCGGATACGTCCAACACTAGAATCTAAATCAACAAAAGAAAATAATACATTTTACAAAAAGTACTGAGTGTCTTATCGTTTAATACCTAAAAACTGACTCGTGGAACATTAATATTACTCATCGAAAGCATTAAGGAAGTACTTGGATAGAAATACTTCGATTATAATGTCCATCATTCATCTCTGACTGAAAATCAGGAAATTTAAACTGGAAAGTTTTTATCTTAATGTCCCTTCTTTATCGTACTTTTTGAAAGTCTGTAAAACCTGTGAAAGGCGATGGAAAATCATCTTCCTAGAAACTCACGAACAGAAACCTTCAACAACAGACTGGGCTGATGATGTTCTTTTTCTAGGCACTGGTCTTCAAAGTATTAACCACAGGAAATCAAAAACCGAATTTGAAGATTCTTTTATTAGAATAAACTCATTGATTTCACCTTCGAAAAGAAACCACAGCGAAACCTAAGACTAGTTTGTGAGTTAAGGTCAGAGGTCAAGGTTTCTCGTTTCAAGCTCAGGACTTTCTTTTTTCTCAGGGAAAGAACAAAAAAAAAAGCCTCTAGTGTGAAATGATAGATTCTGAGACTTCGTCAAAGGTAATAGTTTGGTTGAGGAACGAACTCTTTTCTTCCCCCGAGGAAACCATCGAAGATAAATGGTATCCATTCGTAGAAATGAAATATTGCGACAAGAAAATCCCCCACGACTTAAAGGGATTACTATTGGAGTCACAACAAATCGATACAAAAGAAGACCTTTCATAGCGTCTTAGGCTTATTTAAGACTGTTTCGAGGTCAAAATCTAATTCTAATTCCTCAAGTCTGAGAAAAACGTTGGTTACATTCGTAGGTGTTTTTCCCATTTTCCTTTTTCTTTCCAGAAAACAAAGATTGCAGAGTAATTAGGTTTCCCCATTTCCCTTTTTATTTCTTATTATCTAACATTTGTTGTTTTTAACAAATGTTGCTGTTTTGAAACAAGATTTATTAGTTTATTTTCCATAAAAAAAGAAGATTCAAGTTCTTTGTTGTAAAAGTTTCTCTGTAACTGTTCTGCCTCCGATCAATAACATAAGACTAATGTGAAACTTTCAACTTATTGATCTTCTTGAAATTTGACGTGCCTATTTATAGATAAGAGACTACGTTTCACTTGAATTGACAAAAAAAAGAGAGAAGTTTAATCATCGCTGCGTCTATGTCTAAATTTCTGTCTGAAAAATTCCATATATGCGTAGATCTTTTAAAATTGCCAAATTTTCCCAAATAGATATATTCATAAATACATAAATTAAAAGAATGTGTAATAATGATAAACTTATGGAAAATAGTTCCAAAATTATTTTAGGAAATTCTTGTTTTTCTTTATGAAACCTAAATTGTTTCTTCTTGCGAAGTTATTTGGAAGATTTAGATTTTCTTATTTTAAATATTTTTTTTCGTTAAATCTGCTAGTTATTTAGAAGTTCCTTCATTTAGTTTCAATTCATTTAGAAGTTGATAGAAAATAACCTTAAAATAATTTCGAACTAAATAAAATGTGGTTTGTTAATCAAATAATAATTTGATTTAATCTTTAATTAGCAAACCCATAAAAGTTTTAGTGATCACGTGACCTTGGATTCTGAGGTGACTTTCTTAGTCATGTGACCTTTCACTGCGACCGGACAACCTGTAAAAAGTTCATCTCATTGAGAGAAACAACTTGTCTTTACATTTTGGTCATCTAAATGAACGATTTAGAAGTTGACCTTAAGTCACGTGGCCTTTTTACACATAAGTAAGTGAGCTTTTAATAATTACATTTTTGCAACAACAAAGAATAATATAGGCTATTTTGCAGACGATTTTATAAAAAGTAAACTCTGTAAGGGTGTTTAAATCAAAATAGCTCTATCTCTGTTCGGACACATAGTTCATACAAACTTTTTATCTTTCACAGTATTGACCTTCTCTACTGGGACACCCTTTATGTTCAATCTATGATTAAAGAATTTGCCAATAAAAATAACAACAAAGATTAAAGCAAGCTGTGAAAAACCTAGACTGTGTGTAATCTATTCTTTAATAATAAAAAATAATAGACATTAATGATGCAGAATCACGATAAGTTAAGAGACAAGTGTATCTTTGATAACAGATTAACAATATTAAAACGGAAACTAACCTTGGAATGATAAAAAGTACCTTTTATAAATCAAAAATAAAAGCAACATTATAATATCCTAACAATTACAGTGCTTAAAATAATTATATTTTGACTAATTTATAGAATGAAGCCCCAACAACAACAACAAAAATAAATTTCAAATCTTAGTGAATGCATGGAAATAAGAAGGGGAAAAAAATAAAGATTTAATGAGGAACAACTCAAAAAGAAAACAACAGACATTTCTTCACTGTATTGAGACAATGTTGGAATTGATCACGGATTAAGTCTTTAAATAGTATTTAATGGCAGTTCTTAAAATTCAAAACGAAATTGGCCATTGTTTTTGGAATGATGTTTTGTATTCAAGGATAAAAAGGAGGTTTTCATTTGAAGAGTCGAAAGTAAAAACTGACTATCTATCCTGACATGTCCAGGAAGTTTAAATAAGAAGGTTGTAAAGAACTTCAACGTTCAACCAAAAAACTATATAGTTCTCTATATTTTAAAATTGTCCTGAAAGAAAAGATACAAGCAACTAACTGATGAAGAACAAGGTCAAAGAAGGAATAAAAACTGTAGAATTACAATGAAAATACAAAGATCATCAGCAACAGAAAATTGTTACTGAATCAATTTTTAAAGATTAATTTCGATTCACAAATACTTAAACTTATTTTATTTTACAGATTTATTATTCGAAATCATAAATGCTGGGAACGATCTACAGTTCTCATTATAAATAAACTTTCTAATATTTTTGAAGTGTTACATGGATTCCTATTATGCTAATGTTATCAGGATATTTTAGATTCATTTGAATAAAACCCAGAAAAACCTTTAATAGCAACGTAGCACTACTTATAGGTTATTATCAATTTTCTTGAAAACATACAAAATATTTCTTAGGGAAAATGAAAATATTCATAATTTATTTATTAGAAAAGTACATTTTTTTTAAAAGTAGCTTCATTAAATTGTTGACGTTTTAAAGTCGCAAAATCAGCCAAGATTAAGGAAAAGAATTCGTTAAACCAACAACCTTTTATATCGAAATAAATACAGTTGTTGTATTTTTTTAGAATATTCGTTGTTGAAACACATTTTTTTTAAGCTTCGAATTGTAAAATTTTTGAAAATCCTTTTAATTTAATGTTTGTAAAATTCTGTTTGTATTAACATACCTTCAATGGTAATGGCTTTTAAAAACCCAATGTAAGCTATTTGGTGTCTTTCGTCTGTAAATATTTTTTTTTATTCGTTACAATTAACAGTTTTACAGTAAGATTCTTGCAATGATTCCGTCACTATTTATTTTCATTGTGTTTAAATAACAAAAACACTATCACTGGCTATAGAATGCTGGTTATGATCTAAATATAGTATTACAACTTTTACTTTTTCTTAAACTTTTCAAATGTGATAAACTACGTTGGTGATGGTAACAACAGATCCTTCAGTGTCAGTAACAATGGGAAAAAAGCTTTTATTTATTTTAATATTATTTCAGAACTGAAAGCACAGAAACACAGATACTTTTCATCCTTTGTTACAATTAATAATTAACTTCAATATCAACTTGTTTGGAATGTTTCTTGATGGCTAATAACTTGTTTGGCTTAATGAGGTCCCTGGAGACTCCAATAGAAACGTTTTGCTGCAAAATAAAGAAGTTACGCAGTTCACTAAACCCAGAAATGTTAATAAATTTGTGCCAGGAGCTCCTCTTCAAATAGAACATCATTATTTAGAAAGGAAACAGAATGAAATCGCAAACGAAATTTGCTTAATCCATATGTTAACTTCGAAATGAGATACCTAATGATACAAATATGAAATATTCATGAAATGAGAAGCTACCGTGGAAACATTGATTCCAAGCTATCAATGGTTTTGCAAATATTTAGAAAATAAATTATACATTTGTGGCTATTCTATTTCTGGATCCATTGGGTTTTGAAATTCAATTCTCGCGTTAATTTATACAGAAATGTCCTATCGGGAGTTTTGAATAATATTCGTCTATTCCAGTCAAAGTCCAATTTTCTGGAGGTCGTATATTTTTGTGTAATCAACTGAAAATCTGAAAGATTTGAAATCATATTTAGTGTTGCTATTATCAGGAGATGTAGACAACAAGATCTAATCTCACAATTCTAATTATTATTTTTAGAATTAACTAATCAGAAAATTATAGATTGTAAAAGGAATCTCTACAAAAATCTGTTGTTGGGAACGATATCCTTATTAAAATCTCTATGACATTCAATTTCTTAGCTACCCAAAAATGTTATTGATAAATTGGAATGTTATGGAACAATTTGTTCTATTGATCTTCTTGTATCATTGCTTTACTTTAGATTCGGGCGAGTGCCTATTGTTATTGTTCGATTGGATTAATGATGTAACTTATTCTCAGTCACTACTCAAAGAATGACGTCATATCCGTAGAAATCCTCCGTCCGTGGGTCAACTTGAAGATCAATTTTTTTTTTGTTTTCCTCGTTACTAACGGTTTGTTTTTTATCGCAATCATTTCTTTAGTATTTTAATTTTCAACACTTTGTGATTACAACCAAATGCTTCAATATTCTGTTATTGGATTCTAAATTTTTAATAAATAATGGAACACGAGTTCTTATATAAGTAATTGCAGAGACTAATGACATCTGAATTACGAACAAAATACTGTCTTAATCTCCAGATTTATCTAAATGTTTGTTCAACCATGAGATGGCATCAATCTCAAAATAGAATCACTGCCAACCTCTTGAGTCAAGATGGTTTTCTAATCTGTTACAAATCGCCTTTCAGTCAAGTGTTCTTCAAGGATCCAAACAAAATATCAAAATGAAAATATTTCTGTGCCACTTCTACGTAAGTAAAATTCGTTCAAATCTCGTAGAAAAAGTATTTGGGCACCTAAATCACTGTACATCATTAAAATGTTCATTGAATGAAACCGAAACATTGAATGAATTGGATCCTCCATAAATTGATTATCCATTCACGGAGGATCCAATTGATCAATTGAAATTGATTATCAATTTCAGTAAAAGTTTTGCCTTACTTTTGGATCACTCAAAGTGTGAACATTGTTCGGTTGTTAGAGGCGATACCGAATTCTGGTTTTCTGAGGCAATAAACTAAGCTAACTATTGAGATCTATTGAAATACTTAAATGCAAAAGTTTATTAATAAATTTTCAGTAAATATTTTATTTATTGAAAAGACTTAATTCAGCATCATTAATCCCGAATGCGTGGGACTAAGAATATTTCGAATTTGTATTTTTCCGGGTTTTGGAATAAAACCTGGTGGTTTTGCAGGAAGTAAAAAATATTTACTTTCATAAAAGTGACTTTCAGTTAACATTAAATACGTGAATAAAAAGGGAAAAAAACATTAAAGATTATAAATTTATTTATTTCTGATCTTCAGTAGGCGAATATCGAAAGAGATTAACGGACAGTGCGAATTGTCTTAAGTCTTTCTGGAGTCCTCTGTAGCCAATCAGATGAGGGTATTGTGTAGTTTATGACCTCCGTTTATTATCTACCCTATTCTAGCTACATTCCGAAAAAGCAATTACAGAGAAATGTAATCATCTGATTACTGGCTTAATGGTCTGCGGAGAAACACAAAACATTAAAGCTTTGACTTAAAAGACATAGACTGGATTCCCTGTTGATAAAAAATCCTGAGAAATTCCCTGACTTTATGATCCTAAGCAATTGGCATCATCAGTTTCTTAGACCATTTCTTAATGTATTCCCCTCAGAATGTGCTCATATTATAGGCAGGACATCATCTTGAAAAAGTTACGGTTTTCGGAATTCTGGATTAGGAATGTTCAACTGTAATATCAACAAACAGATGCATTTCTTTACTATTAATTACGGCAGGATCCAATGGTTTCTTTCAACTATTTTTAAATGAACATAAATTTAATAAGCATAAATTCCATCTCCATTGAAGACTTGTTCCTTAAAAATATTCTCACTTACAAATGTTTATTGTAGCAAGAACTTGAATTAAATTACTATTTTCAAAATATTTCCCACCATTCACTCTTTTTTTCTTTTTTAATATTTTTCATTTGAATTTTATAAACATCATTAGCCGTTGCAAATCTTCCATTTTCTTTTCTTCGTTTTCAATGAATTCTCCTCTTCAACGTAGCGCGTTAGTTAGAGCACCAAAAAGTGATGTCAATCTTCTATAGGAGTGGGAGACAGTGATGCATCCTCCATTGATAGGCAGAATAAGACCACGGGGGATTAAGAGGATTTTTTTTTTCTTTGGAAAACACGGTAAGGTGGAATAAATTTTGCTCAGTTGTTTGAGGAAATCCTACACATATTTGAAAACAGACAATTATATTTTAGTTGAAGTGAAAAATTAATTATATCATCATTTCCTTATAGTTTTCTTTCGTTTTAACATTAAGCTTCTT
>JAFIDM010000006.1:24873364-24901609 GCA_023159025.1 Thereuonema tuberculata | reverse complement strand
CTTAACCATTGTTTACGCTTGTTTTTTGATGCGAATTTTAACAAATTAAATTGTTAATAAAAACGAAATAAACAAGTGAATATAATTTTGTGCTAAAGCATAAATTTAAGGGCGACCAATAATAATTAAAGAAATTTAAAAATAATAATAAAAAAAGGAAGTACATTAACTTAAGAAAAAAAAATTAGGAAAATAAGAAAAATAAAAAAAATTCACGCGGACATTGAAGAAAAAAAAGATTAAAGAATTTAAAAAAAAAAAAAAATAGTCGATTTGAACCGACAGTCTCCAGCATAGGAGTCTGAAATGTTACCCATCAAGCTACAGCTGGAATGAGATGGTTGCATTTCTAACATTCAAGCTAATAGAGGACGTATACCATCTTTCGGGAATTGTTAAGAGGTGGACGGACAGGACAAACGCAATAGCTACCAAATGGGTCTTGAGAATTTCGTTGTTGTGCATTTTAAAATAGTGACATTCCAAGGATTGTTTTTTACTCCACTTTAATTCTATTGAGAATTATAAAAACAGTTCTATTTATTTTTATCTAAAATAATGTTGAACATTGGATGATATTTGAAGATATTTTCAGCCAAATTTAGAGCAGGTTTTGCTGTTTTCTTTTTCAGACGAAAATAAGGAAGGAAAAAGAGGAAAAAATATAATTTCTCACTCTTTTTTTTCATTGGATGCGTCCTCTAACTTCGTTCTTTTCTATGTTGTTTAGCAAACTTCTTTTTAGTTTTTTAATAAATTTTGGAAAAACGATCAATTTGTCTTTCATTTAATGGCGAAGGTTTTGAAAGAAAAAAAAAACCCTGTTGCAATGTTTTAAAAAAAAATCCATTCGTTGTAATTTATTAATTAAATTACAGTTAAGATTGGATTAGGCAATTGACCATTCTTTTTACTACAATCAGTATCTCATTTGTCCTCCGTCTCTTCCTTTTAATAAGAAGCTTCTAGAGTTACTAGTACGCTATAGTCTGAAATAATTGCTACCCTGTGGTGATCATGAGCATTTGATACGCAAGGGTTGCAAATCTCCCTAAGATGTGAAAGTGCATTCGCTCCCCTATTGGTCTTCAGGTTAGGGAATTACTTGCAGAGGATATTCAATCTTCCCTTCAATTCCCCCCCCCCCTTCTCTGCGCTCCCATGTTGTCTATGCAACATCGAAAGAGTGTGATGGTCGTTCAGGCTACGGCTCACAAAGAGGAAACTTTGTTTTGGCTCACAAAGAGGCAATAACAGCAACAGTTGATGTAGAATGGAAAATACTTTTGAAATGATTTATAATGGTTTAGGATTTTCAAATAAAAGTGCATATTTTCTGGAAAATTTAATCTTTATTACACACAAGTTGAGCAAATGTTACAAGTTGAGCAAATATTACAGTTTAAACTAAAATTAAAGAATGCTACTAGTTTGGTCTGCAATTGCACACCTCTAGTACTAGTAGCATTCTTTGTAATTTTAGTTTTAAACTGTAATATTTGCTCAACGTGTGTGCAATATTTTACTGACTTTAATTTTAATAAACACACGTTAAAACGCCCTTCAGAAAATAAGAATTAATCCTACAAAGTTACTTTGCTTTTGAAGAAAATATATTAGAGGGGAACCAAGAAAGGAAGAACGGCTTCGTTCAACTTATTTAAGATATTTTTCTTTAAGATTTGCATTGATATATTTTGACAACCAAAGGGATCTTAAAATCACTGATTTACTTCAGTGTTTCAGTATTTTATTCAGTATTCAGTATTTTATTGTTTGAACCAATAATATTCATCTTTTTTAATAATATTTGATCATTTCTTTTTTAATTTTTTGGTAGCGAAAATAATATTGAAGGTTTGTTCTAGTAATTACTATTAGAACAAACGCAATTTAAACAAAAAAGTATTAAAGCTCAGTTAGTTCCGTAACGTTTAAAAATATCAAGCAAATGTTTTAAAAATGTCCTATTGATTTGCTGTATTTGAACCACAGGAAAGCAGCGAGTCTTTAAAAGTTTAGATGAGATACATACTTTGGTTAGTTAGTAAAGAGGTCGATTCAATTTAACGTTACGGTTTTAGTACAATTTGATCCATAGATCGCTTTGTTTTAGACGGAAAATTCCTCATCATGTAAAGAGTTTGAAAACCACAAGGTTGAGAAAATTTTCACATCCACTACATTTATATTTTTTATATTTGTTATTACAATTATTATCTTTAAAATAAATATAATAAACATAATGTATTTATTATATTTATATATTTTATATTTATATTTTTTAATTTTTTTTAACATTTTTCTTATAAAAATTGTAGTAACAGTTTTGAAGAGTAATTTAATACTAACTTCTTTCAGAAATTTTTTTTCTTTTTTCAGCTTCTATCATAAATATATTCTATTTTATACATTTCTTGTCGAAATAGGCTTCACATGTAATAAATAAAATGTCATCTTTAAATCCTGATGAAATTTTGACTACAATTCTTCTCTGCAATTTTATTTTGCTATATTTATTTCGTAATCTATTAGTGACGTCATATATTGAATATTCTCGTGTTGTGGTGGCAACAGGATGATTAGCTGCTTCCGTTGTCATGGATACGTAGCTGTTATCTGTGTTGTTGCCCATTGAGAAAGTTTCTGTTAATTAATTACAGTGTAACTTTAGACTAGAAATTAACACTAATGTCTAGTTTCCCATTTCCAGTTTTAAACTTTATGATGCATTCTAATTTATATTTGTAATACATAATACTGCAGAAGTTCAGAAGAGCGTAAATTCATTGAAGTTATTTTGAAAATTAATTACAATCGCCTTTTATTCAAACCAATTGCGTCAAAGAATTGAGAACTCGGATAATCTAACTTAAATGTAAAGAAAACCGAAGCCAAAGCACAATGGGATTACTAATTCAAATCTGATAATTGATTGTCCAATAAGTTTTTTTTTTTTAATGATAATCTTAAATTTTAATGTATAAAGATAATAAAATGCCAATCAGTTTGTTTCACATTACAAATTTTCCTTTAAACTTCAGACTATTGATAATAATAACTATTTTATATACAGGGTGATTCATAAAGTACTGGAAAAATAGGCGTATAAAGAACGAACATCGAAATATTTTTCTGTCAAATTCGGCGTAAAAAAAAGTAAAATAGGGTATGGAATTCTGGATCGAACGTGCGATTCTGAGTCGGATGATGGGGGTCCCCATTTCAGTATTTTTTTCTGCCCTTATGAAAAAATGGTCTAGTTAGCACCCTTCACAACCGGGAAGAGCAAGGAAAGGGATGCGAGATTAGAATAGGCTAAGTTAAATAGAGTATTGACTCCATTGGGTTTATTTCAAACACAAGGAGCCCGGGGGGGGGGGAATAAATAAAACAAATTGTAGTGAGTCCATTGGGTTCATTTCAAACAAAAAGGATCCCTTGGAGGGGGGAATAAATAAAAACAAAGTGTAGCCTATTTTTCCAGTACTTTATGAATCACTCTGTATTTGGTATTAAAGTTTTTTTTCTCTTTCATTTCATCGTTTTCATTAGAAACGATTTCTAAATTAAAAATAAAAGGAAAAAAAAAACCCTGAAGTTTTCTTTGAAATAACTCTTAAGTTTCATCGAAACGATACAAGTTTGGGAATTTCGATTGAAAGTTTTCCGATGGCCTTGAGCCAATTCAACATTACACGAACCCTTTTACAGAATTCGATCCATTGTATTAAAAAGGCCCGAAGCTAAACTCTAATGAAATGATCCTCAGATGACGAAATAAATTTATAGATATTTCTCTAACATAGAAATTGATCCCAAATATTATAAAATTCCACGTTATCACATTCGATGTTTTCAAAAATTTCTTGTTCTTTTATTTTTTGGGGTAATTTCCTTCTGAAATCATCGATTGATTACAATTCAAAATTACTATTTTGCAAGATTTTTTAGAGTAATCTAATAACACGAGTAAAATGACAGTTTTTTTGGGATTTTTTTTTCCTTCTGTGTATTTCTTGAAGCATCAACGTTTTCAATCATTTAGGCATCTCAGAACAGCTGTTACGCGACTCTATCGATCTGCAGCTGCACCTCGTACTTCTCATCTCGAGGACTTTTTTTAAACTAAAAATGTTATGAGTTTTCTTAAGAGTTTCTGAATTGAGCTTTTACTTAATACATGGAAATGGTTCCTAAAGAGAGATGGAATGGAGTGATTTGTAAAGTCTATCTTCTGTAGGCAATTGGTAGGTGACTACCAATGACACTGATGATATTCCATTTGAGTTATTTAATGAAACTGATGAATTTGAGTTACTACTATTCGTTAGAAACAAAGCGAATTTTTTCTTAACTATTTATCAAAGATCGAAAGGAATTCGTCAGATTTTAAGTCTCAAACAAGTCAATCTGTGATCTGCAGGGTCTGTTTTCCTGCAACCTTTGAACCTTTGGATGGATCAAATAGACATATTTAACAACAACAGACGAAAACTTTTCTGTATAATGAATCCTTGAGAAGTTCAAATGATAATTCCCATAAAAAAAAAAATGAAATGTATCTTAAATTCTTTTAGTTTTCCACAAACTGGATGGACTTGTTTTGGAAAGTTTCTACTTTTTTGTCTTCGACAGACAATTCAATTGAAAAGTAATGGTAGATTTTCACGATCTATAAAAACGAAGAAAAATGAATAAAATGAATAAGAAAGCAGGATTTAAGTTCTTTACGAAACCTTGCTTCACTTCTATCCCTACAATTGAAATATGTTTCGCGAAAATTGTCTGAATGTAGAGCATTAAATATTTGCTTTTTTTATTGGTCTTTGTTTGAAACCAAGAAAAAGCATTGTGGAGGATTATTTAATCGAAGCATCTCCTTCCCAATGTAAGGTCAAAAAAAGCTTATTATTAATTAAAGAAAGATTATTTAAGCTTAATTTATATTCTTTATTTCTCCTTTCACTTCCACATAATCTGGATTTACAGGAAATTAATTTTTGCATTTTCGTTTTCTTTACCAACCATTTCAGTTAACTGTCCTTTTGAATATTTTGGTAGGATTAGATCATTTTTCTTTTTCTTATTTCCCATTGTATGTAGAGTTTCTTTTTTTTGTCTGACACATTTTTCCACTTAGGTTTTTTTGGTGTCTGCAATGGTTATAAATAGAAAGATTCTTCTTTGGGAAAACGTTGGAGATGTTGTAAGCCTAAAAGAAAAGTTTAGTATTTTTTAGTTTATCTCAATTAACTTCTAATATAAGTGAATAATTAAACTGTGAATTTAGTTTGAATTACACAGAGAACATGAACAATGATATAAGAGTAATTATCATACATTATTATTAAATAAATTTTAATAACACTTGTCAGCGATTAAAAATCTAGGAACTCATAACAAAATGAAAAGATGATTCACCGGTATTTACATCTGAAGTTCTCATGTATCTTTTGCAATTAAAAAAATCCAATAATAAATGAAAAGAAAAAAAATACTTAGTATTCGTAATACATTATTTGATATTTACTTCGATGAAGTAAAACAAGAAAGAAAAAAAACATTAAAAGAAAAACAAATAATTTCCTACTTCAGGTAGATCAGTCAGGATGGGACAAAATGGCGTATTAGATTAAAAACACGTTGTCTCGTGATTTCTAAATTGGTGTTAGATCATTCCAACATCAACTTACTCTTGCAAAAGGAAAAGATTTAATGAAACAACAGATGACTTATGAAAAACGTACATCGTTCAAATTCAGTCTGTTGTATTTGTTCTAAGATACTAAATGTATAACCTATTTCAATAACAATATACTATTATCACAGAACTAATATATCGCTAGAATCAAAATGACACATTAGTTAATTAGAAGGATGTATATCAATATTTTTTGTATAAGGAATTATTTTGTCATTTTTTACAAAGCCCTTGAATGCCATGTGTTAATTATTATGCAAAACTAAGTCTTTAGAAATTCCAACTTTGTCATGTGTGATCTTATAGGTCAGTCTCAGTTCTAAATATTTCTTCCTAAAATATTGGAAAGAAAAGAAAAAAAAAACTACTGTAGAAGATAGAAAAAACAAACAAACAACTTTGCCCATAATATTATTATTTGTAATGAAAGTTGAACAGATTAAGTTCATTGGAAACCATTAATTGGTCGTTCAATGATGTTCGGAATCAAGTCAATGAAATATCGAAGTTTTCATTTGAAAAGCACCATTATTTGTCTTTTTAATAAACTTATTAGTAGATGGAAGGAATGGAGATTGATAGGAGATTGTAATCTCCCTTTTACCACGAGAAACAGCACACAGGGGAATTTTTTTAGACTGCCTACGAAAAAACCAAACAAAAAAACCAATTTCGTGCTGCTTTCTGAGTTTCTTAGATTAAATTTCGTCGTAAATATTTTATTAGATCTCCTTAGTGAAAACAAACCTTGTTTACGTAATTCTGATACATAAGTAAAGATTCCATTAATTATCAAGTGCTCTTTGAAAATTCGTAAGTTATTTTTAGTTTTGCTCAAATGACTCCGTAAATGAGCTGAGCACTTTCTTTGCGTGGGTGGATTCTGTTTGAATGAACTTCACATTAAAATTTCAAATTCTAATCTCACTTAACTGAGTCTAATAAAAAACAACAACCTTTGTTAGTCTTTTTATAAAAGCTTAATGAGAAAAAGGTAATCATTGGAGCGAAGGTGAATTCAATTCAGACAAGGAATAGACGCAGTCTAATGGCATTTTGGGGGAAACAATAATCATCTCATTTGGTTTATACATGGATTGCAATGAAAAGATTTAGTCTGAATAAGTCCTTACAAGTTTCTTTTTGCTGTAACTTTATTTGTCAACCTTTTCCTGTAAGATATTTCGCATCTTTCCTGTTTGATTCAGTTCTCCTGCAGGTATTGATCATCTATTGATCTCATTAAAAGAAAAAAAGAGAGAATAATGGCCATGAAGCGAAAATAGACAACTGAGAACAACAACAAATGTACATCAGATATAGAACAAAAGATAAAATCAAAATGTCAACCATCCACATTGAAACACTCTTCTAGCAGTTTCTGTTTTCCATGTCCACGTGTCCCATGATTTCCATGGGATGTTTGCAAAGAAATCACTTTCTATTAATTCATACTAATTTAGCAGAGCTTTAAAGAGACTAGATCCGATTGTTTTATTTTACTTTCTCAAACAGCTTTTAATTTCTGTCCGATCTTTAGAGAGATTATACGTCATCTAACCTTTCAGTTTCTCTAATAAGTAGTTTTTAATTACTAGTTTTAATTGAATATGGAGATTTGGATCTTTATCTAAAGCATGAATATATAAATTTTAAGAATTTTAACAACGGAAACATATAACTTTCTTCATTCAAATAGTTTTAGAGTTTTCTGGAACAAAGTGGAAAGTAAGATATTAGTCTTTTTAATTTCATAATAAAACTGAATGAATGAATATCTTTGATTCTTAATCTTTCACATATTTGTATCCTTCCGACTTCGTTACATTGATAGCAGGATATCTTTCGGGTGATAACAGTGGCGGATTTACCACTTGAGAGGCCCTAGGCGCAATTCAATTTTGAGGCCCCCTCTAAATATTTTCACTATACCTACAAAGTGGCGTACCAATGCCTTTGGGGGCCCGGGGCGGGAGTTCCATTATTCCACAACCAAAAAAAAAAAAAGGAAATACTTCTTGGGTGGATGGGGCCCCTAGGCTGACTGGTGGGGCCCCCTAGGCTTGCTTTTACAACCAAAAAAAAAGGAAATCTTGCTTTTACAACCAAAATAAAATAATTTGTTTTTATTTTGAGAGCTAAATTTTGAGGCCCCCTTGATTTATGAGGCCCGTGAAGCGCGCCTCCTGCGCCTATGCGGAAATCCGCCACTGGGTGATAACAGTTTTGCTTTATTAATTTTGTATTTTTATTCCAAATATTCAGATCATATGAAAGCGTGATCAGTTAAGAAGAATCAACAATTTTAAAACTCATTACGGAGTTAGAAAAAATATGAAAAGGAAATGCTTTTGGATTAGGATTTCACTCCACAGTTTAAACTCATAAAGGATTTCTCTTTGAAAAAGATTTGTAGATAGTCAAATCGAAACATGTCTGTGTTTTAATTTTGTATTTAAAAGTATTCTTTTTAAGCCTGTGTGTTTGGCCGTTTTATTTTGTGGATATTCCTTAACACCTCACCTACCCGATTTCTGTTTTCTTTAAGAAGCTTTTTCGATTCCTGGACTCCTTAGCAATGAGCTGCTTTGTTGTTCATTTGCGTATTCTCTTCTCATTATCTTGTGTTTATTATTGATGTCAGTTCGTTCGAATTCTTTAATTTGTGGCGAAGGTAGACGCTCACTTCCAATTACCTTTTCCTTGTCAAGAACCATTTACTTTCACCTGACGATTCATGAGAGTCGGTAGAAGATGATGCTTCGAATATTTTGAAAATATAATGAAAAACCAAATCAGAAGCTTTCATCATCAAAAGAGATTTCAACTTAATTGCCTGTTATTAATAAATTCCAGATGCAAATAAAGAAATACTTTTTATAATGCATAAATGTAAATATAATTGTCTTAGTTATTATTTGGATTCAAATCATTAGATTCAGAGTCAGTCTGTATTTGTTTATAATTTAGTCGAGGCGTTTATTTCGAATGACGTCATTACTGTTTTCATTGATTTTATATTTGCTTTTATAATTTATTGCATCGTTTTCAGTTTGATTGAATGTGGAAATTATTGTCTGTTGATATAACGACGTTCAAGCTACAGAAACATATGAACTGATAAACACATAAACAATGAAGTGGAAAAACATAATTATCATAAATAATTAATTAAAAACCGTCTACACCTTAAAGTTAACTTAGAAACCAAATATAAAATATCCTTATGAAATTAATAAAGTAAACATCAATATTCTCCCATTCCATTAACTCTCCATTATTGTCTTGTTTTATTCACGTTTGCAAATCTGGTAATTATTCTAGGAGATTTTATGTCATTATTTTTTAAGAGATAAAAGTAATTTTCTTTCATTTTTCATTTGCATTTGCGATGGAAACAACAAGACATTGGCTTCGAATTAGAAATAGTCACTTCTACAAAACTGATAAAATTATAAAAGGACAAAAAGAAAAATTACGTACTTATTTTATTGATAATAATTAGAAATTATTTTCACGAATGGAAAAAAGACTGCGAAATATTTGTCTGAAAATAACATGGGAATTAAGGAATAAACTGTAGAAGTATATTTTCAATCCGAAAAATCTGTATCAACTTTTTAAAATATTCGGCAGAAACATTAACTTTGAATAATGAGATCAAAAAAGAAAAGTGAACAGATATTAACAATGTCAAAATATTTAGGTACTGACACCTCATAAATTATGTTTCAATGTATAATTGGACAGTCGAGAACTTTCCAAATAAAAGAAAAAAAATTACAAACGCTTCACTAATTAAAATTTCATAATTAATGTAGAAATTAACAAAATCAGATCATCAAGGATTTAATGGTCTACTGATATTTAATCACATTAGTCAAATAGCTAATTAAATAGTAATAAAATAGATTATAACACCTTCAAGCTCTGGCTTGAATTTGCAAATTCGTTTCGGTAAAAATCCTTCAATTACATTCAGTGAATCTGTTTAAAGGACTGGTTGGAAGCCAACAAGGTTACAGAATTCAGTTTCACTAAAGTCATAAATAATTACTTACAGAAATTAATATGTTAACTGTATTTGTAATGATGTGATTGAATGATTGAACTGTAAAATGAATAAAATATTAGTGAAATGTAAAATAACACCAATGGAAACATTAAATCTCATTCCTTCATTGATATTTAAGGCCATTAAGATTCCAAATTTATTTTTAACATTAAAGTACATGCTTTTGAAATATAGCAGATACCATCCTAGATCTCTACATTAAACTCTTCGTAAATAGAATGTTAGTTGTAGAATTAATACAACAATAATTGCAATAATTAATTTAAAAGATTGAATTTAATTCTAATGACAGCAACAGTAAATCTTCCATTTAATTATTTTATTTAACAACTAGGCTAAAAAAACTAAAAATAAATTAAAGATTAAATTTTAAAAAATACATGCAATACAATATTGAAATCCATTTGTAACGGTCGGAAATTTGCGCAGTTGAGTTGACCTTGTCACAATACTCCTGTTGTCTGGCAGCGCGAGCGCGAAAGCACAATGTTGAGAACAGTCGATCATGCAACAATGCTTCTGTTGCCTGACAACGCGCCTGCGAATTGTTGCAAAATTCCATTGTTGTGCGGACGTACGCAAGCAATACCAACGCCACCTAGATATACAAGGCCCTGTCGCTGCTTCAGTGACGTCACGTAAGGGGACCGACACTCACAAGCAGTATGTGGGCTTCCCTGCATTCAATTCTATCACTGGGCTAGCTGTGATTTCTAAGAACATTTAATGCAGTTAAAACTTATGAACTGTGCTCATTATAATATTTAACAATTTTTAAGGAAGTTTTATCCACGTTAAAAAAAAAATTCTTGCAGAGAATTTGTTTTCATAACATAGTTGTCTTTAAAATTTTAATGTTACTATTTACTTAGATACAGTATAAGAAAAAGTTAAATATTCGGATTTAAATCCAGAAGAAATTTGCAATAAAATTTCAACCATTTACACAATAATTTCTAGTAAAATTTGAAATATACACCCGGATATAGAAAATAGGGAATTTTTAAGACAACTTTAATATTTACATGACAATAACTAACAACAATTAATGTCAGGTTATTCACTACTAATAAAAATGCTAAATAATAACGTTTCGTTTATTAAATGACTTAAAAAAACAATGTATAATTTCTAATTAACCGTTACTTTTCTTATTTTTTTTTTAAAATTAGACTAATTGCAGATATATATATATATAAACATTTTATTCCGGATACTGAAAGCATTTTAATGAAATTAATGTAATGAATAGAGCGAACATTCACTATTTCAGTGATAAGAATCTTAATGAAAGATATATTTTTATTAACAATTTCATTCCGATATATTTTAGTTCTACATATAAAATCAAGATCAGCTTTTTCGTTCTGTTCAGCTACGATTGTTAATTTAAAAATTTCTTGGATATCCCATTTGTTAAATTACTGTTGTTTTTTTCTGAAGTTCTTATCATTGAAGTTTTTGCTCATGAAACGTTTAGGTTGAAGAAAAGTTTTTGTTACTTGTAATTGTGAAAAGTCAAAGAATAAATTTCAAATTTCCTAAAAATTAATCTTGTGAATTCATCAATTTTTTTTTATTTCGATCTTAATTAAAAATTTTATAATTTACATAACATATCTTTAGATAAAATTATTATTATATATCATACACACAAACCCACTATCCAAAAAACACTCAAAATATGATAAGAAATAAAAATTTCTACCCTTCCCCCTCAAAAAAAACTATAATCATTATAGGGTTGTATGTGGATTAAATTCCAAACCAAAACACTATTCTCTTTATTTCTTTCTCCATTAGCATTACCTATAATCTTTATATTTCTATTTTGTGAAACTGTTGAAATACACAAAAAAATCAATAACAAAATAAAATCGGTTTTCATAGAAATTTATTAAACTATTTATACATTACAACAGTAAAAATCCTATACAGAAATAAAAAATTTTTTACAATGTTGATCTGACATTAAAAAAAAATCAAGTCTAAAATCAGCAGTTCAAACAGAATTTACCGTATTACAGCCATTTATAAAAACTATGCTAACAATATCTACATTGAATATATAATACAAAATTTATTACTGATAGCAAAATACCTAATGAAATTACACAGATAACATTTTTAGCCGTATTAAAAGTAAAGCTTTCATCAATAATTATGGTGAATACAGTTTTGTGGAGCAAAATTAAGGAAAAAACAAAAATAAAAAAAACGAACCAAATCCATGTTATATATAATTATACAAATATTTAAAGAGAAAATAATCTAATTGGATAAAATAGTGCAATACTAATCTATCTAATATAATTTAATAAACGTTCTAATTTAGCATTTTCATCAAAATTCTGAAAACTATATTATTTGATTAATTGATACCAGTGAGGATTTTCTTTATATTATTATTGATTAAATCTTAACATTTAAAAATATATTCATCATAATAGATAAACTGAATTTGAAAGCATTACTTGCTCTTTTTTCTTTTCATTTCTTAAATGTTTCTAATTTTCTTTTTTTCTTTGAGCTGGAAGGTTTGCTTACATCGTTCTTTTGTGGACAATAATTTTTTAGCAAAGTATTAGTTGCAGTTTGCAAAACATATTTTAAGACTCTTTCAATCGAGTGTCCCTCAGTACATTGATCAAAGGACAGACATTCTTGTTCAATCAATGAATGGAAAGTTAGATTAACAACTAGACTTCGTTGGCCTTGTACTTGTAAAAATTGATCTTCATGATCTTTGGATAACAATTTTGAAACAATTATGTAATTGAAGGACACAGCATGAACAACATCTGGATGAGGACAAAGTAATCCTCCTCTATCCAAATTTCTTATGTACCTGTAAGATATGTCTAAATCTAATTTCTTATCTAAAGTTAAATTATTTAAACAAGATTGACATTGAATTTTTCTTAAAAATTTATATATACAATAGCCTGCAAGGTAAGTAATAATAGGCAATACTTTTAAAGAATTTAGATCATTTTCTGTAACAGTAATTTTTCTAAAAGGGGAATCATTTTCATTGAAAGACGAATCATCAGAAACTATCTCTTCACTGAATTTATTAACAAGTATATTTCCAAATTTTGAAGAATTTAGGGTTAAGGGAAGAGAATCCTGCATTCTTAGCTTCGATTCACATTCAAAAATCTGTGTTATTGATATGTCATAATTAGAGCCAGATAGTTGGCGATATTTCCCAAATCTGTCCTCCAGCATATCCGTTTGCACCTTTCCTGGAAGGAAGTATTTAAATTTAAGTTCCTCAATACAGTAGGTGCACATTTCAAGAAGAGCACAAGTTGTATGGGCCAGGGCTAAATGGGTGTCTCTAGAGAAAGTACCAGCAGTGGAATTCCTTTGCTTCCACTGATCTAACCAGCTCCAAAATTTCTCTAAAAATATTTGGCGTTCATCATTTTCTGCTTTAGTCATTGGTTCCTGATATACATTGTTTAATCTTTTACCTTTATTTGGAGATTTGACATTTACAATTTCAAACCAAGTACATATAATTTCAATAAACAAAGCAGTAGAACTGTGATCTATCAAAGTATGCTTACCTCCCATTTCTCTGAGAGCCTGGACAATAAATCTATTGAAAATTTTAAGAGCTAAATTCACATTCTGTCTTTCTAAGTTTGAAGGATTAAGTGCCTTCAAAGTCAGACCATATCCATATTTCAACAAACCTTCACCACTCTCTAGCTGATGCATTTTTCTCAAGGTGCTGAAATTTGCTGTCAGTAAGTTTTGTTCTGAACTGGCAGATGTGTCAAAGTCAGGATAAAATAGGCACTGTCCTGATTTCTTTTGGTTAATCCAATTGTTTCTTACACATTTTATAATGTGAACAGAATCAATACAAAAAAAAAGTGGCCTGGAAGTATCGAAAGGATGCTTGTAAACTATACGTAGTTCTGGTGGTGTGGAAAAATAGGAAATTGCTTTCCGATTAATTGCATTATTGTCACTGACAACAGTAATAACCATAAACCCAATTTCTTCAAGGCCAATAATTATCATTTTCAGAAAATTAAATAACTCTGGGCCAGTTAATTTTCTTACAGGCAGAATGTGTACAACATCTTTATATTTAGATAAAAGACTTTGAATCATAAATACATAAGCTGTTGTAGCAGCATTTACAGAATCATGACTTGCACCAAAAATGCTACCTCCTTTATAGTCAAAATAAGGTTTTAAATGAATTTCATCCATCATAAGAACAATTTTATGGTCATTCTCACTTAACACTGAAAATTTACATTTTATGTATGATAAAAACCCATCCTCTTTTTGTTCAGCCATTGGTTTCAGTTGAAAATTAGAAATTACTCTTCTGAGTGTGCTAGGATGTGGTAAAATAAAATTTTGTGAAGAAAGCATAAATCTGTAGGCATGAGGTGATATAGAATAAAGTAAAGAAGAAAAAACAAGCATATCAGCTGTATATCTTCGACATTCCTTCTTACAGTCTAGAAGCATTATCTGGTCACGAATAAATTTAATAACATTACTCAATGAATCATCATTATCATAACTTTCAAATATTTTCCGAATTTGAGACATAACATGTAAATTTGGTTGACCTTTCTTCTGTTGATACCAAAAAGATTTTACATTTTCAAGAACACATGATAGCTGATTTAAATCATTAACTAATTCTGGGAAAATGTAATTTCTATTTGAGCTAGCAATTTTTACATTATTAATAAAAACAGACAACTGCATGTCTTCTGAAATCAAAACAGATACTACAATGACAGGTACAGGTTCCATTTCAATTATGGAAAAAAGTAATACATTAGGTTTTTTAATTACTGACCAACAATCTGGGAGTGCCATGCTTTCAATCTTTGAATATAGTTCCACTATGGAAGTAAACTTCATTCTGGAATCATAGGCTTCTTTCTCCTTCATGCTTTCCACAAGAGCTTTTCGAAGAGCTTCATTTTCACGATGAAGCTTTTTCTCATCAGCACTTTGTCTACATGATTGTGATGAAGATAAGTATGAAGGGCATCCAGGAAATATCAGTGGCACAGCATTTTTAATTAAACGAGGATATGCCAGAGGTGCAGAAATATTCATTCCAGTCTTTTCATCGTACATTTCTGTTATTCTCTGTACATCACATGGTCGGAAATGCAGCTCGCAGACCTAGGGAAAAAAAAGAGTATGTTCAATTTGCTACATATGTGTAAACTGTGTATGCAAAGCAGATGTATGATATCACTGAAAACCTTGTATCTAATTTCTTTAGTTATTTTTAAGTAATTACTTATAATATCCTCCCAAAATAAAAATCTAAATTTACAGTGGCTATTGCTTGTATATATAGCACATTATTTCTTCTTGTATGACCTTGTTTTTAGAATATCAAAAAAAATATTTATCTTCTATTGACAAAATAAAATACACATAAATCAAACCAAACATAATTATGTCTAAATTTTCTCATTTTTATTTTTCTTAATAAAATTTCTGACTATTTACATTACATATGATGTAATCGGTAAGCAGCATATTTTACAAATAATCTCAAACTCTTCTTTAAGGAAAACAAAAACACCATAATTTTTCCTTTTGCTTATTAAAACATTAATTCCATTTTATTGTGTCTTACGTATTTCGAATATTATATAATAAACACTTAACGAAATTTGATTTTTACATATTAAAAACAAGAATTTCAGTATTTTTGTTTTTGTTTTTTTAATGTTATATATATATATTAATGCATAATTAATCAATTAAATAATTTAAAAAGATTTTTTTTCCTGAATTATATCAGGTATTAATTGTTTTTTAATTTCGTAGTTATAATTATCCCATTTCAGTTGCTTAAAAAGCTTATATTTAATTAAATTTACGGATCTAAGCCCAAAGTTATTCTATAGCCCAGCTATATTAGAAATATTTAACCAATTACTTCTAGTGTTTATTCTATTATCGTAATTACGTTGTCATTTCTAATTCGAAAAAAAATGTTTAAATTACCCTGTAAATAAATTTCTCTTTAATCATTAATATTTTATATTTAATCGAATTTTTTGTTTTTCTCTTTGTGCCGTAGTATTATAATTGATGACAATATTACTTAGGATTTTATTTAATAAATTATTTACATTCTTATTTGGTACTTAGTTAAGCATAATTTAAAACCGAATCGACAAGAAATTTGAATATCATTTATTTTTGTTGGAAAGGAAATAAATTTCTTATATGTACAAATAAGTATGTATAAGAGTGAAGTTTATTAATAATTGAATTAAAATGAGAATCCATGTAAATTTATTGTTTATTTGAAGTCCAAGGTATTTTTGCTGAGATACATATTCACTTTTATCGCAATTACATATGTTATTTGTAGAAATTAAATTCAAACAATTATTGTGTAAAGTAAGAAAAAAAAAATAATTTATCACAATTTTGTTTTTTATTTTAATAAGCATTACTTTTGTTTTTTGTGTGGTTTATTATCATTTTATTATTATTAGCCCAATTAATAAAATTATTTATATCTTTAAGAATTTGAGTGAATTTATTAATTCCCTTCTTTTAATATTTTAATAATTTTTCTAATCTTCAAACAATTAGCAATTTTATTCTTAAAATTCACTTACAATAATTTCTACATAAATATTTCATTCTGAAATTATATGTTTGGTATTTATGAAATTATCTTCGTATTTTTATTAACACTGTTTATCGTTAACTAAGGATAAAAAAAAATACAATACCTATCAAAAATCCCTTTAAAATAAAATATTTAAAAGTTGCTAATTTTATAATAAATTTATTTACGCATCTCAAGTTTGAATTTAAATACATTTCATGGCTACCTTTCGAAAGCACGTGTTACCAAATGCAACATGTGCTTATTTAGGCCTAACGTCAAATTAAAAGTTGTTCTTAATGAAATGACTTAAATTAATAAAACAGTGTTAATAAAAGATATCTAGTAAATGTAGAATAAATTCATTACAGCATAGCTCTTCAAAGAAAGTGATTAAAAATTTTAGAAATACTCGTAAAATTTACTTACTCGTGTTGCTTTCGTTGGTTGAAAATTTTGTCTTGGAATCGAATTAATCCATTTTCTTCGTAAATCCACTTCCTCTGGAAATTTAAACACAGATACCTTTGGTCCAGTATCGTAATTGCCACGGCAATTCGGTACACAGCATCTAGAAGGCATATTTTCTGAGTTGAAAATAAAAAAAATTAACGCACAACGTTTGAGAAGTGACTGCCACGGCGAAAACAACGGTCTGCTGCCTCTGACGTCAGAGAAATTTGAGGGTAGAGTGACTTGGCCTTGATTTATCTAGGTGGCGTTGGCAATACACACACACAAGGTTTTTTTTGAATAATACAGATTCAGTACAAATATCAAGAGATCATTAAATCTGAAATTGGAACCGAACAAAATTCGATATTCTGTTTGTGCAATGCATAAATAATTAAACAACACTATATATTAAGAAGAAGAAATTATCAAGTGTTTAATCCATTTGCATGAGATAGTTCAGTACTCTTCAGCTAGAACAACCCAGAGTTCAAAAGAGAAATGGCAAACAACTCACAGAATGAATACAGTAAATAACGAAATCGACTTTTCATGTAACGAAGAAGCAAATACGAGATCTTAAAGATTAATTTCTCAGCCAAATATCTCGCTGGGGAAAATTTCAATTATAGAATATGAAGATTCTTCAATAACTAACATTCAATAAAGTTACAGTAAAATAAAATCATAGTCTAAGAATGGAAACATCAGGAAACATGCTTGATCAGGTTTTAAGTTTGATACATTTCGAAACTTCATAATTTCCGTTAATCTTATTCAGAATTGGATTTGATGATTTATATCTTACATACATACATAGTTCTCTGCCAAAGGCAGGTCCTTCACTGCAAACCCAGCATTCTCCAATCTTTCCTATTTTCTGCCTTCCTCTTCGTCTCCACATAAGATCCATTTACCCTAATGTTGTCGATCATCTGAAATCTTCTTCTGCCTCGAACTTTTTTACCGCTCACCATTCCTTCCAGTGCATCCTTCATTAGGGAGTTTCTTCTCAGCCAGTGACCCAACCAGTTTCTTTTTCTCTTCCTGATCAGTTTCAGCATTGTTCTTTCTTCACCCACTCTTTCTAGCACAGCTTCATTTCTTATTTTGTCTGTCCATTTCACATGCTTTATTCTTCTCCATATCCACATTTCAAATGCTTCTAGTCGTTTCTCTTCACTGCGTCGTAATGTCCATGTTTCTGCCCCATACAATGCCACACTCCACACAAAGCACTTCACTAGTCTCTTCCTTAGTTCTTTTTCCAGAGGTCCGCAGAAGATGCTCCTTTTCCTATTAAAATCCTCCTTTGCTATTGCTATCCTCCTCTTGACTTCTTGGCAGCAGTTCATATCACCATTTATAGTACACCCTAAGTATTTAAAGTTGTTCACTTGTTCCAATGTCTCATGTCTTACAATGAATTATATATGACAGTGTATGTAATACTTTAACAAAAAATTTCAATGGTGAACCCAAATGATTCTATAGTAATTAATATTTCTTTTTTATTTCTTTTTGGTTGATTCGAGGTAAGGACTTAAAAGAGTCAACGTTTTGGGTGAGAAAAAATATTCGCAACGAAATCCGCCTGAACAAACATCGGAATCAAGACTCCTTACAAAAACTTCCTCCCTCCTACGCTCCAGAAGCTACAAAACTAATCGAAGCGTGATTTCAGCGGTGGTAGTGTTAAAGCCTACTACTACATTTTCCGGCTTTGGATTTAATAAAAGCGAATCCATCGCCCGTTGGGTTTTCGCTTAATATGAAAAACAAAGCATCTGAGACCTTTTTAATGTTGGTTGGAACTTTAGTAAGAATCATGTTTTATTTTTCTGTGGTTTAGGATGTAGCAATTTAAAAGAAAACTCCTTCTACTTGTGTTACATCTGCCGAATTCCCAAAAACTCAGTAAAAAGTTTGATAAAAAGTAAGTTAGTCCGCGAATACTTATTCCAGTTGCTTAAATCCAATTAGATTTACTCCCAACAAATGAAGTACTAAAGTGGATTAATTGTTAGCTGTCGATAGAAATTAATGTGTTTAGCTTCTTTGTGGGAATTTGTATCAACTTCACACAAGAATTCACAGGAGACCTTCTAAGTATAAAAGGTAGATGTTCTCAGATCCATAAATATGCATACTAAATTTCAAAGAGAATTATTCAACGGTCGATAGAATACACACACACAAACATACAGTATTGATTTTATGGGATTTATTTTCTTAGAAACGTTTACTACAATTGATTTATCTTACATTTTTCTTTTTCAATAAACGTACATTATTAATAATCTAGACATTCAAAAAACGTTTCTTGATTCATTGAGACTTTATTAATATTTTTATGTAATTAAAACTTTTTTATCATTTTCTAATAAGTCAATAATTTTTAAGTTGTTTCTCGAAAAATCTAATGGGATTTTGGTCATCGTAGTTCTTTTATTGCTGAATTTTTTAAACAGCCAGTGGATGATATTAGATGAATGCAATGAACACTTTAAATGCTAGGAAGAGAATTTACAGAAAGCAATGGTTAAATTAGAAGGAGATGGTGAAAAAATAGGGTAAAGAGAGATAACCAAACATGGAAGAATGGGAAGTTGACCAGAAAAAAAATGATCATAATAATAAGAATGATTTTAGTCAATCTCTAAAACACAGAAACCGATCTAAAAATTATATCAGTCATGGTAAATTTATATCGAATAATGGAATACGATTTATTTTTCGCAATGTGTAATTGTTCAGGATTTGAAGAGGACGTTTGTAATGCAATATGTACCAGAAGATGAGGGAACAGTAAAGAATATGTATCCTGTGTTCTAAAAGAGACCTTCGTATGTTGCAAATGACTTTCAGGTGGGGAGAGGTCATCTTCTAGGTTCATCGCTGCATTGAAGCTGGAAACGTGAGTGTTGTTAGTAGATGACTGGTAGAAGGATCACTACTTTTTCACTACATCTCGGTGAAACAGTTCTCTTTTAAGCGTTGAGTTAGATAATGTAGCTGATCACTGATACTCAAAAAATTAAGACTTCCATTGTGTAATCACCGCTGGAATTGAAGCTAATTCTGGCGAAGAAGTTTTCTAAACGACTCTGTGACCTTTTCAGATTGGATAGAAAAGTCTAAGTAGGATATTGTCTACAGTAATATTGTGATTGCACCAAGCAGTTCCTGGTGATACGAATACGAGTGGGTTTTCATCTTGATTGTAGAACTCTAACAATACGATGTTCTCTGTGATAAACATCTTCGAAACACTAAGTAAGGATGGTGAGATTGGATAAGGAAGAATCACATGTAGATATTGTAAAAAAATCTAGAACATCTATGAGTTTCTAGAAAAACGATAAACAATTTATCAGTGATAAAACATAATAATAATAACATTATTGGATGAATATTCCTATCGTGTTGATGGTAATAATATATTTTATCACTTGTCTTAGATTTTCAGGAATTTATTAAATTCTCTATCTGTTGTTTTTGTGCTACAAAGTTGTAGAGACTTAATCTAATTATGTCTTAATGCTAACTCAAGACATTAAAGAGGGATTTTCTTTCTCTTTCATTTTCTTTAAATGACGCAACATAGAGTGTTTTAATTGTATTGATTTACTTAAGGGAGTTAACATTTTAATTTTGTAGAAGCATTTCTTATTTAGAGCTCTGGTGTCGGTTAATTTATTATTTTTAATTTTTTATTTTATCTTGAAGGTTTTTCATATAAGTTTTATCATCAGTTGAAAGCAAGTTTTATCTTCAACTGCACGAGGTGAGAAATAACTTCAAACATTGATGAACACCGAGATATAAAAGGAAGGAGAGGACGGGAAGAAAAAGAAAGAAAGAGCATTTTTTATTTTCTCCTCGTTTGTCAAGGATTTTTTTGTTGTTGGCTGTTGTGGAATTCGAGTAGCGGAAGAGAACGAAATGATATTCCAACCCAAGATGGAAATCTCCAGGGGAAACCATTATGAAACTTTTTAAAAAAAAATCTGAAGATAAGGTTTATTTAAAATTAATAAATTTTCAATGCCTTTCTTCTTGTAATGTTTTGTAATTTTAAAATAGATTTATAACAATTAGGATTCTTGAAATAAATAGAAAAAAGGACCGAGCACAAAAAAATAACCTTAATAAAGAAAATAGAAAGAATATTTAATTCCTTCATTAATCATTCAAATGAAGCTCATTCACAAAATCCGAAAATACAAAACAGGCCCCATTGTTGTAGGGTTCAAAGTTCGCAACGTTAATATAGTTTGCATTAAACAAATCCTAATCATAGAATGACTCATAATAAGTTCAAGAATAATAATCCCAAAATTCTAGCAAAAGTTGGTTTTTCTGATTCCCGAAGGGATGCGAATCCATAGAATGTGTCAATATACACAAGTGAACTAAGCCATTGTCATTTCTACATTGCAAATGTTAAAAATCGATCATCATATTATAAAAACGGAATTCACATCAAATCATGTCATCCACTAGTTGTTTAAAAGATCTGGGTAGAGGAGTTGGATTAAAAATATAAATTAAAAAAAAAAATGTCCTTTCCATAATAATTAAAAATTGTTCTTATTAGCATATTTCTGACTTCTTAAAACTGAAGTAAAGGATTATAAAAATCATTTAATGATATTTAAATCGGATTTTAGTTTTTAGTTAGTTTTTCCTTAACTTCCTGTTTGCTTTTCAAATAAAATATACTTTAATCCTTATCTCTTCCGGTGTCTGTTATTGCTTTTATCATTTAATTTTCTAATAATTTTCGAAAACTTATTTATTGATTTCTGAAATTTAGCTAAATCTATTTAAGCCGTGGACAATGAATTACGTAAAGCAGATTTATTGTAAAAGAGAATTGATTCCATCTTATAATTACGATAGCAACAACAGAGATCCATTCGAAAATGGCTTGGATTTAAACGGAGCTACAATCGTTTTGAAAGACCGCGGTGATTCGCTTTTAATTCGTCTATTTGAGACAAATTCCATGTTTTGAGGCAGAATATTCGTGCTTTAAGAGCGCGTCCAGCTGTTTCCATCGCCCGCAAATCGACTTGTGGTCGGGCGTCCAATCGAACTGTCTCTTTCCATCGCCGGACATCAGTGGATGACAATTTTAGCGATAGGGGGAGTTCCTGTCTTCTTCCAAAAACTGACGGTTAACGGCTATCAGAGCGGCCTCCGGAAGGGTCCCTTCGATTTCCGATGATGTTGTGAATCTTCACGAGAAAAGCTGCCCCCGTATTGGAAGGCTTTATTTATTACCCAGTTTAATCTTCATTGCTTTAGAAAATTACATTGGATTAAAGTGAAACTTGAAGAAAACATAGATCCACGCTAATGAAAAGATGGTACATGGAAAGATTAAAAATGTTAGGCTTAAAAATAGAACAATTAAATTTTGCAGAAAAAAATAATTAAATAATAATAAAATTTCCCCTTTAACTTTCTGTTACTTAAAAGAAAGTCGCAAGCGACCCATTGATAAGCTTTGCTGTAGATGTTTTAAACTATGCTGCAAAGCCAACCTTCAGGAAATATTTAAACAGCGCAGCGTGGCCATAAAAGAATACAGTAGCGGAATTATTTCTGTATTGTTTAAACGCAAAAAATCAGAAAATATTCCAATTGGAAATGCATCTGCTCAAGTGCTTAATAATTTTCAGTGTATAAACAAAGCAAAGGGCTACAAATGCTTTATGCATTAGTGTTTTAAAAAGGAATTACATGATAAAGCAACATTCGCACAGATTTTTTATATCCTACATCTGCTTTGTTTAGCATATTTGTGCTATTACATTGTTTTTGTATCATATATCTATTTTGGTATGAAATTAAAAATTTATATATTGATAGTTTGTATTTCGAGGACAGATAGATGTACCTGCCTGCTCCTCATTGTACTTGAAGACGTTAACAAATAGTTCTGAACGAAATATTATGTATATAAAGAGGCTGTACATGGAAATGAAGATTGATAGGATTTTTATAGGAAGTGAAGATTGTTGAAGAATTCCCAAAATTTAATGGGCTGAGCGCACTATCACGTTTACATTTCTGTCTATGTAAGTTAATTGCTTCAGTGATGTAGTTAAGTCTTCAAGGTCACAAACATTGAGTCTCGTAAGAACTTTCGCTGATCTTGAAATGAACGAAAGGTGTCCCTTCCTTGATATGTAACGTCAGCCAATCAATTGTGTGTGGAATGAAGAGCCAATCAGAGAGCAGTGTCGTATTTATTCCTCAGGGATTTTCAAAATGGATATCAAGTTCGCCGAACGCAAAAGATTGAACTAATCAAGTTTAAATACTTAATCAAGTATTATCTTCATAAATAAACCAATATATCCACAGCCTGTTTACATACACATTATTTCGTTCAGAACTATTTGTGAATGTCTTCAATAATAATGGATCGGCTCAAGAAGTGGAATTTTAGATACATGGTTTTGCATCTAAAAGAATACAACGTAGGCTTCATCTCTTCACAACGTCGTGTCGGCAGCATAATTTATAGAAACAATTGTTCGACTTTAATGCTTTTTTTTTTTTTTTTTTTTTTTTTTTTTTATTTTTTAGAAATTTGTCGAAAAAATTAATAACAGCTTTTAGACAACTTTGGAATTCTTTAAACTCAGAAAAAAAAACTGAAAGTTAAAAATAAAATTAAAGTTATTTTCTTTTTCTGAAAAGAAACTTGTAATCATTGTATCTAGTTAGCTTTGATTCGCTTTCAAATTTCATTGATTATAGGGGGAAAATTATAATCTTCGTTGATCAACTAGCAAAAATACCCGTGCTTCGCTCGGGTTACAAAAGAGTTATCCTGATGTGAATGACGAATAAATTGTAATTGAATGAAAACTTTGAACCTTTTCCAGTCGGTAAAAAAGGCACATGGTAGTTACAAATCATGTTATAGATCTGCTACCATCACTTCGCTCCGGAAGTCTTGCATACTTAACGTAAAAAAATCGCTTTATTTCTTCCAAAAAAGCAAATTACATTAAGTCAACTGAAAAATGAAACTTAGAATTAAGAACACTCATGTCAAATTTCATGTTTGCAACTCAAGCGGTTTCGGAGATACGCATACCCTGCAGGAAAGTTTCCACTCCTTAGGACCGAATCGCGGAAATTCGTCCACTACATATACTTTAGATTTTGACAAAGAACACTAATGTGAAATATCGTGTTTCGGACTCAAGCGGTTTCGGAGATACGCCGTTCCCTTGAAGAATGTTTGCCCTCCCGTTTACACCCCTTAGGATCCGAATATCGAAAATTCGTCGAATAGGTATATTTTAGATTTTGACAATACACACATCAAATTTCATGTTTCCAACTAAAGAGGTTTTAGAGATATACGTATCTTCAAGAAAGTTTGCTCCCATGTTTACTCCCCTTAGTTCGGATCCTGGTTTTCATGCATTATTTTGGGATGCATGTGAACTTCCGTTCCAAAATTTGGTAAAGATCCGTAGAGAAATGGCGACGTTGTTTCAAGACAAACATCAAAACAAACAAAGAAACAAACAAACACAGCGCTTATTATGTAGATTTAATATCAGTTAAAGAAAAAATATTATTTGAAGTTACTTCAATCTAGAAGACAATTTATTGTAAAATTTCTTTTTTTTGTTTACTATAATCCATTCTGTAAATTACATTTCTTTTAAATTTTAATGAGTATTTTTAATTTAGCCTGTAAGCTTAAATTTGAAAAACTAAATTATTATTATTAGTAGTAGTAGTAAATCTTATTGTATCCTGTGAGTATATGAGTCTATTATTCCTAAAATGATATGTCATCTGTAAAAAAATTTCTAGATTTCTGTATAAATGTCGTTCAATGAAGTTTACTTGGTTTAGTAATAGAAACTATATAAATACTAGTTCAACTAACATGATATGATACTTAATGAATTGGGGGGAATCGTTTGGCGAATCAATCTTTTGCCTGGAAATAATTGATTTTTGTTGTAAAGCAAAACTGATTTTCATTTTTTGTAAAAAAAAAAATAGTTGTTATTTTTTTTCTCTTTATTTTATGTAAATGTAACCTTATTTCCTTATTTGTGCAAATTTTAATAACTGCACAAAGACATCATTTGAATAATATTTTTGATTGAATAATGATAATAACAACAACAAAAATTTTAATAAAATTCTTCACCCAAAGATTTTGATAAGCCACACAAAATATTTTCGTATCGAAATCACAATAAAATTGCAAGAATAACGACCCTGATTTTGAATTAACAGAACAAATACATTGAAATGTTTGTTGCTCAACGAAGATGTCAATGCAAATGAAGGCAGAACGTTACGAAGACGTTAAACATTACCGTGATTACAGCAAATAAATTATAGCACCGTGAAGGACTTATGGTGTTAGCTGGAAACTTACTAGATCTATACAGCAGGTTCGGACATGCAAATATCAGTGAAAAAGTATCGGAGTAGCTCCCACTGAACTTCCCAGTCTTGGTTATAACGTAGGTGACTCAATTGAGACGTTGCAATTAAAGCCGACATTGGTTCGACACACAGGATGTTTCTTGTGTCTCACTATATCCCATCACAACATCTGACGGACTTTGACCGAGGAAGAATTGTTGAGATGAAAAAAGCTGGATTTTCTTATCACGAAATTACCAGTGATAAGGACAACACGCCAGTGCTTTAACGGCAGCGGTTAGATCAGACTCGGACGCATAGAAATTAGGGACTGAACCGGAAAACCGCACGACTGCACAGGTTGATAGACACTGCATGGCAGTGGCCGATCGCACAGCGACCTTCACGGTGTTAGCACAGCAATGGAGCACTGGCCAAGGCCTGGGCTTTATTCTCCTGCACAGTTCGTCTGCTTAAGAGAGGACTGGTCACTTACAGTCCATTGCTGCGAATTCTTTTGCCCCTCAGTCACAGACACCTTAGGCTGCAATGGAGTCTCGAACACAGACATTGGCGTGATGAATTCCAACACATCGCATTTTCTGAAGAATCACGATTCGACTTGATGCACCATGATGACCGCATATGTGTTAGAAGACATCGTAGTAAACGCCAGCTTGCAGAGTGTATTTTGCCCAAAGCCAAATGTCATTGGGGTGCCATTAGGTTCAATTCGCGATCTCCCTGATACGAATTCAGGAATCCTCAACAGCCAGCGATACAGTAGGGATGTCTAGAAGCAGAGGTAATACCTTTTTCTTGTTACTATTGCAGTTTTTGTAATGGTGAAATCTGAAAATTATTGAAAAATAAGTTTCTCCAAAGACAATATCATAACTATTTAAAATCTCTTCTGATCCTCTTTTTATTAACCCAACATCACTTCTATAATTTAATTTTTTGTAGATTTCATCATTTAGAGAATTCTGCCTGGGCGCAGAATTAGCTTCAAAATATTTTAAACTACCCAAAGAAATTTTGAGATACTATCTTTTATATTTATAAAATCATTTTATTTATTTTTAATATCCTTAAGGTAGTCATCACTATGCAAAAGATACCTTAACTTTTATGTTTTATGTTATGTTATTATAGAGTTTTAAATAATAATTGTGTGTTACTATAATTACAATAAAGATAGTTAACAATGATGCATTCATTTTTTTATTTTCCTGAAACAGTGAATAATTGTGTATTCGTCAGTGGAATTGTACACATTTAAAAATCACCACAGAACTCTGAGAGGATCGTTTGATAGCTAAAAACATTTTTGTGTTTGGAATCTTGTGTTGACATTACGTTAGAATAATTAACATAAACAGTAATGAATCCAATTTCCTCTCCTCTGATTAGGTTTCAGAAATCAGGAAATGAAGAAATGTGTAAAAGTAATGACTAATTGTTAAAAGATCCATCGTCTTTTAAAATATTTTAAATTATTATTATGAAGTTTAAAGAAATCTATAGACAGGAAATACAATGTTTGATTTACTCTGTGAAACAGTAAACTCATGAAAACAAATATTAGTATCTCGAAACCTTTGGGAATTGAGAGATAATTTAAAAAAAAATTAATATAACTAATATTGGAGGAAAAGGAAATGAGGGCATTTTATTTTTTTTAATGCCTTATCTTCTTTGATACATTATTTTGTCTCAATATTTCATTTTGATTAAAAGAAATATTATTCTTTTTTGTTATTACACTTTAAATAAGATTAAGGAGAAATTAAGTGTTTTTAGATCGTGATAAAATCTACTTTTGTTTATACTTTTTCTAATATATTTTTCTAATATACTGTAAAATGGTAGCAGATTTTTTCATGAAATTAATATCTGATATTAGTAAGGATAGAAACTTACTAATATCCAGATGACCTTCCTTTAAAGGAACTTCCCTCCACCACCACGCCTACAAGTAGAGGCGACTTAATACTTGGAAGCCCCTTGACGCTCCTTATCTCCAATGGACAGTCTTCGTTGGAGCCTCGTCTGCATGTCTAATCACGTGACCAAAAATCAATAGTTTCATTGGAAGGATTTGATAGTTCACTACAATGGAAGTTATAATGAATTGAAAGATTTAAAGTTATGATGCATTTAAAGTTTTAGAAATATATAGCTTTTTTTTTAATTAAAGTTTTTGGAATTAAATAATAATTACAAATAATAAATAACAGTTCATATATTAATAATAAAAAATATATTACATTGATTTTAAAGATAAGATTAGTTTAAACTATCAATACCTTTAAAATAAGCCTTCAATTGCCTTTAAAAAAATATTGTTAAAGTCCCTTTCTGCATTCTAGTTGAATTTAATATTCAAAGCATGTATTCAAATATACTGTTTGTATTCATTGTATTCATAGTAGGATATTAGTTAGTACATGAAAACAATAATATGCAGTCCTTCCAAAAAATATATATATTTAGAATGAATCAATGAATAAAAATTGAGCTTTAATTAAATGGGTGAATAAATTCATCTCGAAGAAAATATTTTGTAGATATTTGCTGACGCATAGGAAAAGCCCTTATTATTGATTTAATACATTTTGACTGGAGTTTATATCTTTAAGTAAAATTTCGCCAAGAAGACGTTTCTGGGAACTTTACCATTTGTTCGAATGAGAGATATCCTAATATCAAAGATATTCTCGTGTGTGGGAAGAGTCTTTGAAATGGCTCAGTTTCTTTCACAAAGTGTCCTTTTCCTCCACTATTTCCAGCAGGTAGAACGATTCCAATCTTTCAACCACCCGTGGTTCTTCACATGATGTCTATTCTCTAACCATAAAAACGGATCGTCCTACTTGTTTTCTGCCAATTGTAACTTGGTGTTTTCGCAGTGGGGAACTTTCAAAACTCATGTCAACTCCTGACAACATATTA
>JAFIDM010000006.1:24861945-24873264 GCA_023159025.1 Thereuonema tuberculata | reverse complement strand
TGTCAGCCCAAATAACAGGTGTCGATTTCAATCTAATTTATCGTTTAAAAGTGATTCTGGAAGTTTTATCAAGTGGCCACAAAATAGAAACCGAAAAATTTGCATCTTATGCGATGGATACTGCTAAATTGTACAATCAGCTATATCCATGGTATCCAATGACACCTACAATGCACAAAATTCTCATACATGGTTCCACAGTTATAAAGAATGCTTTGTTGCCAATAGGACAGCTATCAGAAGAAGCAGCTGAAGCCCGGAACAAACACTTCCGTGTTTACCGCCAAAGTTTCGCAAGGAAGTATTCCAGAGAAGCATGCAACTTAGACGTAATAAATCGACTGCTTCTCTGTTCAGATCCACTTTTAACAAGCATGAGGCCTAAGCCTAGAAAAAATACGAAACCGTTTCTGAAGGAAACTATACAAATGCTAGTGCCATCTGAACCTAACATATCTGTAGAGGAAAAAGCTGACACTCTGTCCTCAGATGAAGCAGACATATCTTCAGACGAAGCTTCATGGTTCCCATCTTCTGATTAAAATTAAAAATTGTATTTTTTTTCTCTCTAAAAGTGTCAAAATAGCCTTAGAAATCGTTCAATTTGTTTGTTAGCTCACTTTAAGTAAATTAAGTGCAAAAAATAATTTTGACCGGTTTTTTGGTACAAATACCCCACTGTGCGTTGGATAACAATGTTTAAACTCTGCGCTACAGCGGTACAATTATAACCTAAATGTTATAAAAACGTATGACTCTCAAATGTAACTTATTTCAAAGTTAGAATCATGATGTAAATTCAATGGACTTCCTATGAAGTGATTTTGTTTCTGTTTCTTCATTCCTATTTTACAGATCAGGAGATAAACCTTGAAGTTGTCAGTAGATCTCAATGGCTCTTAACTGTTCTTGTTTCCTCTACAAAGACAGGAAAAGTTAGAAAATACAATCAAACACCAGTGCGAGGGAATTTCTTTAATATTCAACTATTAATTTGCCTTAAGGCCATTGTTTTTCAATCAAAAATTCCATTATTTCTATCTTTTAGTTATTGAAAAATTAACTCTTATTAGAGTTGTTTATTACGCAATTTCGTTTTCTTTTAATAAGGAGACGTAAAATCAAACATTTATTTAGATCTGTTAATCTGTGTGAATGCATTTTCTTCGCTTTTTCTTATTTCTGAACTGATCCAGATTATCTCAGCTGAAAATGGATTAATTCAGTTGCTGTTTATCAAAAAACAAACAACTTTAGTTAATCGCAATGATATCAAAATGGAAAAAAACATTAATATATCTGTTTATCTGTATATCTGTCTTTATAATCAACAACTGAGGCACAGGAAAAGGTTGTTAAGAATTTCATTAATGCTAACGAAAAACCTTAATTAGGATTCCATTAAATTAATATTTTTTTTTCTTTATTTCTCAACATGTTTCATGTTTGTTGCTGTTTCATAAAAAGGTCATAAACGATGACCTTGTTGCTGGCAATCTGATCCACGATCTAAAGTTCCATTTTCATAGAATTACCTCCAGTAATCCGTTGTTGTTTACTTTATCTCAAAGACTCTTATTCGTAAGGATTCTAAAATCGAATTTACTTATTCTTCTGTTCTGGATTAAATTTTTTTCACAACATATATTTACTTAGTTGACTTTTGAAGTTTCTTGTTTGAAATTATTTTGTAAAGGAAATTAATTTTGTATCTTTCATAACTGCTGTTACAGCTCCTATGGATTCTTCCAAAAATGTATACAAAGAAGTCAACCATCCACTTTAGTAACAAAATATTTTTATATGTAGATGAAAAGATTATTTTTCATGTACAAAAGATTTTTTTCTCGGTTGTATCTCATTGCTTGGATATATGAACATTAAGATTAAGATTTATAAAGTTGATATTAATATTAAAAGTTCAAACTTAAAAACAGACTTATTATTAAAATATTCGACCAATTTTCAATTGATATGAAAAAAATTGAAAAGATATCTATCTTAAAAAAAATAATATATAGAGATATAATATCTGGTAAAATTATTTGGGTCGACTAATTTTGAAAAAAAAAAAAAAAAAAAAAAAGGATTAATTTTGTATACTTTATGTACTTTACTTTACATTTATTATGTACTCATAAGTTATGCATTTATAAGATATCATAAAAGTTTATATATAACTTTTATTTTCAAATTTTGAAATATTGCTTAATATTATTCTTATTTTATTTGTAAAATTAATGGAATATTATGTTTACTATAAATGTATATAGGACCATTTTTGTTTCTGATATCATTTTAACTCACAGCACCTACAACACAGGTCAATTAACCTAGTAGGACTGTAATGTAATATTTTGATATATAAAATAAAAAAAAAATAAAAAAATAAAAAAAAAAACTCATCTAATTACACATTAACAATTTGTAAACATAGAAATAAAAAATAATTTTAACATGTATTATGAAAGTATTATGAAAGTAAAAAAAATATATTCTGATGAGGATGGCCGTGTGGGGTTAAACAGGCCAAAACCGTCCAGGTTTTATCTTTTTTATTGTTTTTTTAATGTTTTTTATTTACCTTCATTAAGTGTATCCTGAGATAATTTGTTTTTTATTTTCATAAACATAGAAATGTAATACGTACCGTTCGTTTTAGAAAGCCTGACCCGTTACTAGCAGACGATTCTACTCCGCAGAGGGGTGATACGCTGAGGTAGGCACTTTCCTAAGACCTGTTTTAACGGAGGAGCATTTTTCCAATAGTATTTATTCTTTCCATAATTCTTTCCCGAAAAGCGCAAATAGAACGCAGCTACTAGTACTAGTAAACTAACACTGATAAAAAGTATATTGACGCATGCGCAAAAGCGCTGAAGGTTCTCGCAAACAAAAACAAACAGTAAGTGAGATATACAATTATAAACAAACTGAGGTATACATCTCAGTATAGAAAAATCAGTCAACATATAGTGAGCCAATATAGAATATTAAAAAGGATGGCGTACCTAATAAACTGGCACTTCAGTGTAATTGAGTAGGTTTTATTCGTTATGTCTCCAACGCTTCAGAGTAATAGAATAATACAGAGAAGTCCATTGTTTTATTTACAAAAGGTCTATTTGTTTTATTTCTGTCAAATCCACATCAGGGAATTACTTTAAGTAAACCTATTAAAGTAAATTAAGAAAATAAAATTACAGAAATATAAACAAACATTTTTAAGATCGAATTTAATATAGCTTAGAAAAATAATGGACACTGAAAACAGAATCGAAATGTTATAAAGTAATAGAAGTATAAAAAATGTTAACCAATATATGTGAATTTGTAATAAGTTTAATAAATTCTTACTTTTATTTCAGAATTATAAGAAAAGTTTAAAAACAAAGTTTATTAAAGAAGAAAAAAGGAAATATCTCGACTTACCTCAGTCGAAAAATGTACTTGAAACTTAATAGATATGTTTTTGTTGAATAAAGAAAATTCATCGACAGAAGAATGAAAGGGAAACAAATTTGAAATTGTTGTTCCACCAATAGCCAGGTGGTAGAGCGGTTAACTGAGAGTTGGATTCAATCCCCGACCTCGGCTAGATTTTTCCATGCTGACGAGTCTTCGTAGAATAGGTATCGAGCATCTTTACCGGAGGTACAGGCAGGCGAGCGTTTGACTGACCATCCGACTTCATCAAGACCCAGTCCTTAAAACGGGTTATTATACCTATACCTATGTAATTTGAAGTGAAGTTTATCAATGAAAATAATCTAAATATCTTTGATCTTATTTGGAAACTATCCTAAAGCACTTTTGCAATAATCCATCCTCATTTTGAAATATTAACCACAGAATTAATCCCTGCAAAGTTTTAAGTTTTTAATTAAGTTTAAAGCAGTTTCTCCTTCTCATGTAAGTTGTTAAATAAAAAAATTCCTGAAAATAATTCCCTTAACCATAATTGAATTCTATAAATGTAAACGTGACTGAGATTGTGAGCAAATCCCCAATTACAAGCCTAAATCCGCTCGTAGTTGACATTGCAACTGTCCAATTAGGTTAACCATCCTCGTGCGGTAATTCACAGTCACTCGACTTCAAGCGGTGACCAACAGACATCTCGGGGCCACATCGAGAAGCAAACACCACCTTTACTGCTTCTTCTTCTTCTTGAAGAATAGCTTAAGCCTAATGTGGTTAAATTATCCTCTTAAACCAATGACACGAGAGCAACGACACCCCCACTGCCTTTGGCTGAACCCTTGAAAGCCTCGTGTAAGTAGCTTTTCGCTTTCCTTTATGTTCCTTCGCTTTCTTACTTTTAATTTTCTTTGCAAGAAAACTTTTCCCTTTTCTTTAGACTCGAGATGTTTTATTAAAAGTTCTGATTTCACTTTGTTTCCATTTAAAAAATCTGATTTCTTTTTTCTTTTTTTTTTTCGCATTGATAATTCTAACAAATATACAAGAAGAAAAGAGCTTCAGTTAGAGTGTTTTATTTTATTGTTGTTTACAAAACAATTCCTGGAAAAATTGCAAATGAGATCCACAATGTAATTGTCTAACTACTTTGTTGTTGGGATCCTGAGGAAACGGAATAGTAAATGTTTTAAAAAAGCAGCTCTGTTCTGTGACGTTGAGAAGCTGTTGTTGTAGAGAAAATATACTGAGTGAAGAAAGAAGATAAAGAATCATTATCCAAAAACTGATTTTCTACAGGAAACAATCCCTACAGCAAGGAGAGATGTTCTATCTATTATTACGACATCATAAAAATGGTTCCTAAGGAAATCAAAAACGTTTACTGCAATAATTTTACTTTTTCTTCACGTTTTACTCTGCTCTCATTTTTACTTCTTTATCTAACTACTTGTTAAATAACTGATCACCCAAATTAACTGATTTTTAGCGGTCCCATGTTACATTTAACATAGGGAACTGCTGTTGCTGTTGTGTTGTCTGTGTGTCACACTGTATGTCACACTCTGTAGCGGCCAAACGGTTCGAGATATTAGAATGAAACATTCACCATTGTGTTTAGCATCAAAAAGTAAGTGACCATGTAAAAAAAAAAATCAGACCTGTAGGACCACTCCCTGATTCACATAGCAGTATTAGTAATAATGATAACAATTAACACAGTAATAATACTGATGCTTCACACATAACAATACTAACAATTGCCAACAGGACGTCATTGTTAATATTTACAAACATAGTGTTTCATAAATTCTTTATCATATCCAAATGATGCACTAAGCATTGTATTAGCGGCCCTTAGGTTACAGCTTGCCTGTAAAACATAAAGGAACGGTCTTGCATTTATATGCTCTTGCTTTTAAATATTTTGTTTATACAATTGCTTTTGACACTGTATAAAAGCAATAATTAGCTTGTTTTATTTTAAATCTGTTAGTAGATTCAAATCCATTATAAAAATAGTTCATTTGTTAAAGATAAACATTTAGTTTTTAGATGGTTTTAGTGTAAAGATTCCCTCCGTGCATCGTGTAAAAGAAAAACCTTCAGGGGATAGTTTAAGAAAAAAAAATATTTCGTCACTTATTGCCTGAGAAAATTGAAAGATATTGATTGACTCTTTTAATTTGGTTTCGTTGTGTTTTCGTTTAACTTTGGTCTTTCATTGATTTCAGTTATAGAATTTTGAATGACATCGAATCCAGATAATAATCATCTGGAAGAAGGAAATCTCGAGTGAAAAACAAAAAGAATAAGAAATTAAAGAAACTTAATTCCAAGTGAAACAAAGAAATTGAATAATAGACTTTTGAAATAAATCAAACAAATATCATAGGGCATCACAAAGGGTATAATATGAAATGTAAATATTAAGAAACTAAATAACAACTAAAATAAAATATTTCTTTTCTAAACTTTCCCGGTATCTAATATGTATAAAGGAGGATGTTTGTAGATTTGTTTGTTCGCTATACACTCGTAGACCTTTTGACCTATCTGGACTAAACTTTGCAGAATTACTCTTTAGGATCCTGCGGAAAAACTGGCTACCTTGGAACCTGGACACACCAACCCCAGGGGATGAAAAGAAGTGAAATCCATGAAATAGCGCCACAAATGCACCTGGTGGTGACAATGAGAACTGCACAAGTAGTCTATTGTTATGCAACAATTGGAACTAAAATATTATTGTGCATAATAGCGCTGCATATGCAAATGGTGACGACAATTGGAACTATACAAATATTGTTATGCAACTATCGGAACTAAAATGCTGTTTTGCATAATAGCAACGGGGTTTTCGGGATAGATATAGATTTGTAATGATCAGATGATTTTTTTACGAACTGGGAAAGATTTGAAGTAATAGGGTTATTTTTTTTCTTTTTTTTTTTTTCATGATATTTCAAAATTCGAATAGCCTGGAACTAAGGGTATAAACGGGAGGGAGAAGGGGAGAAATTGGTGGGAAGTCTTATATTCTCCAATCTCCATATTAATTTCATATCTAGGAATCTCGAGTTACAAAATTCAAATAACCTGGAACTATGCGTGCACACTGGGAGGGCGGTGAGTGGATGGGCGAACATGGTTGAAGGATACTTCTACGGGTTTTCGGGATAGATATAGATTTGTAATGAGATCATTTGTTTGTACCAGCCGGGAAAGTTTCGTAGTGATCTCGCAATTGTAATATCCTTTCATCCACATTAGAACATTTGTTTTTTGTAATCATTCCGAAGAAGGATCATGAGTTTGATATCTGAACTAATAGTCTGTGGTCTATAAATAGAAAAATTCCTTAAAACAAAATTAGAAAAGATTTTAGATCAAAAATATTAAATGAAAAAATCATTTTCATTACTTTATTTAAGATTAAACAAAACATCGTCATATTATCACTATTTTTGAGTGTTTCTATTTCCATTCGTGTGACTTTCTTACGAGTCTTCTTCGTTTCGATCCTTTTAAATTAAGAAAACAATCCTTGTGGAAAAGTAACCAATGTACAAGAATTGCAGTTTCAATAAAATTACACAATTTAATTTGCTTATTTATAACTGAAAAGATAAATTAAAACGATCCAATATTAATAAATCATTAAAAAAAATTGCCCTTTTTTTATTACAAAATAAGTAATTGAACTGTTTTATTTTAATATCTCATATTATTTATAGTATTGTAACAATCCATGTTTACATTTGGCTGATTCACATCAGTTTAAACTAATCTCTAATTAAATGTATTTAATTTCAATTTCAATTAATCTTTTCCAATTTTAGGTTTGTGATCGTATTCCAAATAATGTTTCTTACAAATTAATTATTTCAAAATAGCCACAGTCGTTTTATATATTACATTACATATTAATATCATTCTCTTAGTTACTGTGAGGAAAACTTCTTAGGATATCGAGCTCTAAAGGAAATAGCACAGCTCATTGTTATAAAGTAATAGCACAGCTCATTGTTACTTTAACAAATCGAAGAAAAATCCTAATAGTCTCAGAGGGTTTCCTTTTTTTCCCCCAGAAAATGGTAATTATTGTTGAAATGGGTTTTTTCCCCCTCCTTAAGCTATCCATCGAAATGTAAATGTCGACGAATAGAACAGAAGAAATCTCAGTAAGACAGTTTAGATAATAAGAAAATCGAATTCTTAAGGAGAACGCCATGATGACATGATGTGAACAGACAGCCCAAGAAATTCAAATGGAAAACAGAAGTTGATTGAAGAGAAGAAAAGAATTAAGAAAACAGATGTAAAGGTCATTCATAAAAATGAATTCAATCAAATATTTCGCCCTGAATAATAGTGATTACCATTGTAAATTCCACTGAGAATCACTTTCTTTAATAGTTGTTGGGCATTTTATGTAAAACCAACTGAACTAATAGAAGCTATTCAGAATCATTTGCTGAAGGAACACAAATTTAACAGCCTTCAAAAAAATAAACTTTTTATAAGAATTTGGGAACAGAATGTAAGCAGAGAATCGCAGGAGTCTACATAACCAAGATTTAAAGGCAGTTTTTAATTATTTTTTTTATCAATTTCACATTTTCCGGTAACCTAATTTCACGTTTTTTTTTTACTTTCCTAGAAAAAGCAAATAATTTACTTTTTTGTTTTTACTTTTTTCTAAAAAAGTAAAAAAAAAAAGTGAAATTAGGTTACCGGCCGTTCCGGCATGGTTTAGTGGATTAGGCGGAGACCTTCCACGAGGCAGATGTGTCGACACCTGGGTTCGAATCCCGGAGTAGGCATGGATGCTTCCTTTCTTTCCTGTATTTGTATGCTTCTTCTCCTTCTCCTCTGTCTATGGCACTGACAATTATTAAAAAAATTCTAGGTTATGTACGATAGATCCTTCAAGGGTTGTTCCTACTCAAGAGTGAAGGATATAAGAATGCGGATGTTGATGAACCTACTGAGAGTAACTAAAATAAAATTCATTAATTGTTACAATACCTAAAAATAAGAAAAAAACTGTATAATATGGAATCAGTAGCAATATGCAAATGGAAAGTTTTTTTAATTATATTACTTAGAAAAAATAAAACCACGTTGTGAAGAACTTGGCCTTTTTTCCTTTTGTAGGCATTAGTGACTTAATAGCACTTGAATGAATTCAGTAAAAAAAAAGCATCGAAAGATAGCTTATTTAATTCAGAACAAATCTATGTTGTTTGTCATTCGTTCAATTCTCGTATCGTTTATTTTCCAAAGGACAATTTTTGTCACTTCCGTTCTAACTTAGATGTTTGTTTTAAGTCTTATCAAAACCTTCTCAAAGCCTTTGTTAGACGTCATCTCACTTTAGGTCTGATGTGTCGGATCGGATCGAACGTTACTTACAGATAAAAAAGAACAACGAGTCATTTCAGTGAATGGGTTGCGGTTCAGAGAACATCATAATTAAATAGAAGTGGAAAAACACTTTGACCACCAAGTCCACCATGTGACAGCTGCTTCCACAGTTGTTGGTGGATCAAAGTAGCCTCTACTGCTTGACCCACCAATAGCGCTTGAATTAATCGTGAAGAAAAAAACAAAAAAACAACATCCGAAGTTTATACCCATATTATTTTTTTAATATTTTTTCAATGGTTCTTGAAACTATCCTTAAAACTTTCACTATTTTAAAAATTAGGAACAAACAAAATTCGGTTAGATAAAGTTGAATAAAATAAAAATAATAAAATCTCTTAATAATAAGAGAAAACTGTTTGTCTAATCATTTCTATATTTTACGAGAGATAATTGAAAGCTGTTAATAGTTCGTTCATCATCTAAACAACATTTAGAAACTGACTTAGTAGATGAATATAACTGAGAATATGTTTTAAAAGTCTTTAAATATTGGAAGGGATCACACAGTTAAAACTAATTTTTAATTATGGATTAAAATTAAGAAAAGTTAAAACATGGTTGAAAAGAATAGTTTCAACCTGCTTAATTACCGCCGGGTCATCCTCAGCACTAATAAATTTTTAATGGGCTCAGTTTTAATTTTTTTTTCAACTTTTTGGAAAAAGTTTTCTTCCACACCTTGTATTTTTTTTGCTAATTTACAAGTATTAGAAGGGAAAACCGCTAAAATAAAACTTTTAAAATTCCATTTTATTCGAAAATAATAACAGCCTTTAATCTATAAAGTTGTAGCTAAGATAATTAAATTAAAAATCATAAAATCTAAATTAAAGTAATTCTTTAAATATGTCAGAGCAAAATTCCTATTGACTTTGGTAAAACTAGGACTTTTGATCATTGACTGTAAACTAGCAAAATGAAAATAGTTCAATAACTATTTCCTTAAAAGCTGAAACTTAGTAATATGTTTACCTTTAATTAAATTGATGTGAAATGGAAGTTTGACTCAAATAGGAATTGCTCTACATTAAATAGGTATTGCTCTACACGACATTCAAAACCAATATAACGAAATTGAGTATAAAACTCAGTAGAAAATATTTGCTATTGAATTTTGATACAAATATAACTCACATTGGAGGAGCCTAGGATCGAAAAAGTACATCACACGCCTTTATCACGATAAATAAATACTTAATCCTATACAAAATTTCAGATTGTTGGTATGTTTATACTATTTTTGCTTCTCAATCTAAGTTGTTTTTAATTAATTTTACTAGAATTTTATTTAATTTACTATGTAATAATTGCCTTTTTTAGTATTACTCAAATATATATTAACATACACACAAAAAACTTATCCATTCTAATTTGATGGTGTCTGACGTTCGTTGTTTAATCAGATTAATAAGTTTTATTCTCCTATTTTTCATCCAACGAAATCCTTTACACGGCACTGGCGTAAAATTTTAGTAAATTAAAATCTTCTATAGATAAATGAAAATTTCAGGGAACTCTATTTCTTGACGTTATTGCCTGAATTTTAGAAGAATGTCCGAAACTGTAGAAGGCAGAAATTTGTGTAAAGGAAATCTTATTTATTTTGATGCAGAATAAGGAACAAAAAGCGATGAAATAAAATAAGCCTAATCGTAGATGATGGTTCCACGAACTCTCTTGAGCTGAATGTAATACCTCTATGTATATTGTGCTGATCCTTGTAAAACAACTTGCTTAGAACTAGTTCAGTCCATCAGACAAAGTCCATCAGATAATGTAAATATTGTACATGTTTTTTTCCTTGATCTAGTTAATCTATCATTGCTCTTCGGATAATGTAATGAACTTGATTTTCAAACCATTTCCATCAGCGACATGTTTCGTCACAAAGAATGTTTGAGGCTTCCACATTAACTATCTACAGTTGAATGGTTGCCACTTAATTGATTTCACTTTCCAATTTCTGTTTTAATTATTTTAAACTTACCTGTCAGAAACTTATTCAATATCATCATCATCATCATCTTCCTCCTTCCGTGTTATAGTCCTTATAGGACTGTTATGGTCCACTAAAATTCTCACGCCACCTCTTCATAGGACGGCCCCGTGATCTTTTACCATGTGGGATGTATTTAAAAACACATGGTATTTAAAAACACTTTGGGATCCTATCCCTGGACATCCTATTAAGGTGTTTGAGCCATTGATGTTGATATTGATAAATGAAATCCAATACTGGGGTAACCTGAAGACCTTGTAAGATTTCATCATTTCATTTCCGATCCCATCTTGTGTATCCAGCAGTACTTATTCAATATTCAATCTGCAAATACAGGAAAGTACGTTGGCATTTATGTTCTTCAGGAATTGCAGACCAGCAACAATCTTCTGTAAACCTTTGCATATCTTTCTTGGTGGGTTTTGAATACGATTACATTTTTAATATCAAACGCAATTGAGAATTTT
>JAFIDM010000006.1:24816538-24861845 GCA_023159025.1 Thereuonema tuberculata | reverse complement strand
TTTTGAATACGATTACATTTTTAATATCAAACGCAATTGAGAATTTTGAAGTAAATTTTTATGAAAATAACAGAAGGTGTTTTTCTGTTTTTATTGATTTCAACTAACATAGCGTCTTAGTGTCTAAGACTAGCTTTGAGATGTTTGGTTTTTCAAATATTTCTGTTTGATTCCTGTAGGTAATTCACTCCAATTCCGAAGAAGAAATATCTGCAGATAATGAGAAGGAAATCTCTTTTGAGTCGTGGGTGGGTAATGAAATTTTCAACGAAGAAAGAGGATTGGTATTTGCATGGGCTTCGACATTCAATAGCTTACCATAAATCGATTCGTGAAAGTATTCATGAGATGGGAGTTCTATTTAAAACGCAGAAACCCGGTTAACGCCCTAAGCTACAACCAGGTAATTCATCAGACTCAAGTGTTGAAGAGATTGTTTGGAATTGGATTTAGAAAGGTCAGTGTTGTATGACTCTTGTGTTCATGAAGTTACTTCACAAAGCCTTTTTAAGGAAATAAATGTATTCCATCAGTCTTTCCTAAGTACCATACCTTTAAAATGACAGAATCATTCACCTCAGCTTCAGGATTCTCCTTGTAATCATGAAACACATAACTCATGTTATGTTATATGTCTGGTTATTGTCTGCTCCAGTGATCTTTCAGTTTGTTTGATTTTTTTAATAAAGGACTTTTTTTTTATCAGTTTGGTGATGATGAGTCGCAACTTTAATTTGTGTGCGTGAGTTCAAGTGGATGTATGCGCATTCATTTCAGATGTAGATACAAAGGCTTGCCCGAGAGTTTGGAGTGGAACGGGTTACTATTGTCAACAATAAACCAAGAAGGCACCAAAGGTAAACAAAAGATTTCGCCTCCGAACTATTAGCAGTGCGAGTGTGAGACGGCCGTTTCATCCTCTTTACGGACTCATCAGCTACACAAACCGAAAGCTCAGATCGCGAAACCAAGTAAAGGAATCCACCCACGCACCCGCTAGTGGATTCCGGATAAAATAAAAGCAAAACAAAAAGTCAAAACAAAAGAAAAAGCTCCAATTCCTGGCCTGTGAATCCGTCAGTCTCATACTCCCACTGTTGATAGCTCAGAGGCGAAACCTTTTGTTTACCTTTGGTAGCATCTTAGTTTATTGTTTATTTTATAACAGGCACGTTATATTTTTATTGTGGGTTACTTTAACCTTTCAACCACAAACGAAAAAAAAAAAAAACTTCCTTTTTTCCGGATGCGGGGAAGGAGTTCAAACAAAGCGATGGACTTTCCAACAAAAGAAAAGAAAATTGTTAGATTTTTTCGGATGAAACAAGGGAAGGGGATAAAACCCCTATCATGGCCGCGCGGTTGGCGTTGTCGCTATGACATCGGCCTCTCACCTCTGAGTACCGGGGTTCGGTTCTCATGTGGGTTTCGTGATGGTGGACGATCCGAGCTGGGCAGGTTTTCTCGGGGTTCTCCCGTTTCCCCTGCACTTCTCCCACCATACTTTCTCAGTCTTTCTCTCCATCTGTCCTTCTTTCCGTGGGTTAGTACAATAGACCTCCGGTCGCAGTGCTTGGCTTCTCTGCCACCCACATTCACTACATAAACATAAACATAAAACATAAACCCCTACCATCCCTTTCCCCTCGGTAGATCGATATATGGGTAGGTGCTGTAAGAAAATGTTTACTTTCTGGTTTATATTGTAAGTTTTAAAAATAACCTCAATAACAAATAAGAACGTATATTATCTGAAATAATGACTACTTTTCTTTTGGTGAAATATCTGACATTGTTTGTTCTTCATTAGGTTCTTCTTCATTGTTTAATTTAATGTTGAATGTTTTCTTTAAATTCCTTCATCTTAGAGAAAATCTCTTCACAGAGATAAGTTCTGTTAGAAAGAGATTCATTCTACAAGGAATGCTGGAAAGTTTGTGACCTCAAAATACTTGGATCAAAATTCCATGAGACTGATGATGCTACTCCTTCAAATTCTTGTTGCACTGCTTACAATTCGTAAGTTCTGTTCGTATGTTCTCAGAAACTACTTCTACATCAACAGTTGTTTAGTAAACAGGAAATCTTGAAATCTTATTCTTTTTCAAACTCCAAGCCAAAAATCTTGAAATCTTATCCCTTATTTATTTAGATCTGACTGTTCAGTCGTGAGCAGATGGCGCCTTCAATTTTCTTTTTGTCTTAAAAGAACAACCCTAATCTCCCCTCACATGCAGCAAAAGCTAAAAATACAAGGAAAAAAATATATCTCCATATCCTATTAAAAAAACATAACCTAGACCCAAGAGTAACCCTAACATTAAATACTCAATTCTTATTAAAACAACTAATAAATGTTTTCGATTAGAAACAAATATTACTGAACCTTCAAAAATTATAAAAGCAAAACAATATTATCATTAGTTTTTAATCTTGAATTAAATTCCACAAAAGAAAACACCATCCTTCTTATTTCTTTATCTATTAGTTTATCAGTGATTTTTACATTCCTCTCCCATCCCCTCTCAGTTCTAGTTGTTATTATTTGACAGACAATAATTTTGGCTATTTTAGTAAGAATACTTAATCTTACTGATTCAGTTATATTTTATTTTTAATTTTTTTTAGGAGGAATGTATTTATCTTAGGGTCCAACAAAAAAAGATATTATTCTAGGAGCTGGAACAAATTCAAATCATATCGTGGATTTCAACTAACTTAAAGCACTTTGAACTTTCTCAAAAAGAATGTAGTTAAGACATTGTTTTTTTCAACAAATTTTCTACCTGTAGAATGCTCTAGAATAGCTGAAGTTTTGTTTTGTTCGTTGCGGTCCTAATAGTAGAACAGACTCGTTATCTTAAAAATATCTAGAGATCAACATCGCTTTAATGGTAATATTAATTTAAGTAAAATGTATTTGAGTCATCGACTACTTTGTTTTCGAAAGTGAATGTGAATTTGAAAATGAATAGATTTGAACAATTTGGGTTTTATGTGCTTTATAACAGAAAAGAGAGGCAACAAATTAGTTCTGTATTTTGTGTTTCTGTTCTTGTAATTCAGTAAGTTTCGCTAAATTAAGATGTTTGCATTCAAACTGTAAATAGAATAATTTCATATTTCTATTAATGTAATACACTGGATAGCATTATTGAAAACTTTCTTTTTGATAAAAAGTAAAAATAAAGCCTCCGCTAAATATTTTCTTTGATTAAATTTTAAAGAATTTTAATTACGTTAATCTCAATAAAGAAATATTTCTTTTCGTTTTGAAAAGAAAACGAAATTTTTTTTATGAACACTAATAAAACCATTCAATAATAGTCTTTAGAATGCATTGATTTTAAAATCTTTTTATTGCTGTAATAATAATAATAATAATAATAATAAAGACTTTAATTGTTCAGAAAACATTCTTTGAAAAATCAAATTCTTTTCTAAATTTCTAAATTAAATTTCTAAACGCATTTTTCTGTTATTTTTTTTTTACATTTTCCTACAGACATCAAATTCAATTTGTTTTTATTTTGTGAGGGTGTATGTTGACACCTCTCCTATTGCTTTAGGCTTCAGCGACGAGCAAAGAGAAGGAAAGAAAAAGAAAGCGGGATTGGGCTCGTGTCCTTCCGGTCCAATGGCTGTCCTTCCGGTCCAATGGCTGTCTCTTAACGCGTCTCTCGAGTTGGTCAAACGGTAAATCAGATTTTTCAAAAACACCATTTCGAATTTTTCAAATTTTTTATTTTATTTCTCCACCGAACCAGTGCATTATTTAAAGAACGAAAAAAGAAGAAGAAATAGAAGAGGAAAAACACGAATATATTTTAAGTTGAATTTCTGCACGATTTGACAAGTGATATTTTCTGAGATTATATTTTATTATCAACTTTTGCACTGTTTGTATTTTTAATGCACAATGCTCACTATTTTGTTTGTATTTTTAATGCACAATGCTCACTATGTAATTAATTTGAATTAAAACATTGACCTCTTTTGTACTGTGATCTCACTATAAAATAACTATCGGATGCGTGGAAACAACGTATTCTATCAAAAAGGCAGCAAATCACTGCTTTCAAATGAGCTTTTCACATTTGATTCTCCCAAATAACAATCAACGTGAAGCTAAAATAAAATTCCCTTAAAGTTTAATGAAGTTCGGAAAGATTTGTGAAACATTAGAGAGAGTCATATGTGTACGAACAAAGCTAAGTGGGTGGCTGATAAATTGTTCTGCAGCAGTTTCTCGTTGCCTCTCGCAAAAATCAATGGAGGCCTTTGTTACAATAATCCGTTGCTTTTATACAGACAAAATGGAAAGTACTCAGGTGTCGCAGAGTCCGATTTAATAAAGAAATTGTCAGTTTTCTTGAAGGTTAATTGGAAATCGAAAGTTAACTGAAAAATAATAGTAACATAATTATAATACTCCTACATTCTTAAATAGATTCAGTGAGAGTCAACAGATTAACAAATTCAAATTCTATACAGACTTCGATAATCCACTAATAACAGAAAAACAACAATAATAAGGAGATGGGATTAATCAACTAATCCAAAAAGTTAATCCTAAATGATCAACTCAAAAAAAACAAACAGATTTTTTTGAATTTACTGAAACTTTTTTTTTTTGGAAACTATCTACTTTAAAATAAGACTTATTAAATGCTATTTCCTACACATTGATTATTATCATCAGTTAGGAATGAGATTATTCTTAACTCAGTTGATAAACGACAACAGAGCAAAGAAAAGGATGTGAAGTTTAAAGTGAGGGAGTTTTATTTTGTACATTTATTCTTCATCCAATTAGAAAAAAAAAACTCCTGTACATGAGTACAGGAGTTACTTTTTCCTTATAAAATATAAGGAATATCAATATAAGGCTATTTTTTTATTTGGGGGGGGGGGGGGGGGACAAATTTAAATGACTAAAGTAAGGATATCAAATTTTTGAAATTTTTTACAAATATTTGTTACAAGCCTCAAAAGTAATTTATTACTTTTAAAATTTACATTCACTACCTTAGCGCTTTAAAATAAATCTTAATTAAAATAAATAAGAAAGTTATTTAGCTTCAATATTCTTTTCAAATAAAAGATAAATGAATTTCAATATCGTTAACAGATACACTATTATTAATGTCTCCAAATAAACTTTCAATATTCAATCTATTACATGATTTCATGTTTTCAATGAAGGCATTTATTGATATTCATTTGAACGAAAACAAAGATTTTTTTCTTCTATTTGAGAACCTTTCGATATGTAGAATTACTGCGTCAATCCACAGGTGCAATCATACATAAGATGCTTTTACTTAATATACAATTAGAAGATATTACTGTTTAATATATGGTAAAGACGTTATGTAGATGGATCGTTCCAGGAAACCCAAGTCAAAACATACGTATGTCGGAAAATAGGATGGTTAGTCAAAAAGTAACCTTAATATGGCCATAAAAATTTAAAACTTCATAGTTATCTGATTAATACAGATATGTTATGCCTTGTCTGAACTTACGCTCGCATGAATGTCGTCCTGCCCTCCGGCTGTGACATCAGAAATCCCATTGCTCAAAAGAGAAGCAGAATACAATTATCTGGTTTTTGGGCAGTGAGAGTGAAAAAGCTGCAGAAAATCATCACAGGAAGCAAAGGCAGTACAGGGATAGTTGCTTGTTGCTTCAGCAAATAAGTGGGGTGTCAACTACGACTGATGCAGCTCACTCCGGCTACTCTGACGTTATCGCTGCAATGGAACGATTGATACGGAAAAACCGGAAATATAACAATCAACGAGGTGACTGTAATAGTGTTGATTAAATCATGGCTCTGTGTACAACATTCAGAAGCACAGCAAAGTCTCTGCTAGGTTGGTACCAAGGTAAGTCACCCCCCGAAATCAAAGAGTGTGGATGGTTTAAAACGCCATTGTTACGTCATGAAGCTGAAGGAGATGGCTCTTTACGATATATAGTCACTGGTGACGAATGCTGGGTCCACTGTACCAATCAGAGACGAGCAAGCAAGGAATAGCGACATTCATCATCATCGAAACCAAAAAAATCCTCACAACTCTGTCGGCCGCAAAAATGATGCTCACGCTGTTCTGGAATTGTAAAAGTCCAATCCTGGAACATTACATGCCCAACTGTGAACAGCGAATCGTATTGTGGATTAGATTTAAATTATAGATAAAATGGATTTAGATTTTACTAACAATAAACCCTCTAAGATTAAAACTCAAGAATCAGAATACAACCATCGCAATAAACATAGGGCTTCGTTTTACGGCACTTCACCAAAAACAGAAGTCTTTAATCATAGGGTGAGGGTCCTTTTAAATGACAAATCTTTCGTCATGAATTACATGAATGGACTTCGAAACTTTTAACTAATCTTTGATGGATTATTCGATTGCGGAACTGTTCAATTTGCTAAGGTTTTTATTTTATTTTTATTTTTTTGGTTGGTAGATCAAAAATTAATAAAACTTCCACCAATGGAATTACATATTTTAGAATTTAAACCTCGTTTCAAATTTATAAGACTTATTATAATTCTGTCATTATATCATATTATTAACTCTGCACAATTACAAAAAAAGCAAATAATAATAATGTTTTTCAAACATTTAATTCAAGAACATTATCATTTTATTTTTTTTTAATTTCTTCAAATAAATGAAATTTATGAAAATTATGTAAATAAATAGAATATACGATATAGGAATTAAAAGGAGAAGAAAAAGTTAAAAAGAGATTAAATTCATTGAATTTAAAATTGTTGTAATTTTTAAGAATAATAAAATACTAAAGGAGCAACTACGGGCTATTATAATAAATGAGGCAAAAACAACATAAAAATTTCAGTATTATTATTATTATACATAAAAAAGAAAGGATTTTTCTTGTATAAATTGGTTTAGATTTTGTAATAAAGATATTTTGAAGGATCGTAATAGTTTTTTACATGTGGTTAAAATATACATGCGTTTAAAAAATTTTAAAAACTTATATTTAAAACATTAAAACACAATTAATTTCGACAGTATGACCATCCGTCTTCGTCCAGTGTCATAATTACATTAATACTCTCATACAAATACTAAAAATTACATCCACATATTGAATGCGCAGCCTCAATTTCAATATGTGGATATAATTTTTAGTATTTGTATATAAATGAGAGTATTAATGTAATTATTACACTTGACAAAGACAGATGGTCATACTGTCGAAATTAATTGTGTTTTAATGTTTTAAATATAAGTTTTTTAATTTTTTTTTAAATATGTGTGTATTTTTATTCAAATATTTTGAAGGAGTTGGAGTAGGACGATCCCATTTCAGACATAGGTAAAGTAGGTAGCGAAAAGGCGGAATTTTTAAAGTAATGGATTTAGATGCTGGCATTTGAAATAAGAAGCCATCTGTAGATTGACAATGGATTTTAGGCGTTAAAAAGTAAAGTAGAAGAAGTTCTTTACGCAAAGAAAAGTTTCTTGGGTTATGAAGAAAGAGAAATCCTCCCTCCCTCTGAATTCAATGGAAGTTATCAGACGACTCTTGTAAGTGGGAGAAAACTCTTCATTGGGATTAGGATGAAGGCGTTTCCATTTCCCAGTGGAGATTTTGTGGAAGAATCCAAGTATGTTTGGTTCACAAGGAATTACTGTAAGTAAACCTTCATTTCTTCGGATGTAATTTACATCACAGTTTCTTAACTGTAGCAAAATGAAAACGATTTAAAAATTAATTCTTCTAAAGGAAAGAAAAAAATAATAAAGCAGAGATATTTTCTACACTTTCCGTAATTTGAATAGATGATAAAGTTAGGAGTATTTTTACTATTTTATTATTTCTGTTGAAGAAAAGAAAAACCTACAATTTGTATTCATTTAGATTTCATTTATTTAATTTATTTAGATTTCATTTGAAAACTAAAGAACTAACGAGATTAAGAATTCTTAAAATTGTCTAAATCTTAATACGAAAATGAAATGTATAGAAAATGATTATAAATGAAAATTAGAATTGGAATTGCTAATTTCTAGTCTTTTGTTATTAATTTGACAGTTAGTAAAGTACCTGTGTAGAGTTCGGAATGCTTATATTAGTCCAGTGATACAAGCGCTATTTGGGGATATCTAGTATTTTTCCTTGATTGTTTCTTCTCCAGACAAATTCTAGGGTTCCTCCAGCCCTCTGTCAAATGAGGATAGTTTCTTAATGGCGATGGGACTGACTTCCAGATTCTAAGTTTCCCAAAGGTCGAGAATAGTAAGGATCTCGAAAGCGCCTTCTTGGCCTATGAAATGGGATGTTTTAATTGTATCTTTCCTTTCACATCTGCTCGTTATTATAAACACTATTTGTTTGTTATTACAGTTATTAAAAAAAAAATTAATGAAAAAAACTCCATTATTATAACTGTTGCTCAAACTAAACTGGTAGTTAATAGAAAGGCGAATTTGAATTATACAGATCATATTTTGAGTAATATAACAGACAGAGTTTAAAAAAAAATTAAAAAATAATCTTTATTAGTCATTAATATGATTTTTTTTTATTAACCTTATTTAAAAATATATAGTTGGTATTGTCGAAAGCAGCGGTTTCCAACCTGGGATACGCGTACCCCTGGGGATATGGGAAAGGACGTTAAGAGGTAACCGATAAAAAATTGAATAATGGCTGAAAAAGGCAAATCAACAATGTAAGACAAGAGAAGGTAAAATAATCAACGCTACATTGAGGGATGGTGAGGATTTTGTAGTTCTTTGACCATCAGAAAAGCCCTCGTTATCCCTCCCTAAACAGTGTTTGACGACACTAAATGTATAAAATTGAATGTTCAACTCATCATTTAAATCCCATTATTATTGGCCATTTATTTTCAGTTACAAAATGTATAAATCTGACTTAACAGCAACTAAATTAATTATACAAACGTCTTGCTGATATTTTGGGTAATTTATAAAAATGGGCCTTCAAGGGGTGCACAAATGAAAAAAAACAGTAGAAAATGCTGGTCTAAAGGGATCCTTAATGTTATTTTAGATTTTGTTGAAGGTGTCTTTGGAATCAGTGTTTTTGTTGAAATAACGACTTCGATACGTAGTTTGTTTAGGATCTTTCTATTGCAACATCCTCGATTATTTTTATTTTTGCCTATATTTCTTTTGAAACGGAAACCATTTAAATACAACAGTAATTTATTCTTGTATACTCGTTTCCTTATCTGAAAGTAGAACAATTATTATTGTTCTGCTGGTAATTGTATCCCAGAGAATAAATATATTTTATAATTTCCTATTTGTGCTAGTGAATTGCGGTTACAGTGGAGTAAGTAGTTGTTAGTTGTTTTCTTTTATTATAAAAGACATTTATAGGATATTTCCTGACATATCAGTTTCCTGACTTCTTTTATAGACATTTAAATATTAGTATATATCCTAGGTCACAAAGAAATTTATGATGTCAATTATAAACATCAAATTACAGTGTAACTATCAAGAAAATCAGTATAAAGTTACAGATAAATATAGGTTTTTTTTATATATATAAAATTTCTGTGGTTCTTCTTTAGCTCTTCAGTTTTACGATCAGAGCTTATGTTAATTAAAAAAGTAGAATAAAATTATTTATTTATGTAAAGATAGCAAAGCAAAAGAAACAGTGAGAAGATCTTTCTGGAAGCCAAAGATCGAAATTTCTTCTCTGGATGTTTTCAAATTTGCGTTTGATTTTTCACATTTGTTAGAATTGGAAATTTTTCTCAATCTCTTTTCATTAAATCTTTGGGTTTTTTTTTTTTATTTATTTCTTATAAAATAAGCCTTTACTGAAAAAAAAAATTCTATTTAACTATCCTACATTGCTCAGATAATTCAGGCGAATGGATTTTTTTCAAGTAATTAAATTGATATTATGAAAAACAGATTCTCTCGTAACAAAACCAAAAGTTCAATAAAGAACACAAACAACAACTCTGGAGGTGTTTTAGCCAAGAATTTTTTTATCTAAGTTTTAAAATTTTACATCATCCAAATACTTACTCTTGGATATAAATAACCAGAATTTGGTTACGAATTGTTCTCAAATATTGAAAATATTAAATTTAAATTAAATTCTACTTCTTAAAGTAGTAGATTTGAGGAGTTCCTTTTTCTGTCTATGATCTTCTATTCTTGTTAGATGGTAAAAAACTGTTTGCGTCCAATCAAATGTTACTCCATAAGAATAGCAAAGAAGAGAGTGACAACGATGGATGACTCCCATGGGGTTTGAGCAGAGACAGGTGCAGCTCCAACCGAAAATCGTTATTCTCTCCTACTTCCATCTTCCTATTTTTAATTCCCGTCGGAGATGATATATGAGCTTAAAGCAATATAGAGAGCGTTCAAGTTAAAAATCTATCGGAAATGAAAGAAATATTTCATCTTCGTAATTTAAGAAATTGTATAATTCCAGAAAGACAAGAATATTCAATACACCTACTTACATGTAGGTAGTTACTTGTTTAGTTCATAATTATTATGGAAAAAATAGTTAATATTTTGTCAGCTGCTAAATACAGGATATTTTCCTAAGTATTTACACATTGTAAATTAATAAGACTGTTTTAGAAATTTGAAATTTCTTAGATTATTTTGATGATTAAAACATCCCTGTTTGGGATTAGTGATTAGAATGCATTAAATTGTGGATCATATTCTTATAAACTCCCTTAAGTGATGATTACTGTTTCTTTTTATCACATGTACGTTTTCTTTATTTTCTATTACCGCGTTATTTCCTAGTCCTTGCTAAATTCTTTCTGTCTAAAGGTTCTCTGTAAAATTTTTTGATTTTTTTTTTCTTATTGAATATTTCATCATAATTTTGTTATTCTGTCTTTATTCTGAACTGACCAGATTTTCTCAATGTTAAGATATGACGTCATCCGAAGTACAAACATCCCTATTCTCATTTTAACCATTATGGTTTGTATTCATGTATTAAAATATTTTAGAAAGTTAACTTAGAACTCACCATTAACTTACTTGTATTTTGAGCCGAAATTATCTTTCTCGGAGGTGAGCGAAAAATCTTCAAAAATCCCTGGAATTCCAGGCAGTTCTGGCTGAAATTTATTTTTTGTCCTCAATACAGCTTTGAGAGTCTTCGGGGTCATTGGGGATTTTTCGGATATCTACACTTCGTTGAGAAGAGACTCTCGACAGATAAATGATAGTCGATAACATAGACATAGAATGTATTGAATAACATCGTAAATTCGCTGATGCATAACATTGTATATTAGAAATGAAGAATTATTTCAGCCAGTGTTTGTTCCTATGCGTTTTAGAATAATGCCAGAACAAAAGCTTCTCACATGTTACGTAGACACAAGTGAATTCATCAAACAGTCCTGTATCGAAATCAAGATAAAAAAATCCTTTCTTTGAGAGTATTCAGGGTTCCTGTTTCATTAGAACCCATTGAAATACATCAAGCTCTTTGAAATAGTCACATCATTTATCCAAATATTATGTACAAGTATTATAGAAATCGTGAGCTGCTGTTTCGACGGTTTTTCTATTCGTAACCTGTTCTTCAAAGTTCTTACTTTTTAAAAAACAAAAAAAAAAATTCAGATTTTTGTTGAACAAATTTCCTCTAAAATCTAGAATACATTATTTTGCATCACTTTAACTCCACATATTTTGTCACCTTCGATTTTTTTTTACAATATCCTGAAATATTATACAAATACAATTTGGTCTTAGTTCTAAGAAAATTCTTTTTGTTGCTGGCAGTAGTGGAAGCCACGTCGAATTTGCTGCATCCCAACAATTGATTGTATTCGTTATTAACAAATTCGCAAAATTCTTTAAATGCCTCAATTACCACATTATAAATGTAAATAATAACAGTTAGTTTTTACAATAACTGTCTAAATATCTACAGGTACACATTCACTTTCAGTGATGTGGCTTTCGGGATGTGTAAACCATAACCTTTGGCAAAGATTGTGTAGATTTGATCACCTTTGGTGAAGATTTGATCTTTATTAAGATTGTGTAGTTTATTGAAAGTGTGCAGAACAACTTTTCTTGACGCGTCACCAAAAATGCTAGTCATGTTGTCACCATAGAAAGCTTATTTGTAATATTTTTTTCCTCTAGATATTTCAGAACAATGTCCGATGTTTTGTCTGACTGAAACTGAATATCAAGTAGTAATTTCCCTTTTATGCCTTCATAAAAGCCAAAGAAACGAGCTACAACTGGGAAGAATTTTACATCCCTATGATTTAACGCATCTGTCATCAAAACAACTCAGTTTGTCTCACTTACTTCAACTGTTAGAACATTTACCACAATTGCCTTATATTTTGTTCGGGCACGCTTAGGTTCGAAATAAGTTTGGATTTTAAATAAATGACGAATCCTGATAAAACTCCTTAAGCATCTATTTAATCGTGACATTTCTTCTTCTCTTTGTAAAAGACTTGATCAAACGAGTTGAGGATAGGAAAAAATGTATTTGTATACGAATTCTGAAGGAAGAGGAGTAGATTTTTTTCCTATCCTCAATTTGTCTGATGAAGTCTTTTTGCAAAGAGAAGACGAAATATCACGATTGAATGGATGTTTAAGGAGTTTTATTAGCATGTGTCATTTATTTAATATGAAGATTTTAAAGTTTTTTTGAATGTATTAAGTTTGGATTTTTTTTTTTGAAAGACAATCATTTACACTGAAACTTTGATTTTCATACACAGTCACATGATAGAGCTTTTTTAAAAACAGAGTAAACACTTTACTTGAACAGGAGCTCAATTCTGCTAGTTTGTTTGTTGCTACTTACAAGAGAAGTCCGCGAAGTGTTACTCTGAATTTGATATTGGTTTATGGGTCACTTTATAGAATTTTCAACGCTGAGTCCGAATTTGATATTCATTGTCATCTCCGGTTAATAGTTTTCGAGATATCCGCATGGGCGCGTAAAAACTTTAATTTGTTATATCCATCCATCCATCCATCCATAGTTTTCTGCCCGAAGACAGGTCCAATTCTATGGAGGTCTCACATGGATCTCCTAGAAACATCTGAGGAAAGATACTGGGGGTGGTTTCCCGTTGCCTGCCCCCAGGACGCCATTAAGGAATGACGTCAGACCGAAGAGAAAGTGAAGAAGAGGCTGGACAACACAGGAATGGAAATTGAAACAGCCGTGCCACTGCCGGGATTCGAACCCAGGTACTGGCGCACTGGTCGCCACGGCTGGCCGCCGCCGAGACCGCACGGCCACGCCAGCATGGCTTTGTTATATCTTTTTAACAAATTGAGATAGAATAAAAATTCCAACGCATTTATGTTACTTGCATACATGACTACCATGTGTGTCAATATGAACTGAATCCGTCAACTAATTTCAAAATGGTGGACCCAAAAACCTAAATTTATGGCACTTTCAATGGAAAATAGGCTCATCCAACCCTAACTCAAAAACCGATTGATAGGTGGCAGCACAAGACAGGCAACACAGGGCAGTTACAGCAATTTGATAATAGATGGCTCCTTTGTGCGTAGCCAAATAAAACCAATAAACTTATTTAAATCTCCTTAACCGGAATCTATATTACTAAAATCTTTTATTTCTCTGTCTGTCTGTCTGTCCGGCGCAATTTTCTGAGCGAATGGAAAATAGAAATAATTTTTGACAATGAAACATCCGCGACAGGAATCGAACCTGCAACCTTCTGATCCGAAGTCAGATGCCTTATCCATTAGGCCAAAGGTACTACAACTCTCTTCATGTGGTTTTTTGACTTATATCTCCTTTCCTTTCCCCCATCAATAAGGAATGTATTCAATCTTTTTTTTGAATCTCAAGATTGTTTATTTATTTCACATCAGTCAGTTTATTTGTAATTCGAAACTGACAATTAGAACGATAATTGCCGAAACGTTGCAATATTTTAAATATTCTTACTTAACCAAATCCTATGTGATATTGAAAAATATGTGGGTGTACGCGGCAGATGTTGGAATAAAGAAAACTGAGTCAAGAAAGAGAGAAGCACTCTTTTTTTGAGGTGGAATACCGAAAAAATCATTATTTGCAACTCAAAAACCATCAATAAATGTAACTCAAACGTCACTGAAAAGTGACAATTATAATTAAAATGAGAGTCAAAAAAGAATGAAGCGACACTTCTATTAGATAGAATACTGAAAAATTACTATCTGTAACTCAGAAACCATCAATATTTGGAACACAAAAGCCACTGAAAAGTGCCACTTAGAATAAAAAAAGAGACTCAAAAAAGAAAGAAGCAGTATTTCTATTAGATAGAATACTGAACACTATTGTAACTCAGAAACCACTGAAAAGTATCATTTGGAATAAAAAAAAAAAAAGAGTCAAGAAATAAGAAGCAGTATTTCATTAGGTAGAATACTGAAAAATCACTATTTGTAACTCAAAAACCATCACTATTTCTAACTCGAAAACCACTGAAAAGTATCAATAGGAATAAAAAAAAAAGATAGTCAAGAAAGAAAGATGCACTATTTCTATTAGGTAGAATACTGCTCAGAAGTTAGATGTCTTAGCCATTAGACCACTAGGCCTACATTCTAATCTCTGTAAAAAATAAAAATATATCATAGATATATGATTTACAAGGTGGTTCTAAAAGCAGTCGTAGATTGAGAGAATACAGACCTCAAAAATTAAATTTTAAAAAAAGCTTTTAAAAAATTTTAGTTTTAGTTTCCTTGATGTAATTTGTGTGTGTGTGTGTGTGTGTGTTTTTTTAATAAATAAAAAATTGTTTTCCGTTACATAAGGGAGGCTTCCGGAGCGAAGCGACGGGTAGCCGACTAGTTACGAATTAAAATTAAAACATACAGAATTATAAAGAAATAAAGCCACTAGGAAAGCATCACTATAACTGTAATTTTGTAAGCCCACTTATATTGACGATGACCCAAATATTGGTCATTTTCAAGCTCTAAAGGATATCTGCTTTTCATTTCCTCAGTAACACTTGTGCTCACAGTCTACGGAAGCCAAACGTTGTAGTCAAACATTTTTGTTAAGTAGTTACTGTGAGCTTCTTTTATGCTTTTTGCATTTCTTCATTAATAAACATGTTCATTGTTAACATTTTATAACGTTTTTGTTTTTGTTAATTTTATTAATCAGTGTAAAATATAAAATTTGCAAAATAAAATATTTTTGTAAATTTGTCAGTTACGTTATTAATGAAATTACAGTTATAGTGATGCTTTCCTAGTGGCTTTATTTCTTTATAATTCTGTATGTTTTAATTTTAATTCGTATTTCCGGTTAAGGAGATTTAAATAAGTTTATTGGTTTTATTTGGCTACACACAAAGGCGCCATCTATTATCAAATTGCTGTAACCGCCTTGTCTTGCCTGTCTTGTGCTGCCACCTATCAATCGGTTTTGAGTTAGGGTTGGATGAGCCTATTTTCCATTGAAAGTGCCATAAATTTAGGTTTTTGGGTCCACCATTTTGAAATTAGTTGACGGATTCAGTTCATATTGAAACACAAGGTAGTCATGTATGCAAGTAACATAAATGCGTTGGAATTTTTATTTTATCTCAATTTGTTAAAAAGTTATAACAAATTAAAGTTTTTACGCCCCCATGCGGATATCTTGAAAATTATTACCGGAGATCAAAATGAATATCAAATTCGGACTCAGCGTTGAAAGTTCTATAAAGTGACCTATAAACCAATATCAAATTCAGAGTAACACTTCGCGGACTTCCCTTGTTAGATGTTATGATACATACTGTAGTTATCTATGTAAAACATGTCCCACACGTTTCACCACGAACATCGCTTAGTTGCCAACTTCCATATGCGCGTAATCTTCACTTATTACGTGAAAAGACAAAATTAGCGTAGATAAAGTTATAAGATTATAAGACTAAACTAAGTTTTAGCTGGAAATCTGGATTCCTTTAGGCCTATTTTGAAAGCGGACCATTTTACGTCCCAAGAACAACGTCAGTAGAACAGCGGGTCAAAAATAGTAAAAATCGAGAAGGTTCCACCGAATCTGATCAGTTATTCTTATTTAATCCAACCATTCTTGTCGTGTGATTAAAAAAATAAAGAATTCATTTCAGAATCTAATTTAAGTTTGAGGATTTTAATAAAAATGATTGAAATTAAAGAAATCTCTTGATTAGTATCTCCTAAAGCCATTCTAAGGCAACAATCATTCTTTTATAACATCTTTATAATTTCAGATACATGTTTATAAACATTAAAATAAAATAATACAATCATTAAGAATTCTTATATACATTGATTTTCTTTATTCCGTGGTTCTGTAGTAAGAAGACACTTCGGTCAAGAGCTTTTTTGTTCATCTGCTTATTTTTATTTTAATATAACTATATTCATTAGATGTATCTCTATTTCTAAGTCACAAATAAAAATCTTGTATTAATATTATTCTAAGATATATTTTATTGCAATTTTAAAATTGTATGATTTGCCTATTTTCTTGAGGAAAGTGAGATTATAAAATCATCAATTATTGTGTGTGTATTAAAAAAAAAAAGTTTGAAAGATGCATCTAAAAAATTATCCACAAGGATCTCTGGGTAGAAATTTACGCTTGGAAATATTAAAAAAAAAATGTTTATTTCTTTTTATATCCAATTTTATAGGTTATTCCTTTTAAATTTATCCATTTTTGAATTTATTAAAATTACTTGTATTAAAAATTTGCTGATTTAATTAGTTTGGAGGAAATGAAAGATTTTATGAAAGGTTGTATTCAGTGGAAAACTCGGAAATTCATATTTTTTTAATTCAAGGTTGAAGCAGGAAACAGACTTAATAATAACAGTGACCTTCATGGCTTAAATTTGCTTCCGATACATGATTTTTGGTCCTGATTTATTCACGTTCTTCCTCCGCTTACTTTACTTTAGTTTTCCGTTGTAATAATTACTCACTGGGTCTGCTGTATTTTTCAATCCATTGAAGAGAGTTGACGTGATCTTAGAACCAATCAAATTACTAATTTAATTCTATCACATTTAAGAATAGAAGAAGCCAAAATTCCATCACGAAGTTTAGCAAATTCTTAATTAGAGACACTGACGAAGAATCTTCGTTAATTGGACCCAAAAACTTTTTTTAATATGATTAGCTGAAATGAAGGATTTCGATAGAATAAGAAAGGTTTTCATTATTTCTTTTCTTACATAAGTTTATTAAGAAAGAATGGCTTTGGATTAATAGCATCAACAGAACTGGAACTCTTCTAATCATTTGTTCTGACTGGATAATAGAATTATCTTGAATTTTCCAATTAACTTTGGATTTTAAAAAATTGTGGGAAAATAGCCTTAAAAAAATATTGTGGAATGAAAATAAATTGTAGGGTATGAACATATATTTTTCTTATAAATAACTATTAAAAGAAAATACTAAAAAATATCTGATAATTTATTTCGTTCATCCACTAATGTACCTATTTTTTATTAAAAAGATATCTTAGGATTATTTCTTAAGAAATATAACTTATTTTTATCTGAACATTTAATCACTGTTATCAGATTGTTGGAAAAGTTAAGCATACAAATAGTAACACAAGTGAACCCTCCAAAAACTTAAGATTAAGAAAATAAAAATAACAATGAAATGTGGAAATCAAATCCTTGGGCAGTTAAATGAAAGGTATTTGACAGCAAAGAAAAAAACAAGATAAATTAATGCTTTTAGACAGTGTGAAAAGCAAAGCGGCCCCATAATATGCACAATTTTATAAACAAAATGTGTTCAGAAGAGTCGATATTGGGGGGCCGTTTTCCTCTTTATTGGAAGCGGCCACTTTTGACCTCCCAACATCCGCTCAGGGAGTGGTCCTAGAGGTCTGATTTTTTGGACGTGGTCATTATTTTGTTCTATATATTAGCAAAGATACCCTGTCGATATAGTAATCTACTGGACCCTTTAGGATAAGGACCACATACCTCAGGCCATTCATTATACCATCGTAGAACAAAGGTCCGACAGTCGGATTCCAATCATCCCACATCACATATTAAAGGGCCATTAATGATTTGTCTCCAAGCCATCGTGGATTTGCCTCACTCCAGTAACGTTGTTAGAGATTCACCCCATCTCTTGTGAATTGGACTTCATCAGTCCAGAGAATATGCAATATTATTTCAGGATGTTCATCATACGGGGCCCGTATCCAATTGGAACTTGCTTTTCCAACCCTTGATGGCAATGCCTTTGGTGAAACTGGTGAGCTCTGAAAACGCAGTGGACTGATTGGTGAGATGTTCCTCATTGATGTGCGATTGCAATGCTGCACATGATGCCAAGTTCAAGGTAACAGTCTCCTCATCTGTTGCTAGTGATGGTCGTGATCCTGGGATAATAACTTTCCCAGAATCTTCAGATAATTCGCGCGTCGTTGCTTGTCTTGATAAATGTCTTCTGTCAGATGTACTCATATCTATCTGTCAGGACAATCTGAGTGCCAAATGCATTTTGCTGGCCAGCAACAAAACATACGACCACATTTACTGGCAATGGCATTCCTACCTTTGCTTCATACCTCTTTATTAACCATTAACAACATTGCAGAATATGCGAACCTCGGACATTTCCTACTGGAAAGTGGTTTACCCTGATTTATATATTTCAACATTTCATAATTTAGGCCAACAGGCAAAAATTTTAGGTAGAGAAACGCATGATTTCCTTTAGAATCTGTCATCAAAGTCTTCATCATTGCTAAATGAAGAAAAATACTATCTGGATCACCCTGTGTTGCAAGCAATGCATTGTCATCAACTAATTGTAAGCAATTCAGCAAGTGGACAGAGATTGGTTTTTAGTTAACCTCAAATCGTCTCCATTCCACTTGTTCAAAACAAAATAAATACAAATAAGACATCATTACAATTTTGTTATCACATTTTGTCATTTTATGAGTGAATATTTCAATACGATGAGACATTTATCTCTTGGTATTGAAGTAAAGGAACAGGAGTGAAATGCTGAATCATGCTGAGATGATAGCTGGTCAACGATCCAATGAAACTTTATCTCGTGAATAAATAATCAAGTAATTCTATTTTCTCTTCAGATTCTTAAGTCCAAAAAAACCGTAAAAGTTTCCAATTTTTTTTACAAGTCTTTTCAATTATAAATGTAAGAAAACAAATAAATAGAAAAATAAGTAAATTTTACTTTATAACAAGCACAGATGTTGAAAAACTATTTAAATTAAAGCTATCTTTTTCTATCCTACCTATTATTAACTTTGTTGCTCCAGTGGTAAGGCACTGCAATGGTGGTTGGAGGAGCCTTGTTTAAGTCCTGGCGGAGATCGGGATTTTTTCTAAATTATTTCTCTTGAGGGCTCACCCAGCTCTCTATAAACTGAGAATCTATAAACTGAGGTAAAGGCGGGTGAATGTTGGACTGGCCATTCGATGAAACATCGGAACCTTATCTCCTTGAGCTATGAAGATCCTTATGAAAAATTTCTCTCTGAACTGAATGGTTTTAAATCTTACTAACACATTTTCATTATTTCAGTTTTTTTGGGAAAAAGGTTAATCTTATTCGCATGAGGTAGATTTTATGGAACTAATACTCAAACAACCAAACAGTTTTGTATAAAAATTTTGTGGCATCCTTGTTTAATCCCAAGAAACTACTTGTAAATTTTGTAAATTTATTATTACATAATATATAAAAAAGATGAGCAAACAATCACAAAACAAAGAAACGTAATAAGCAAAAGTAAGTCACTATCTAAATAAAGGGAGAAGATAAAACATTGTTTATTCACTTGAAGGTAAATAAAGCTGTGTCGAAATTTAAAAAAAAAAGCTGCTTTTGATTCTGGGTTAATTTGTTTCAAACCAAGGGTGAAACTGATGATGTTTTTTGTCGGTGGAAGTCGAATTCCCGCTGACTTGAAAGCTCTTTGTATTGACGTGAATCATTGTATTATCCGGATAAAGGAAATGGGAAATCGCACCAGCACAGCTTTCCTGCTACTTGTCTTTCGCTCGTTAACTTAAATTCCTAGTCATCATCTTGTGTCTCAGATTGAACAAAAGCAATCGTCAACATTGGAACCCTTGTCACAGCTTCTCACAGGTTTTCTTTGATTCTATAAAAGGTTTGATAACCTAAAAATTAATGAAGCATTAATGAAAGGGTTTCTTAAATTAAAAACTTTCTCAAATTACAAATGTTAGAAAACTAGAAGATTTTATCGTTTTCTTCTGTCTGTTGATGGATTAGAGGTTTTTTTAGGTCAATGTGGATTTTCTCACGTGTTCTTTCACAAATACTTACTTAAACAAAATAAAGAGTTCTCCTACGGCCCTTCTGTAATAATTTCTCGTCATTATCAAACATTTTTAGAAACAGTCATTTTAAACAGAAATAATTGATGTGAACATACTTTATAAATTCTAAGGATTTTGAATAGTTTTTTACTAAAAACTTCTATTCTGTTGTCTAATAAGTGCTGTTCTATAATAAAAATAATCAGTTTTATTGTTATAATAATATTTAAGCTCGGAAATAAGAAGTGAAGTAGACTAAATGATATTTGTGCAAATGAATGCTTTAATAAATCAGTCAAGAACTTAGTACCCAGTTGCTCTGAATTTTCTTTTAAAAAAGATTAAATAGTATGAAAGCAATTGAATCTTGCTGACGAGGAAAGGCCTTCCGTGTCCCCTTTGAGACCCTTTCTACAATCATTGATTAAGTGGTTCTAAGTAAATTCGGGATTTTCACTGACAGGCTACTTTGCAACGATAACCACAGGATTACATTGTTTCTTGAATAAACAGATTAAGCGATCAACTGTCAAATTAGAAGAACACAAGACAATCGAAATTCATTTTGAAATTGTTATTGGGTATTTTTACAGTTTGTCGTAAGTTTGACGGCTGTGACTAATGGACATATTTTCGAAATTTACATTTGTAATGACAATTTTCATTTAATAATTAATAAAAGCCTGAAAAATGAATTAATCTTCTACGAAAACTTATTTTTGGATTTCAGTGGCTGAGATTGTTTTAATTAAGTTAATTGTTTTGCTTTAAGACTGACTGACAGCGAAAGAGTTCTCGTATTGTTTATATCCCTTTAAGCAGTGTATTGGAAGAACAGCATACAAACCAGTTAAGGTAATGGACAGTTGGTGTTTCTGGAACGTTCTATCCATTTGGATCTGAAACCTCATTTCCTTTAGATTTATCAAGGGAAAACCAAGTATTGTCCATCTCAGTGGACGATTTCAAAGGCCATGAATTGTATAGTCAGTCTCAAGTGAATTTGAAAGATGTAGAACTAAAAGACAAACAAGAGAATGCACTCGAATTCTTCTTCACTTTTAAGCACTCTTTTATTTACTAAGAAATTTAACATTGTTTGTTTTCTGATTATTTCTTCAGTGATTTCTCAAATTATTTCACGCTAAGACAAATGATCTTCTAATTCCACTTTTGAAGAACTTTTGCTGTTAATTGTAAAATGGAAATCGTTCTTTTAAGATTACTTTAAAACATTTCAATAAAAAAATACTTGTTTGTTTGATTCTTATTTTAATTTTACGATTATTGACTTATTTTTATGTTTTCTCAACCACCCTTATGTATTATTTCTCAAAGGTGTCGGGACGCCAGCGCCATAGCTCCGTTAATACTTCATCAAAATCAATGATTGAGACATCATTTTGAAGATTACGTTCACCGCTAATGACGAAAAATAAACAAAGTGATGAAAATTAATGTTTTCGTTAAAAACTATATTTTAAAAACCTTTTTATAAAAATGGAGAAGGCGCCATCTATTGGCAATGGGCTTAACTAACATGCACGACAAAACTTCTTTTTTAGACAGTCTTTGACGAGTCTCTATCAGGGATGAACAGATGAAGGTAGGGGGTAACATATGGATTTTTAAAAATGTTTTTAATTTTATATGAAGATGAAATCTGTCCCTGCGAGATTTCGAAACGTCAATAGGGGAATTTTTAAATTTTATTTTTTATTTAAAGTTTTTAACTTGTTCACCTATTTGTGTCGAAAAAGTGGTTGATAATAAGTTTTTCTTTTATCCTATCTCAGCAACCGTTTGTCTGGCAAAAACGTGACCACCACCAATGTGTTCAGTAGGGTCGATATTGGGGGGGGGGGGGTCTACTGCCGTTTTCCTCTTTATCGGAAGCGACCACTTCTGACCCCCCCCCAACTTTCGGTTTGCTGTAAGCGTCCATTAGGTTCATTGTAAGTTAAGTGCTGGTTAAGTTCACTCTGCTTTTGTTTATAAAATTGTGCATATTATGGGGCCGCTTTGGTTTTCACACTGTCGAAAAGCATTAATTATCTTGTTTAATTTCTCACTTGATCGATATTCCTATTTTCTGAAATGTATTTGGAATTTGTTATGTACAAAATAATGGATACGCTTTGTAATTAAAGCGAAATGATTAATTCTGTGTTGACTTCTTCGTTGGATTATTAGAGATTTTTATTTTAATCTCATGTAACACTGAACTGTTGCTTCTTTCTCAGCGACTTTATTTCATAAAATGATCAATGATAATCAAGTGTTAGGTAGAATTTTAGAAAAGAGAATAGAAAAGCTTTTAGATTATAATCTTATTATGAAAAAGACAAAAAAAATATTCCTTTATTAAATTTCGATGTTTTATTGACAAATGGCTTTAAAAAAAAGCCTAAAAACAGGTAACAACATTTTTTTTCTAGGTTTGGAAATTTCGGAATTAATCACCGCGGTTCCAACTTTAAAGCCTCTATTTGCTAATTGAATTAATAACTAATTACTATCTATCTAATTGGTTTAGATGATAGTAAGTATAATTACATTAATTAGATTGTACCCTAGCATTAGTAAGAAATTAATAATGAAGATGTTTTTGTAATAGGAGCAGAAAAATACTAATTTTCAGCGAATTCAATTAACTCTCATCGGAAACAAAAACTAGAATTCAAAGAACAATATTCAGTAAAATAAAAGTAAAAAAAAATAATTTTAAACTTTTAGCAAAGTCAAAGTTTTGATTGATCTAACAATTTTATATTTCTATTTAAAAATTATTAATTATTAATACGAAGGAAAAATAATAGCCTATCATTAAATATTTTCAAAATAGTTAGTGGAATGATTTGGAGAAAAATCTAGGATATATAGTTTAAAAGAAAAATATTTCAATGTTCTTCTAGTCTTAGTTTTTCTATATTTTACCTGTTTTGTTTTGTTTTGTTTTTTTGTTTTTTTGCTGGAAATTTTTTTTTACACTAAATTCTAATTATGAGGAAAAGGAAAAAAAGTCCTTATTTAAACAGTTGACTTTTGTTAGTATTACTTGTAATGAACTTTTACTCTAATATGTGAAGTTTTTTTTTTTTAAAATAAAAAAAAATCATCTATCCCGTATCTCTGTAGCTTATACATTTTTATTGAAGTGTATCAACAAATGTTGTGTAATCTACTAAGAAAAGTTTTATTCTTTGCATTTTGAGTAAAGTTTTTCAGAATACTTTATTTAAAATAATATTTCATATTTTTTTTTACTTTGATTTTTGGAATGGAAAACTTTGGTAGAAAAATGTTGGCATTCGAGAGTAATTGATCTTCAGAAATTAGAATTTACTCTTTTTCAGAGAAGTAAAAAACTTAACATTCATTCATATCCATTAAATACGCACATAGTTTATATATAAAAGTTAAGAAAGTCATTTGTAGCTTGGAAGGCATCATACTGATTGCCAGGACTGTTCTTACTACCTTCTTTACTGATGATAGCCAATGAGAGTGTAATAGCTGTTCTAGTATCATTTAATAAACAGTTGATTTTGTTGCTTATTGTTATTATAATACGAATCTTGAAAGTTCTGTTGTTCGCAACACATCTCTGATTCTTTTTGTTTTTTTCCTTTGACAATCGTTGTGGTCAAACTAACAATTTCCATTCTCAAACGACATTCAGATGAGGTGGTTGGTTATTCAAGATCACTGCCTTACATCTAAACGAAGCTCCAGGCATGAAGTAAACACATAGTTGGAAGAGATAACGTTTTTATGTATATCTGCTGTGTGATGGCAACGCCTATTATTTAAGTTACACATTAAGTTAATTAGCGATGTTTTTTAACCAACGAACACGTGACATTAATGAGCTTTTCTGTTTGGCTAAATACAGCAGCAGTGACAGACATTGAGAAAATGATAGATGACTCTTTCTCCATAAATCGTCATTAACCGACGTATCTATTAATCAACACAGCGACTCTTTTCTAACAACAGAAAGACCTCCACCCACCACTTCTTTAAGAGACAGCTCATCTGACTTGGGTCCTGCCCAGTCGCATTAGTATTGAGTTCCTTCCGCACCATCAAAAATGCAAGATTAATCGCCACTACATTATATCACGGCCATGTTTACTTAAGAGATTACGGCAAACCTCGTTGTCCAGCACAGGTGAGTGAATGCTTCCACTCCCTGTGTTTCCCCTTGATTGCTTTTGGAAGACAGCCCTACAGGAACTGGTGGAGTTATTAAATAATAAAATTACAAATGGAATTTAGACTCTTTTTATTTATTTCTAAGGGAGGCCCACGTAAATGAATTAACAGAATGGTAAAAAAACAATGAACTACTTGGTCTTTTTCTTTTCCTTTTTTTTAGTAAGATTTTTATTTGTTATTTAATCTTAAATCTAGTCTTACCCTAGAACCAGATCTTTGAGAATGACTAATAAAACCAAAATTAAATTTTATTAGTCGTTCTCAATTTTGAGTATCTGTATAAAATATTTTTGTAGTTTAATCTCTAAAAATCAAAACTGTCAAACAGATAACTAATTAACCAATACTAGAAAAGAGGAAATTATAGGAAGAAAGCAGTAACTAGCCTCCTTTTTTTTTCTATTCTCCTTCTTTTTCATCTTCTGTTTCAATCTGACTAGTTCCTGCAATTAAGTTCATCTTTTTTAGAATTAATATAACATTATAACAAGATCAAACATCAATCAATTTTATTCGGTAAGTTAAAATAAAAAGTTTCAGTCTTGAATTACTCCTTCCACCAGTATACTCCAGGTTCTGGGATATTTTGCGTTCCAGTTCTAAAAAAAAATCTTTTAGTAAAGCAACACTTAAGTTGAGAAATTAATTCGTACATTCTTTCTTGAGTTTATTCCCTTTGTAATTCTAACATCTTTGGTAATGGTTGATGGTTTCAATATGTGCTCTTCATTCATCAGTGAACTCTGAAGATAGTGATAGATAAATACAGGGGCCTTGAAATCTGATTCCTGTGAGAAACTTAACAAAGGAATTTAATAATAATTTCTCTTGCTCTGAATAAGAAACATAAGCAAATATCACGTGCATTTCGTAATAAAATAGACTTCAAAGATTTAGATTTGTTTTTGATTTATTAGGATATTTACTGTAACTTGCAATTATTATATTTCCTTGTTTAAAGTGATTAATAAGGACATTGCACAATTTAAAACATAATTAAAAATCCTCATTAAAATCTAAAATATATCTTTTTTTTTTTGATATATTAGCCTATATATTAAATTTTTGGTTGAGTCCAGTGTTAGAATAGGAATATTTTTGTAAGTGAAAAATCAAAGTTTATATTTTCTACTTATATAATTAAAAATATAAATATCGAACCGAAGTATTAATTTTGATTTCATAAAAGCAAATACATTTTTTTAAGTAGCTTTTAAATTCTTATTTTTATTTTATTTTTTCATGCTGTGGTGTTAGCTGTACTGTATAATGTTTAATTTTTTAAAAACAGTTTTAATTTAAAGGTTTTTGAGTGAATTCCTCTCCGATTGAACATTACTAGAACTATCCAGGTTTTTGCGTATATTATTCACTTGAAACTGTGAAGTAATAAATCTGCCCGAGTTCAAAAATTGTATCTTTTGATTTTCGAAAAAAATCGAGTTTAACTAGAATTGATTATAATTTACTTATTTTCAGTGGAAAAATCATAAAACCTTTTTTCATTTCTGTAACTTCAAAGCAACATCCAAAATGAACTGAGTTTGAACTCGAAATGGTTTGAGATCTTTCTTTTGTGACGTTAGCTTTTCTTTTCTAAATTACTATTTTGAGAAAGTATTAACTTAAAAAATATTTTCCATTAAACTTTCATTTCAATTTCACTAACAACTATTTAGGAAAAATAAAACTTTGAAATTTTGATTTAACTTAAAACCATTTCTGTTTGTTGAAAGCAACGCTTGGCTTGTCAACATCAAACACACTTCGTTGTCATTTGTTTCTTTCAATCTAATATTATTTTTAGTGGATATTTCATAGATGTTCATCTTATAAAGTTTTAAATACTTCAGCAAGAAAATACTGAGAAAGTTTGAGTGGAAAAATTTATCCTATGTTCTATTGTTGAAAATCTTATGAAAATAAAAAGAAATTTAATGTGCCTAAATGATAACAACGTAAGGCACAAGGTCTCGGGACTCGGGATCCTTAATCTTCCCTGAGTCTATCATCGGTGGAGTTTGGTTGGCTGACGAGTCCTAGGGAGGACGAAACGGCCATCCCAGTCTCTTCCCGGTGACAGGCTTTGGGTGCGAAATCCTTTACTTAGCTTTGTTGTTATCATTTCTTATAAAAATACTTTTCTATTTTAAAAAAGAATGTTGAAGTCGCTTCCTTTAAAACCAGAAGAGTTAAAAAGAGTTAAAAAACAAAAAAACAAAAAAAAAAAACCCAGGCACAGTTTTTGAATTCTCCGACTTATTAACATCAGTTGCCTTTTCCATTGAAATACGCTACAAGAGGTAGAATCTCTATACACTTTTAAAGCATATTCAATAATAAATATCTTTAGCTATTTTCATCTGTCAAAGTCTAATGGTCCTTATAATTCTTCCTGTCTGCTTCTCTTCTGCTTTATCTCTCATTTCATCCGTCAGCAGTCTTTAAGAAAAGAAAAATGACAAATGAGCGGCCATAATGATGTGGAAGCTGTCGTTGTGTTAGACGAAGAATCATCAATCTGTTGTCTGATAACGATTGGGGAAGAAGTGGTTCAGAGTCTGGCTTTGGCCAACTGATATCCGAAGAGAATTGATATTGTGCAATCATTGAAGAAACAAAGAGTAACAATAATGTATAGTCATTCAACCAATATTAAAAACAACCAACAAAGGATTAGATGTAGCTTAAAGAACAAAAAATTATACCTATAGTAAAAAATAAAACATCGCTCTTGGCAATATAATAGTCGGGTATTTGCCAACTACTTTCTGTTCTAACCTGAATAACTAAACAAAAAACATGTTTTCAGTTTAACTTTTATTCATTACCCTTTATTTTTGTTTTTTATCGATATCCACGTAATGTTGAGTCTACAGTTGAAGTACGATACTGAAGCGATGAAATGATGTCAGCATTACTTTTTTTTGGTAAATCAAGAAAACTATTTGTATTTTCATCAAGAAAAACGGTCATCAAATAAATTTTTACAATTATTCTAGGGAATGTACAGTAATTATGTACAATCGAAGTTCAAAATTTGTCAAGTGTTTTATTAATGTATCGTCTTTATTCTTAGTAGATTGTTGTATTTAATGTACAATATAAAGTCCGATATTCAACAGTATGAATGGTAAGTTATTCAGCTAGAATGATTTTTGAAAGACGTTCAAATGGATAAAAAATTTTGGATTTTGGAAAAAAATCTTAATTATTCATTCGCAATTTTCCCAGCCTTTATGAAAGACAATTGAGCAATGATCTGTGGAAATACATTATATTTTAGAAATAAATTAAAAAAAATAAAAGATTTCATAATATTCTCTTAAAAAGACAAAGTATATCTTTCTTAAAGAATCGCAGATGATGAGATAGAGGTGCCTACGATCGTCAGCCTAACGAGAGAAAATGGAGGTGACACCATTGGAAAAAAAAAAGGTGCATGTTAAAGACTTAAAACATTTAAAAAAAATTGCCAAGTAGCTAAAAATAAATTGAGAATTTATAGAAAACAAAAGTTGGTGCAGTTTTTTTTAGAGTAAGAAAAGAAGATAAAATAATAAGAAAAATCCTCTGGAGGTTCTATTTAAGAGCCAATTACTTTGCAATGAAAGAATTCTTTATTTTTTGCTAAATCTTGTGTTACAGTTTGAATTCACTTCATAGTTGATACATTTGTAGACTTTGGCTGATTCATAGACATTAAACCAAGCTGTAATATTCTGTTCTGCCACAGAGAGAAAAAGAAAACTTCTCTGGAGCCTTCGTAGAAAGTTTGTCCAATTCTAATCTGAAAATGAATCCTTTGAAACAAATTAAGATTAAGAGGAAATTGTAACTTACTCTTAGACGACAAGGACCAACTGAGAAAGGTCATGGGTCACAAGTTCTGCTTCACTAGATGCTTTCTGGCAACAAAATTCAGTTGTGTTGAGATATGAACTCAACTGCGAAGTCATCGTAATTCCTAATTATGACTTTGGACCGAAGTTCCACATTTATGATTTTAACTCGATGGCTTTGGTTACTATCCTTGTAGTATAATTAGCTGTTTATATTAGTAAGATGTTTTTCATAGTTGATAAGTCCTTTTTCATTTATTGACATCACATATTTCGTGAAGTTGATGAGTACCAAAGAAAAAGAAAATCAGTACCAAATAGATTTTAGCAATGATTGTGATTTCAAAAACCCAGAAACGTTTCAATGTGTAACTAACATTGATGGGAATAGAAATTTGACACCGTTGAGCCCAATATTGTGATTTTAGGAAGTTGATCTTCCTATTATTCTATTTCGTTTTGGAAGTATTTGTACTAATCGTATGTCAGCGTGAAATCTTATCTGTATTGAAATAGAATGACTGGGACCATTTGCTGTCAACTGCATCTGTATCATTTAATCTTGTCTAGATTATCTCCATTTGACTTCGTAATATAATGAATGATCGCTTTCTGCTTCATTATCCGGACAGAGATTAAATTAAAACCAAATCAACTCATTCTACAGAAAGGATTTTAAAGTCTTTTAATTTATTTCAGTTTTTATTTAAATCCAGTAAATTCAGAAGAAAACTATTTAAAGGATAAGCTTTCAAAACTAATTTATTACAAAAAAAAAGTATCCTGCATTTTATTTAATATAAGATAAGTATTTTGGTCTTTGGTATTCGTAAATTTTTGCTGCATATATTTAAGCGTTACTAATCAAATATTGTAAATGACAAGATATCAAACGTTTGATAAATTCCTATAAATATCTGTATGTATTTTGCAAATTTAAATAGGTTATTCATTAATAAAAGAAGGAAATAGGTCGTTGTTCTTCTTTATTATATAATTTGGCTGGAAATATTAATTTACTATTAATTATTCATTAGCTTTATAATACTTTTGAATTGTTAATAATTTCAACAGAATCTATCATAAATTTCTTCTATCTGTATGATTTTCTTTTCATCTTTCTTTCTTTCTTTTTAAGATCCACTGATACGTTATAGATTTTTTTGGAAAGATAGATGACTTTGTCTCCGACGTAATCTTAAGGTAACGATGTTTGTAGATGATAACTTAGATCTTATTTTTACCCCAAAGCATTTCTATCATTCTGGAAAAAAGTGTTGTTTCTTGTGATAAACCATCCCTTGTTGACATTCTCTTTTTAAGAGTAGCTTTCAAACATAAACCATAAAGGAATATTTCTCTCCTGATACTTCTTTCTATTCTCTTGAATTCTCTCCTATTTTACCAGATGAGGTGAAACCTCAATTTTAAAACTGATTTTGTAATTTACAGCAAAGATCACAACTTCTATTTGTTGCAGCTTTTTGTGTTTGTTTAGGGCCACAGTAAACTTTCAAAATATAAAGGCTTGGAATAAGAAAATTTCTTCTGTTCTTTTAAACAGAGACTTAAATATTCCACTACAGGCCTAAAGGGACTCTTGGGAGATTAAAGAATGCCGGCGTTTCCTGTACGATGACATTTTCTTTGATTAAAAAAATATTAAGTTTTTATGTAAATAAATAAATCAGACATAAAACATCGTAATTATAATACTATTTTTCGAGAACACGTTTAGATCGTCGATAAATAATATTTATCGTAAACTAAACAATTTTGGTGTAATTGTAAATGAGAAAAAGCTTTCAACATGAAAGAAGGTTAATGAACAGAAATTACATTAAAAAGAATTGGAATCTTTGCCGCCCTTCCTTTTGTGAAATAAACTGTTGAAGTGTCTCCAACAACTTCAATTCTATTCTGAAATCAAAATGTTATCGAGCAACAAATTGGTGAATAAATAAAATCGATTCTTTTATTTTTGGAAATTAATAATGAGTGAATTATAAAGCTTATAATTACAATAAAAGACAAATAATGAAATCGCAGTATTGGTTAAAAACAAATAATAATTTCTATTTATTTAAAAAGATGTTATGTAATTATTTCCATTCATTTTAACATTTCATTTTTAGATGAAACTCGAAATATGTAAGAGGACAGCGTTTATGTATTTTTTTAGACCTGATTTTGTAACGAAAGACATTGAAGAGCAAAATACTGTTTATGGATCTAGGCTATTTTTTACAATTCCAACAAACGCTAATAAGGTCAAATAAAAGGGACAAAATAAAAGAATAACATTGTATAGGAAATTATCTGTGCATTGTGATCAACGGTAGTGACAGAACAGCGTCTGATGACAAGGGAAGGTTGACCAAAAGCCCTTCTTGTGATCTGAGAGCGGGATTTCGTGTTTTTCTTATAGATTAGCTCTTGGAAGGAAGAAGGCAGTTAACAATCTCTGGATCTGAACGAGCCTCTCACAATAAATCCCATCAAAAACAAGAGAAAAGACACAACTACGTAAATCATAAAAGGATAAAAATTTAGATATAAACAGAAAACCTCGAATTTATCCAGTAATTTACAAATAATCTTTTACGGTTATATTTTTTTCAACAAATTCTTATTGTGTACTTTTGTTGGACTTATGGTGGATATAATTGTCTGTATCGAAATTTTATTGTTGATTTTTAAAAAAATCTGATAAATTATATATTACATTTATAATTGTTATAAAATTGAAGCTCTTTTAGCAGTCAGAATAAAATACACTGATGGTCATTAAAAGTGCAACATCAGGAAGGACGCATTCGATTGATCCGAAATTTGCAGAATGATTAGATCATGGGAGCACATGGAAATGATTAGCAGTGCAGCACATATGCAAATAATGTGAGCTAATAACACTCCATGAAAAGCAGTATAAGAGAGGAGAACAGAGAACTGCTGTGCTGTATTGGAATTAATTGTTTGCTCACCGTTCTTCTGCACAGACGGCTTTAGTATGCCTTGTCGCCATATCAGCAGGTTTTCGACTTTGATCTCAGGAGAATTGTGGCATATCGAGACTGCGAATTTTCCTTCCGAGAAATTGGTGTTCGTGTTGGAAGAAATGCGGCCATAGTGATGCGAATATGGAGTCGGTTGTTCGAGGAGGGAAGAACTTGCCGACTTGAAGGATCCCAGCGGTCCCATCACACCACCGTACGAGAGGACAGACATCTTGTGCTCATGGCTATTTACGGATCGTACAGCCACATCACAAGCCCTAATTCAAGAATTAGGGTCTCCACTCGTCTCAGGGAATGTTTTGCAAAACGCTCATTGCTTCGGCTGTCTTTGACTATCCATCAGAGGCTTCTGCGGCTGCAATGGTGCCGCGAACGTAGAGCATGGAGAGACAAACGATGTGACATAGTTTTTCCGACAAATCCCGCTTCTGTCTGCCGCACCATGATGGTCGCATCTGTGTCTGGTGGTACCGCGGCGAAAGACATGAGCGAATCCTGCCTTGCGATACCAGTCCGGCACCTGGCGGGGTGTCATTGGATTCCAGTTCCTTTCGCGCTTAGTATCATTCCCGATACATTGAATAGCTACCGTTAATCTCCTGTTGTTGTCCCTTCAGGACCTGCCTGCCTGGGGCCACTTACCAACAGGACATGGCTCGCAACGTCCAACAATTCCTGGATGGCCACCATGTTCAACAACTTCCGTGGCCCGCGCGTTCACCGGATCTGTCGCCTACTGAACATGTCTGGTCCATGATCTCACAATGACTGGCAGACCATAGACCACCCGCATCTACAGTAGATGAACTTTGGCACCGCGTCGAAATCTCATGAACTGACATATCCCAAATGCACATCCATCGTCTCTTCCTCTCTCGTGCCGCTCGGGGTGGCTTCACGAAGTACGGTATTGATTTCTTTACGTTCCGCAGGTCGCACCGAGCTGTAATTGTAATCATTTCACCTTTGTATCATGTTATCTACAAAATAAATATGGCTTTGATAGCTCTTGTAGGATTAATGGCCAGCAGTATATTTTCTAGATATTTTCTTGTGATTTCATTATCTAGAGTACCGGTATGTAATAAAAGCACATAATGATACATCAGGAAAAAAAAATATAGATGATGATTTAAAATTTAAAAAATGCTAAGAAATACTTGAAACAGTTACACAATTAGAAAATTATACATCGAAAGTAGAAATTTTTAGGAAACGGGAGGAACCTCTATTGATCACACACAGAAGCATCAAGGAAATCAGTGCAGTCATTTTGGCGTGATGGAGCTGCAGACAATCAAAGAAAATGTTGAAGTGAAATAGTAAAAGTTCGCTTATTTTAATCAGTATTCTAATAATATTATTGTTTATAAAACAAGAGTTTTTGTCTGAAGAAATGTTTATTTAGTTTATTATAAAAGTAAAGGAATTTTTTCCAGTTATACAACACTTAACAAATTTTTATTTATACTAATCTTATATATAATACGAATGTGACAGTTATTATTAGAAATAAAAACAACAACATCTTTTCTTCTTCTTAAACATAGCTACATTTCGAAGATGACACTTTATCTGCTTCTTCAGGCTTATTGATTCAAAGAAGTTTCTTCATAAAAACATAAAACACAGTATTTACGAATATAATATTAAAAATATTGTTTCTAATTACAATTACAATGTATGATTATAATTATCGTAAATGATTTGATATTTTTAATATTCAATTCATAAATACGGTGTTTTATGTTTTTATGAAGAAAATTCTACGTCTGCGAAATATAGCTATGTTTAAGAAGAAGAAAATATGTTGTTGTTTTTATTTCTTATACTAATCTTATTAAGATAATATATAATGAAATTTAAAAAAAGTAATTTAATAATTATTAATTAGTAATTCAAAACAAGACACGGATCCTCTGAACTTTTCATTGTTTCAACGTAAAAGTTATTAACTAACTTTCTTCAGAAACCTTTGGGGTAGGTTTTCTTTTCTTATTTTTTTCAATAAATTTCATTGGAATCTAAATTTCCGAATAGCTAATTAATTAGTGGGAATTATTTTATTGGTTATTACCTTTAAAAACATAGTTGAAATCTGATTATTGAATTTAAATCAAAGTTTAACGACGATTCTATTGCTATTTTTTTTTTGAAATAGTGATTTTTTTTTATGTTATTCTAAACAATTATCAATAAATCTATTGTAACATTTTCAGTTGACTAAAAAAGGTAGAAAACAACAAAAATTCTGCTACTATTGGATACAGGCTGAGCTGAAAGCAGCCACAGTGAGTCTGTAGTAGTGGGGGAAGGGAGACATAATAAGCATCGAATTGTAAATAAATGAGTTCAGCCATCTTAACGAACAGGGATAGAATGTTAGAGAATTTATAAATGTACGTATAAACCATCAATAAGCTTATCGAAATCCTTCCAATCGTTTCGTTGTACTACGCGTACAAATAGACAATCAGATAAACAGACAAAAACCTTGATGAAAAAAATATAGTGAAAAAATATTCCTCTGGAGCAATAAACTACTTCGCACCCTCATTCAATAAATTTATTAATCTTTTCACTAATGTCCATATTATTTCCATACATTTTCACAAGATATAACTCAAATGTTTTCAAATCCTAGGTTGTAATATTTTCCAATAGGACAGTAATAAGCCAGTCTCCGTGTATTCCTCATCCCCACTCGAAGTGTCTTCTCGCAACTTCGTCTGCATATTTTAGGAGAAGACACGATCTAACATTCATATTTGAAATCTTGTCGAAAATTAGCGCAGGAAGGAAAAATCCCACAGAAAAGCATTGGAATCTAGACAATGGATTTCAATTCTATTATTAGTATTTTCTTGTTTATTACGGCTAATCCACTGCGCGTCTTTCGATTCGATTAAACTTAAGCCGTTTTGGACACTTCGAGTAAATAATATGGAAAATGTTAAAGATAGATATTAGATACAAAAGTTAGTTCTTCGTTTTTTGTCGACTTTAAAAAAAAATAAAGAAATAAAGAGTTTTATTTTTAATTTCAGAAAAAAACATTTTAAGAAACGTTAGCTCTTAATTCCTTCTTGATCATTTCCATTCAGTAATTTCGTTGTTGAGATGTTAACTTCTCTATTTAATAACCTCTGAACTGCTTTATTAAAAACATGTCACCTTTTGTTTCTTTGCAATTAAGATCCCTTGTAAACAAAAGAAGTTTTTTTCTTTTAAGTATTTTGAAACCAATTAAAGTTGTTTTTGTTTTTAAGCTTTTTTTTATTATTATGGCATTTGATGGAGAAGTTCGTGACTAATTTTCATTTTGTCGTCTGATGGCTGGAAGTTTTAGGGGAATTGGGAAGAACACGAGTTTTATCGGAAGTGACGAGACTTCACGAGGAAAATCGATTGAAAAAGCCTTCGTGTTAAAAAAAAAAAAAGAAAGGTTGATCGATTCTAGGGATGTCAACGAGAATCAGGCAAATTCTTTTTTAACTTGTTTTTTTTTTGTGGAAAGAATCATCGGATGGAAATAATAATAGTGACTTTTTCTTTTTCAATAAGAAGTTATTTAAATTCTTGCCACAGTTAATGATTATCAAAGTCTGTTACTCAGAGAGAACAAGAAGTGCGGGCGTTTGTATCTTACAACACCTTCTAACACATGCAAAGCAAAAGCATTTCGATAAAGAACTAGAAAATATGAATTAAAAAATTGCAAAGACTCGAACGAAGAAGAAAAAAAATTCCATAGCCACCCACTCACCTGAAATGAAGTACAAATCTCAAGTGACATAATAAGGAAGAGTTTCGTTTCCTCGAGAAGAATTTTGTTTGTTTCTTGAGGCTCAAAGTCTTCTTATTTCAGACCTGGTGAAATTTAACCTACGAAGAAGAATGTAGTTAAATGAAATGTTTCTCATATTGTCATTCGTAACCATACTTATTTCGTAAATCAAAAACTTCAAATTTAGTATAAAAAGTTAAATTTAGTATAAATAGTAAGCAGATATTAATACAAAAGACGAAAAATCCGTCCGTAATTGTCCGGTTCTTTCGTGCTTCTAGCGTCAAGTAGCGATCATCTCTTGCAGTGCTGACACGTGGGCGGCCCTTCCCTGGTCTTCTTCGTACTGTACCTTCAGTACCTTCAGTCGCTCTGAAGCGATTCCAGAGTCTGCTAATCACGCTTTGGGAGGTTTGCTGCCACTGTCATCTTTGTTTGACCAGCTTCAAGACGCCCTATGACTCTCTATGCTTCAGATTCGGGTAAATCACGTTGCAGGGACATTTTCAGGTGACACTCAACTATTTTGCTACTTGTTGTTGATACAGGAAAGTGAAGATAACCAGCAGCGCCAGCCTCTTTATACAGGGTTGTGGGCAAACATGCAAATTAATGTTTTCCATCTCATTTGCATATTCAGACAACTTCCATTTTCGTGCCATTTGCTTCTTTGATGATGTTCTTTCATAATTAAACTCAAATGCCTCTGTTTTTTTGGGTGTATTATATAAGCGTACATAAGTCGTAGCTTGATGCTGAAACTTGACATTTCAGAAAATGCTTTGGCATTTCTTGAAGTAACTGCAAATCCTGTAATGAATTTTCAAGAAATGGTTAATTGCACCGCAAGGCTATGACATAATATATGTGATTGAGATCCAAATAAAATTCAATCAATTCAGTCTTTTATCATCCTTAATTTGGGAAAATATATAAAGTTTGGAGTTCCATGCCGTAAATATTTTACTAATGTCTGATTTAGTGACTGTTAGACGACATTTTTCTTAATAATTATTAGTTATAGTTATGTTATCCAATTCGTAAAATATCCAACTGATGTGGTAACAACAGTAATTTTGATCGCAATAAATATAAAAAAATAAATATAAATATATAACAGAAAATACTCTGAAACTTCCCACCCCCTGTCACAAGCCTTCATGAATGATTAAGAAACAATAACAATTTCTTTGTAATTAGTGAAAATGGAAACTTCTAATACAATTAATACTAATTCTTTAAAAAACAAAATAAATTGTTTTCGTTTCATCGACAGTTTATTGTTTAGCAACTGCTTCCCTTCCAATTCAATTGAAAGAAATAAGCACTGAATGATTCATAAACTTTGAGATTTAAATATCAAAATTCTATTCTAATTTCTAAGAGACTTTTCAATTGCGGAGGCTATCTTTTCCAATAAGGAAAGGAATCAGGTTGAAGTGCTTTAGGATCTTCCAATCACAGAGAGAGAGAGATCAATCACTGTTTGATCCATTCTGCAAATTGGAATATGTTAAACAGCGAAAGGAGGTGGGGTTTTTTTTTTCCAGTAGCCTATTCATGAGATGTCCCTTTTTTCCCCGACTGGATCGTTGAATTGATTTTGACGAAAAAAGATTTAACTAGTTTCCAAATTAAGTAGAAGAGATGGTTATTGACTTAACGACATTAATTTTTATCTATTTATCTACAAAAAGTCCAGTCAAATGAAGCGAGAGTTATGTTTTTGTATTGCTGTAATTCTTGATATGTCTCTCCTGGTCGTTTAATGAACTTGAATCAACTTAATTCCAAACGACGAAAATATGTAAATAATTATTCCTGCAAGTACAGCTTTTATCCTCTCATCTGTCCTGAATTTCTGATTGTGAAGATTTTTTTTTTCACCCAAACCGTGATAATGGAATGACGTTAATTTTGGCGACGGAGAGGTAGGTATTCCAGGTACATAATATGTACTAGAGTGTCGACCATTGGTTCAATCATTTCTTTCTGTGATCGGTTTCAGATGATTACACAGTAGATTTCTTTTTTGTGGAATTAGTCACTGTGGACTTCTTTGCTGCTCCGGAAATGAATATTTGTGGTCCAAAAAAAGTGTCACCAGGTTGGTAGCAGAGGTCTGGGCAAGGAATTTTTTTTTTTGGTTGTGGAAAAGATAAATGTTGCTTTTTTTTTTTTTTAATTTGGATGAAATCAACCAACTTTTGTTTGCGGGAACATTTAGTGGATTAGCGTTTTACTCATTACCGTCATATGTCGTGACTTTCTGCTCTAAATCTCCAAGATTAAATGGTAATAACTTAGCCATCTTGTGATAACTTTCCTGTATCTTAGCTGTTTATTCGCAATTTGTTGGCAGAACCATTGCTCACAGCTATTTCTTGGCATCAGCGAATGAACTGCCTCAGTGAACTCACAGTTGGTGTCGCTACATCCCTCACTAATACATGTGGTCTGTTGATTTGGAACTTTTACAGTTCTCGTAAGCCCAAGTTAAGATATAAGGTAGAACCATACTGTGCTTATTACAGTTCCTGTTAAATGCCGATTTCACTGCAAAAAAATTGAAGAAGCGCTCTCTCTCTTTTCCTTGATTACATATAGAAATGATTTCATCTGCAAATAGCTTCTGCCAGGAACCTCTGAGTGAAATTATTAATTCAACACAAATATCCTCCTTCTCAACGGAAAGACAAACAGAGTTTGTAGGTTTTTTTTTTTAATTTTTTCATTTTCATTTGCTTCAGAAGAATTAAGAGAATTTATTATCAAATATATCCAAAAGAAAAAATAATCTCTTATTTTAACTTTATTAAAAATATCTTAAACAATTTATTTTAAGCTGCATCATAATACTCAAATTTCTTCTTATCATATATTAAAACTGGACTCAATAAAACTTTCAACTTCTTTACTTCCCATTCTATATTTCTTCCTTACGATAGGACTTCCTCAGGAATCTCAAAATGATACAAATTATAAAAATAAAGAAGAAAATAAGACAGAGAAAACTTTCCTCTTCTTATTTAACAGAAAATATAATAACAATGTAAACTGTAACAATTATATCATCAATTATATAAACAAACCTATCATTTTACAAATCGTTTAAACAAACCCATCATAGATTGTGGGGAGATATACATAGGAAGTACGGGCCGAACGGTAAGAGAGAGGGTAAAAGAACACACGACGGCGTGTTAAAACAGAAAGGTAAACATATCGGAATGGGCTAGACATTGTGTAAACAAAGGCCACTGCCCTGACCCTATCGTATATAATGTGTTCTGTGTAAAAGATGAAAATAAACGGTATAAGTTAGAATCCTGTCTAATTAACAGCTGCATCTGTATGAATAAAGACAGGTCGCTAAAAGTGAACGATATATCTAAGTTTATTCAAGAAGTCTCTGAGTAAAAACAGAAAAGTGAAAGAATTTTTAATATTGAAATGAAAATTAATTATCACATCAACATGTCTGTTAAAGTTATTTTGTAATTGTTTGGTTTAATTTGTAATTGTTTTATGGTATTAATACTAAACAATTATTGAAAAGAATTGGTTATATGATGGGTTTGTTTAAACGATTTGTAAAATGATAGGTTTGTTTATATAATTGATGATATGATATAATTGTTGCAGTTCACTTTGTTATTATCTTTTCTGTTAAATAAGAAGAGGAAAGTTTTCTCTGTCTTATTTTCTTCTTTATTTTTATAATTTGTATCATTTTGAGATTCCTGAGGAAGTCCTATCGTAAGGACGAAATATAGAATGGGAAGTAAAGAAGTTGTAAGTTTTATTGTGTCCAGTTTTAATTTATTTTAAGATTTGAAATGCTATTTTTCTTTCCACCTAATTTGTGATTTTACTGAATTCCGTTAACAATTTTGTGAAAACAAATTTATATTATTCAAAAAATAGTGTGTGTGTGTGTATGTGTGTGTGGACGTCCGTTACAACTGCAGTTCGCACGTCGTTGCCAGGCAACAGGAGCATTGGTGCATGGTCAACTCAACTGCGCAAATTTCCAACAGTTAAAAATGGTTTCAATATTGTATTGGATATATTCTTTATAATTTAAACTTAATTCAGTTTAGCTTTAGTTTTAATTTTGAGTTTACGTGATGTAATTTTATTTTGAATAAATAAAATGTTTTGCGTTGCGAGGCTTTCGAAGCGAAGCGACGGAGCAGCCATCTGGTAAATCTCTAAAGAAACAACAATAAAGGATTCGTCTTAAGACTTTCACCAAAGTTAGTTTTGGGTACCGTAGGGGAAAAGAGTATTTGCAAAATAAACTGATTGAAGTGGGAGTGGGTGGGTTCTTTTTCGGAGTTTGTTTGTTCTGAAGGCAGTTTTCTGTGATGATTTTCTTAGCTTAAGAATATGGAGTAATATTCCAGCCAATAAGAAAGATATCCTCCAATGGAAATGAAGGTGGACGGAGTCCATTTGCCTCCAGGGGGATGATGGTAACAGCTCTTATCAGAAGCATCGGCCTCCAATTTGCCAGAAAGATCAAGATTTACTCACTCAGATTGATTTGAGAGATTATAAGTTTACTTCTTTATAAAAAAAAATACAATTTACCTCTGTTCTTTTTTTTTAGCTCCCGTTTTCAATTCGAAAAACGTTAGATTACTTCTAAGAAGCCTTAATCGGCAAAAGATAAAAATAAGATATCTTTAAATTTCCTATTTACTTTCAAATAATTAGAACAAAAAAATATCGAAAATGAAAACTAAATTTCGTTTTTCTATTAAAAAGATGATACATTGGATCTGTTTTAGTAGCGTCATTCCTCTGTGTGTTCTTTCATGAAAATACAAAAGTCCGTCTTTCTTCCATAAAAATAGAAGGGGGGGGAGCTTCAATAGAAAAAGATGCAAAAAAATTTAATTACTGCAATAGTTAAGTTTGATATTAATTAATAACTAGGCCATCCCCGTGTACACGCGCTTGTTTTTCAATATCACATAGAATTTGGTTAAGTAAGAATATTATATTTTAAATATTGCAACGTTTCGGCAATTATAGTTCTAATTGTCATTTTGGAATTACAAATAAATAGACGGATCGGAAATAAATAAACAATCTTGAGATTCAAAAAGAAGGTGGAATACATTCATTATTTAATGGGGTGAATGGGAAGGACACAAGTCAAAAAAACAAAATAAAGTGAGTTGTAGTTAGGCCTATTGGAGAAGATGTCTGACTTCGGATCAGACGGTTGCAGGTTCGATTCCCGTTGCGGACGTTTCGTTATAAAACAAAATTTCTATTCACAAAGAAAATTGCGCCGGACAGACAAATAAATAAAAGATTTTAGTAATATAGATTAATTAATGCAAATATTTATATAATGCTTTCAAACTCATTATATCCTATCATCACTACAATAATAATAATAAAAATAACAAGTAATATAATTATTTACAATAATAATAAATAGTAATTTTAATAAAATTATGTTTAATTCATAAATATAATATGTATTTATAAATTAAACATAAATTTTTATATTTAGGCATCTTAGCACGGCACTTAGCTAAAGTTAGGATTCGCACCTTGAGTTGTCATCGGGAAGAGACTGGGACGGACCGTTTCGTCCTCATTAGGACTCCTCAGCCAGCCAAACTCCCCTGATGAAAACTCAGAAAGTGCGCAAGGTGTTAGTATCCCACTTCTCGCACCCGAGAATGGGACCTCCCACCGAAGAAATCCTAACCAAAAATTAATCAAGATAAAAAATTTTTATTGTTTAAAAAAACAAAAACAAAAAAAAAGCATGTAAATAAATTTTTGTAGCAAATATTATCCTGTGTTATTTCATATCTAATTATTTCATTACAACGTTAATTGGAACGAAAAATAAATATATTTTTGACTGAAACGAAACGAATCTCATTTTTATTTTCGTTTCCAGCTCTAAATGAAGTAACCACTTATTTTTTTTTTTTTTTTTAATTTTTTCGCTATTTTTAATCATTGAACGTTTGAATGGCAAGTCATTCCAATGAAGTTGGTGAATAAAAAATGAAATACACTTTTCAATTTGAGCCATTACTATACAGACAATTTGAAGTTTGTTTGATGTTTATTATCCGAAGGTTTGATTAACAAAAAATAATTGAGGAGAAGGGTCCACGAAACCATGAAGGAAAGAAACTTATTGGATATTATTTTGACAACCAGTTATCTTCCACTGTACAATTTTTCCACTGTTATCAACTTAAAAAAATCCATTATTAATAATATTGTTAATAATTAATATATTAAGAATTAATAGAATAATATTTAAAGAAATTTTTTCAGTCAGCTGGAAAACATTAAAATTCTAGAATTCAAATCGACTAATTCAGGACTAATTTTGTATAATATTACTAAAGCAATTTTCATTCTGAAATTGTTGACATTATTTGAATTTATTGATTCCATTTCATTAGAGACAAATCGTAAATGAAGCTGATACAGTCCTAACAATAACAGAACAATGTTATTCTAGTTATTATTATTATTATCTCCTTAACTAGTTTCTTCTTTTTTATTTGGAGTAAATTTATGTTTGGAGCTTCGTCAATCTTATTTTTCTAAATGTGGTTATTTAACAAAACAAGGATGTCATTAGCAATAGGTAAATCATTAAAATGCGCTATTTTCGAAGAAACTTCGCATATTTTCAGTCGTATTTTACAAATTGGCTGTGGTTTAATGTCAGTTCTCCAATAATCTATGGAGAGCAACGAAGTGGATTCCGATTCAGTCGTTTAAATCAATACTTAAATCTCACCCAACCGAATCTCGTGGTGGTTTATTATCCAAATCAAAGCTATAAACAGATGAAATAGTAGTTTTCTTCTTTATTATTTTATAACTTAGCAGTTAGAAAATCAGAAGAATTGTAATAATTAGCTACTTGTAAAAAGAAAGAAGAAATATAGGGTTTTTTTCCGTTCCAAACTCAATATTATTTATAAATAGCAATGAAAAATTAAATTTCAGTTATGATTGTAAAGAGTTCTTGAGAGAACAGAAAGTCTACGTTGCTTAATGTGTTTTTTTTTTTTTTTTTTTTTTTTTTTTTAAGTCAATAAAAAATTGAAAAGGAAAAGTGTCGTGTTTTAAATGAGCTCCGTTTCTAAATTCAAATAATAATTTACCTTTAAATTTTCTTTTTGATGAAAAGTGATTAAATCAGCAAATACTTACGTTAAAGCACTAAACTCCCATTAATTTAATCAAATAAAAGAACGCGTAAATTTGAAATGAATTATATATATAAACAAGGTAGGGATAGCGATTAGTAAACCAATCACAATGCTAAGCAACGGCTTTAAATTATTGCTTTGATTTCTTCATTACTATAAATGTGATTGCTGCGATTATTGTGATTTTGTTGATCTGTATTACACATGTGATTGCTGCGAATGCAAAAGGCGCAATTATTGCGATTATTGTGATTGTTCTGCTTAATGATAACTTAATGAGATTTTAATGATACTTGTCCACAAAGAGACGGAAAAACCGGGATTATAAGGCTTCCTATTCAGGAGCCTAAAAAACGATTGTGGCGCATTGTTCAAATGTAAAAGAAAGGCTATTGTTGTTTTCATTGTTGATTAATTAGTTGTGATAATTGCATTTCAGTTGATCAAGTATCTCCACAATAAAGAGTTCGATATTCTTCTCTTTCCATAAATATTGCTGCCACTTTTCAAGAAGAGCCAGTCATTGATTGAGGAAAACACACAAATGTTTATGATTGCTAGAAATTAAATTTAAAAAATCTATCAAATTTTTAGTGTCATAATAAATTTCATATTTTTACAAAGGAATAATTTACTTTCTTTCAAAGTAAATATAACTGAAGAAATAATAGACTATTTATTTTTTATTTGTTACTAAATTAGAAGTAGTTTTCTATAAATCAAATTTAAGAAGTTCTACAAAACTACAAAGAAACTTTAAGAATAGTTTAACATAATTCTTAAAATTGTTGGATTATTATTATTATTAATAATAATTTACGAGTGACTGCTGCTGTGATGAATAATTTACTAGTAATTATCGCCAAAGAGCGTGAAACAGCTGTTCCAGGATGTCAGTTGATAACAATTTGGTTTCACCCATTGTTGATTATTATAATTGTTTGTTGCGTAATTAGTTGATTTTCATTTTTATTAACACGTTTTTATTAGGTCGCTTTCTTGTCTGTTTGTTCGGTACAAACAAAAGTTAGTTTTTAAACTAACTTCCCAATGAGCTGGAGACTTGAAACTATAAACATAGCTCAGAACTAGATGCCAATGCCATATTAACCCTTTATCTTCCCTTGTCGACTTCAAGGAACGTTTTGAAAAGCAGTTTCGTGAAACAGAGATAAAGTTCATGAAGCGTCATTGATGCCGGTAGATGTCAGTGCGTCAACAAAATGTTTTGAAACTATTGAAAGAAATAGAGACTTCCAGTAGTTTCAATAGAAAGAGGTAACTTCTCATTTAAATATATTTTATAGTTGTAAATTCAACAATGTTAAGAGATTTTAAATATAAATATATCTTTTTGGTTTAAATTGTATATAATTCAGTATGGGCGAGGAAACTTGAAAGTCCATTTTAAATGGACATAGGGAGTTTGTGACATTCGTGGAGATATTTCCACATCAAATCTGTCTTAGGTGTTTTTAGTTTTAATGGTTAAGTAATAATGATTAGAATATTGAATATTTACTAATTTTTAATGTTTTTTTTTAAAAAGCTAACTGATATCGTATTTATATCGTATTTACTTAATCTTTAAAATTATTTGTTCCAAAGCTTTCGTAGCACGTTTCTAAACTTTGTTGTCTTCTACTTTTAGAAGACAATTAATAATATTAATTAATAATACGATCAGGTGAAAAAAATGAAATAAACATGAAATTTACCACATAATCTCATCAAAGTATTTAATATTTAAAATCGATTGAAAAATATCATACACAGAAGACTGAAAAACGGAAAATTATTAATTACAAAAAATAGATTTTTGAATATACCACTTTTTTAAACCGAACTAAAAAGTATAAAATAATTTTTCTATGAAAATATTTGTAAGATTTAAAACGAAAAACGTAGGGCGCAAGCAATAGATAATTGAGATTGTATGGATGGAGTGTATATTATCTTGCGTCTCACGTTTTTCGTTTTAAATCTTAACAGTATTTTCATAGAAAAGTTATTTTACACTTTTTAGTTCGTTTTAAAACGTGGTTTATTCAAAAATCTATTTTTTGTAATTAATTATTTTTGACTTTCTGGTTAGTTTTGAGTAACAGGCATTCGACGCCATTGTTTTGTTAGAATCTACTATGGTCGATCTATATCATATAGTAAACTTATAAGAGCTGTAGTTATCACTTTGAGTTAATCTGCTACAAAGTTTCTTTTTAGATAGATTGAATTTGGTTTTATTAGATTAGTGTTAATGGAAAGTAGAGAGCTGTGAAGGACCCCCTCAGTGGAGTCCATCAGTGACCCGCTGCCTTTGCCATTAGTTGAAGCGTTTATGGGTCATTTCGAGGGTTTTACACCAATCCTGTCATTAATATTACTCATAAAAAAATTTATCCATCGTAAAACAAAATAAATGCTTCTTTTAACTTTTATGCACTTTATAAGCATAATTAAAAAAGTTAAAAACGCTTGAGTCTCGAGTGAAACGGAAGTCGATAGGAAAGAACCCTCACAAACCTTTAAGGGGAATAGTCACAGATAGGAATGTAAAGGATTTGGAGACAATTGTAATCAGCTTCAGTGTATTAATTACTCTATTGAATATGAATAGCTTCTGCCTGGTATGAGAAGTTTAAATTCCCGATAACATTGGAAATCTATTTAATAAAGAGCTACTTAACCCAATGGAACAATAGAAACTGATTCATGAGCTCTATTAAAGTATTTGATCTTAAAGACGTTATAATGAATTAAGTGATCTATTCAAGGCTATCTAAGTAGCCAAAGTAGTCTTTGATTTACACTCACAAATAAGTCTCTCTGATAAAAACTAAGTCAGT
>JAFIDM010000006.1:24787482-24816528 GCA_023159025.1 Thereuonema tuberculata | reverse complement strand
ACTCACAAATAAGTCTCTCTGATAAAAACTAAGTCAGTTAATTGATTAAATCTGTGCAAAATTATCAAGAAATCCATAAAACGTTATCTATTTAAAATTGCTTGTTCCAAAAAAATATATATTTACCAATTAGGTATATGTTACTAAGAATCCATTCCCTACAACCGTCACGTTTTCTTGTAAAGGAACAGAAGAAAAATTAACTTAAGTCATTTAGTCCTTGGATGGTTTTTAGTCCTTGGTAATTGTTAGGAATTTCTCGCTACTTAAGATACAATTAGATTCACTTAAAGCCAAGTAAATTCATAGCGTTTAAAATTATTCCCAGGAAGCTTGAATTCTGTTATTTTGGTCAATTGATTAATAAAGTGAATTGGACTTTGCTTTTTAATGTCTTTTGATTTATTCGACAGTGACTAATAAAACACAAATAACGAGACCATTTGATAGAATTATGGTTTGCTATTTATCAAACGACGAAAACCATTCCAGTTACTTGTTAAGTAATGAGCTTAATAGTAATTCAATTAATGATTGTGCAAAATAAGTCCTCGAAAGCAGTCATTCGACGCTTGAAATTGCAATAACAAAGAAGCTGCAGTTCTCAAACACCAAATTATTAATGTGATAACTGGTAATAGTTTGCTAATTAACTCAGTAATTTATGAATAAATTGAATCTACTGAAATTGATCACCTTGGTAACACATACAAGTCATTAGTTATTTATGATATGAAATTTTAATAAATTCGAACGATTCAAATCTTTATATCCATTAAATAACAGTTTGTGAGAATGAAATTAATACTTGTCTTATCTTCTTCCTTCTTTTTGGTTGGTTTTTCTTCTTTTTCGAAGCCACGGATGACCACGAAATCTTAAATTTTTCAACATCTTTAACTAATTTTCAACATTTTTTAACGAATTGTTGTTGTTTATGGTGATTTCTTTCTAAAAAAACAAATTTTAATATTACTATTCACTGTTAAGACAAATTAGATGATATTATTCAATTCTTTCTTTCTCAATAGTGAATATTAATAGTTATTCATTTCTAATCCTGTGAAATATCTCTGTTATTGGAAAGCGCTTGTTATAGTTTTGTTATTAATTAATCTAATATTTCTAACAAAAAAAAATAGATATCTTTCGAGGAAGAAAGTTCATAATAGAAACCTCTGTCATTCAAATTAACTGTCAAAGTAATAGAACTCCACTTTTTCTATCATTCTTCAATTGAATTGTCTTTTTGCTCCGAAACACAGTTCATCTAGATTTATTTGGGCCGTTGGCTTCCTTTCTATTGAGACGCTGGAACAAGGATTAGTGTTTATCAAAATTCATTATTAATGTGACAGAACAGATAAACTGAACCTATTTCATAAGATTCTTTTATTATTATTATCTCGAAAAAGTTTCAAACCATGGGTTTCCCCAGCTAAGACAATATGGCGGGTCAAGGACCGAAGCACATATTGCCAAGTGTAAAAAAAAGAAAGTGTGGAAGAATAGTTAGGGATGTGTGGTTGTGTCCATAAATTTCCTAACTACGCATGTTGTGTTGAGTATCACAGCCTTCTGGAGTCGTGCATAAGTGTTTTTATGAAGTCCTAGTGGCTGAGGCTGTGGCGCAATGTATGAGGCACCAGACCAGTGGCGGACAGGACGATGGGTACAACACGTACTCGGTCCTGCCACCACTGCTTCTGGAGCTCGTGTGCTAGATCGGTGTATTTACTGATCTTGTCTGTATGAGTTTTCTGCATGTTTTTGCTGATAGGCACTACAATATCAATGAGATATATCTGTTTGTTGACCTTATCAACAAGTGCGATGTCGGTGTATGGTTTTGTTTGTGTGAATAGGGCGGTCCCAGTACAGCTTATGTGAGGGTGACTCTAGTAGGCTTTGTGGTATGTACTTGTAGTATGGAACCGTGTTCTTAATAAGTGAGTGTTTGTGTGGTAGCTGTTGATGAACGATCGACGCTACCTGATTGTGTCGGTGGAGGTAGTCTGTTTGGGAGAGAAGGGGACAGGCTGATATTATGTGGTCGATCGTCTCATGCGTAGTGTGGCATTTCCTGCATCTGTCGTCGTGTGTGTTTGCGTCGTATAGAATGTTTCTTACAGTTGCGTGTGGGGATGACTTGGTCCTGTATCGCGATCATGAACCCTTCGGTCTCCCCAACCAGCTTCCCACTTGTCAGCCATCTGTTCGACGCTTCCTTGTCGATATGAGGCTGACTGAGTTCGTGGCGATGTCTGCCATGGAGTTCCTTACGAGCCCATGATTCACGCAGCTGCTGTGTGTGCGTGTCAGGGGTGGTGAGTGTTGGAGAAGGATTTTCGAGGTCCACGGGTGTGAGGCGTGTGTCAGCCTTCACAATGGCTGATTGAAGTGAGGAGTGTTGGGCTCTTTGGTGGAAGTGTTCCCTAAGTGTGTGTACTTGTTTCTCATGTAGGGTGATGAGATTGATGAGTCCTCGGCCTCCCTCCTTGCGGGGAAGAGTCATCCTTTACGTAGCGGACTTGGGCTGGTGCATGTTGTGTTTCATGAATGTAGTGCGTGTTGTGCATTGTAGTGATTCGAGTTCAGTGTTTGTCCATGGAATTATGCCGAACGAATATGTTAGTGTGGGGACGGCAAAAGTGTTGATGGCTTTAATTTTATTTCTGGCATTGGGTTGTGTTTTGAGGATGTTGTGAACGCGAGCACGGTATGTTTTCTTGAGTGCGTTTTTGATGTTTGCGTTGTCAATGATGCGCGCTTGCTGGAAGCCCAGGTACTTGTAGGTCTCTCCCTCTTCCATAGATTGGATGGCCAACCCATGGTCCAGTTCAAAACCCTCCAAATTCGTAGTCTTCCCGCATGTTATATGTAGCTTGCGGCATTTGTCGATTCCAAAGTCCATCTCAAATAACTTTGGTGAACTGTGTTGTGACTTGTAGTAAATTAGTAAGTTGTGCGTTGTTTGTGGCGTAGAGTTTAATATCATCCATGTAGAGTATTATTATTATTATTATTATTATTAATAATAATAATTCTGAATTTAACGAACGATCACATGAAAACATCTTTGATTTTTCTTTGTAATTCTCCCCCTCCTCCTTTGAGGCTAATTAACAATAACTGTTTTCATTCTCAATTTCTTTGGACTTTTAAATTCTGTCTATTTCTTCATTTCTGTATAATTTAAAAGCCTTAAATGAGAAACTTATTTTGATTCACGTAAATATTGAAAGAAAGGCGAATATTCTAATAATAATAAAAAAAATAGTAAAATACGTATGATGAATGTTAAATTATTGTAAATGACTTTGTAAAGTTCCAAAGTCATTAAAAGGTTTATAGAATTCTATTACCCTTGCAGCTCTTTTAATTAATGTTAAATGAACTTCTTCTTTAATAATGAATTGCCTCCTATCTGTCTTCGATTGAGGCTGTTTCGAATTACCCCAGGTCCACTCGTCAATGATAGTTGGATTTTGTCAATATTTGGAAAAGGCGTAATTAGTTCAAAAGGAGGAGACCAAACGTCCAAAACCAATTTGCCAATGGAAAAACAAAAAAACCTACACAGTACATAAGAGCTCAAGGGTGGAACCAACAAACCCTCGTTGAGTAAATAGAGAGAAGTGTTCTATTTCAAGAATTTAAAAGAAATTGAATTGTGATAATTTTTCACTTCATCGTTGTTTGTTATTTTACAAAGAAATATTAAAAGAAACAACTTATTTCTGTTTTAATAAAAACTTAAACTTCTTTTTGTTTTTATTGAAACTAAGTTATTATAATGTATATCATTAAAAGTAACCTAAAAGAGAAAATGATTTCTTATTATTACTTAGTTTGAATTCTCAAAAATCATTTTATGATTGGAAGAGCTTTATTTTCTATTCTGGATATATTTTTCAACCTTTGCACCTATTTTTTATGAATGAATCATTACCTTGTAACACATTTTGGCAAGTAATTCTTGAATTTTATTTAATATTTCACAAATCTTTATGAACTATTGTATACAATAATACACAGGGTAGTGGAACTTACACATATAATTTCAAGACAACACAATTTATTGGTTTTCAGAAAAAAAAAATATTTCATTTCCAGCTTTGTAACACTGTCTTGGAATCACCCACATAAACTGAAGTCATAAACTGAAGTAAGTATTCAAATGACAGAAATCAAAATCCTATGATCGCTTGTTACTGAATTTGTGAGAGGTCTGTTCATTCGTCTCAAAATGCCCGGTGATAAAACATTGTCAGAAAAAGAAATACGAAAAATTTACTTGTATTTTTTACTTGTTTTCCAGGAGGAAAGACTGACATTGCATTCATTGATAGAAGACTTAACTCTCAAAAAGTATCAGGAACTATTGTATAATGATATTATTCCAATTGGTCCATTGATTTGTCAATTAGGATGCCGGATTTACGCAGTGCCGGCTCTAGGTTTTTTAACATGCTAGGTAAAAAAAAGTTCTCCGCCCCCAAACTCCCATAATCTCAATCGTACAAAAGTGAGGCCTAGTCGCCCTTAACATTTTCACACACCCTCCTATTGTTTATTGTTTGTCACAATTATTTGTTTAAGCAGTAAATAAAATCAAACTTATCCATTTGGTCTCGTTGTGGAACGAGGATTTGCAGTTTCAATTTCTTGCGTTCCCGCATCGAAAGTTTAAGTTCATTTGTGTTAACACAGAATTGTTAAGTGGAAAAATATCAAAAATGAGTAAGTTGTACTATAATATTGATGATTTTTTTTGTATTTCCAATGTTAGAAGGAAAAATAAATAAAATGTTTTTCTTAAAATAGGCCAGATTCTATAAATGTTTACTCTTTTTTGTTAGTCTAAGTCCATCATATTCAGAAAGTAGAACTTACCCGGGGTGCGAATCCTAGCTTGTAACGTTGTGCCTTCGTTTGTTTACTTATTAGATGTTAATTTCTTTACAAAAAAATAATATCACAAAGACTCAATTAACTTTACAACAAAAGACTCACACTCACAGTTTAAGATTAAGGTTCACATAATTAAGGTTGGATTGGAAGCTATGATAATACGTTAGTCTGACTCCGCCCTTCATTATCTGTAGTTTGTTTATTTTGATTAGTTGATTACCAGAGTAACTGTAACTTGTAACTACAAGCTTCATAATTAGTGTAATAACCTGTCAATAAATAAAACTTCCTCTTTCACTTCAAAACACTGCATAAACGTCAAACAGTTACATGAAACACGACACGTTATGTGTAGTTCACTTCACTATAGTATGCAACGGTCTCTAGTTCACTAATCATTGCAATACGCAAAAACAAACTACACCTGTGGTAGCGCTTGTACTGTTCGTTTTGAAATGCGAGACCCACAACAACACAGACGATTCTACTCCGCAAAGGGATGATACGCTGAGATGGACATTTTCCTAAGACCTGTTTTTCTTTTAGTAGGCCTACCTGTAAAAAGATATTTTATTTCTGCAATAGTATTTATTCTTTCCATAATTCTTTCCCGAAAAGCGCAAATAGAACCCAGCTACTACTAAACTAACACTATAAAAAGTAAACATCCCATCTTCCTCGCCCCTATTTGGAAGAAATCGCAGGAGACCTGACGCATGCGCAAAAGCGCTGAATCCTCTCTTAAACGAAAACGGACAGTATTTGACTTGATTTGACGATGACGTCACATCAGCATGATCAATCGGGGGCGGGGCGGAATAGAATACAGGGTTGCAAAACTGACTATTTGTTGTTTCGACGCTCTATTTAATAAGTGAAGTGCGCTGGGCGATGGTGCACGTACATTTTGGTTTATGCTAAAAATAAGCAAAAATAAAATCCCCAGTCATCCCGCCCCTAAAATTTTCCGCCCTAGGCAGCCGCCTAGGTTGCCTATATGGACGAGCTGGCCCTGGGTTTACGGCAGAAATAATTAATTTGACTCTGTTGGAGAACCTAAACTGGCTATTACAGATGCTTACGATGAAATTGCAATTTCTGAGATGGAGGCTTTAGTAAAAATCAATGCCACAGCATGGGTTCGATCTCGTTACAAAACAAGGAAGTAACACAAAATAACAGTCGTTATTATTTTGTTATTGTAGGAGGTGATTCTATGGTAGTGTTAGAGAGTTAGAAATGAAATTATTTTTTTTGTTCTGAAAACCAATAAAGTGTGTTGTCATGAAATTGTATATGTAACCCTGTGTTTTACTGTATATAATATTTAATAGATCTGTGAAATATTAGACGAAATTTAACAAATATTTGCCTGATTCCATAGAAGACTTCAGTAAAATAATATCATTGCTAGTTATTTTAAATGAAGTATTTAGAATTAGAATTTCAAATGATTTATCATTTCTCTATTTGTATATCGTAGAAAGAAAGGATGTATTTAAAAAAAAGATTTAAAAGATTTAAAAAAAATGAGGAAACCACGATGTTAACTTGTTGATTGTTTTTTTCCTGATTTTCTAACGTTACTAATTTCTTTGCTTCTGAATAATGTAAAGCTACTTATCAGAATGTTTATACACATCATGGTATATTTTTAACATCCAAGAAGGCAATTCAAGTCTGTTAAAGATGTTTTGTTTAGATTGCAAATGATGTATAAAAAAAAGAGGGAGAATCTTATAATTATTAAATGAATCTTTTAGAAATCTTAAGAAGTCTTTCTTTCTATATTCTTATGTTTGGTTTCTCCACGATATTAAAAATTCAAATGCAGAAACGTCATTATGCAATGGGAGAACTTTGGCACCAAGGAGTCTTTGATGGAAAATTTTCATCGCTTAATTAAAATTAATATTTAAAACGGAACTCGTTTTCAGAAACAAAATATAAATAACCTACGCCAAAATAAGATTTAACAGATGTCGAAGAAAAAAAGATATGAAAAATTTATAACGAGAATTCCCGGACGGACAGAAGCAGTTAAAGCAGAAAGACACATTTAAAGTTAAAATAGACAAACAGGAAGGATACAAGTAAAGACTCCGATGGTCAGATCTTTGAAATTTCTACATTTACAGAGATTCAAAGAGGAAGTGATAATTAGAAGGAATAATATTTCACTTTCTTAAATCAGATAATGTAAGAAATCAGAAACAGATACATTAAAATTAAAAGTAAGTATGTGGCCAACATTGATTTTATCCTCCTTTTCCCACTCTTTTATTAACTCTTACAGTCTTGTTTCCGAGTTAAACGTTATAATCAGTTTATAAGTCGTTTGCCATCGGCAAATCATCAGAAATTTTGCGCACTGGCTTATGTCTGATGACAAGACAATAATATACAGTAATACACTGATATACTCGTGTATTAATATATTTTATATTAGTATATTCCGCTAAGGCAACACGTCCTCCCGTGCGCCGTTACTTACCAAGACCGGCCGCTAGGGGCATATATATAATTTTTGTATTTTAATCCTTCCATAATATACAGAAGTTTTTAAAAGTTTTTTTAATGCTATATTTTTAATGAAAATTAAAACACTTCTTATTAAAAAAACTTTCGAAATTCGTTCTCTATTTTTCCTGTTATTATTCTCCAGCATTTGCTTTGCTCGAATGAGAATAATATTTGGTTTTTCTTTCTGATCTAATGAGAAAGAAGCCTCACCAAGGATTCGAATCCAGAGTCCACCTGTTGCTGGTCTTAACATATTGACTTGTTTTACAAAACCTAACAAACCTCCAACCATTGTATTAAATTTTAATATTTTTGTTACAATCAATCGATAATAACCAGACCAAACTGTTTGTCTTCAAGAGTTAATTCCCGTGTTATTGATCAATCGACTGTAACCTATTTACGAAGAACAATAACAATGTCTTGTGAGTGATTTCCAATTAAATCTCTTCTATTAATCTTTAAAAGTTTTGCTTTTTTTATTCCAATGGAATTTTGTGAAAACTTTCAGCAGGTTGGAATGAATGAAGTTCGGAATATTCCATTGAGTCACTTGAGGTTTAGATTTATTAAAATTTATTACAATGAATGCTGATGAAAATCTTTACGAAGTCTGACATTTTGTCAATTGAGGAATATATTTTCAAAGACTCTATTCATTTGACTTTATTTATCTTTCTGTACTAGTAATAAAAGTGTTATTAGAACGCAGTAACAAACTAAAATAGGCAAATGATTTAGGTTTTTTTGGGGGGTTATTATAAATTATTTTTCTTTCTGCTTAATTACTTAGTTGATCTCTAATTATTCTCTTATTAAATAATCATGTTCCTAAGAACTCATAGGTAGTTCATTTAAGAAATTTTAAAAACTAAAAATAGAATTAATCTTAAATATGTTTCAAAATCTTGTATCCTCTTGTTTTCAATTTCAAATGCAAAATCCCCAAATCCCTCCCACCCCAATCCAAAACATGTCCTTTTTCATAGCGAAAATCCACTTCCTTTTATTACATTTTCTTATCTTTTGAGGGATTGTTCCCGTAACAAACAAATGTAGATCTAATTGGCTGTTCCCAAATGGAAAGCTCTTTTAGATACACGAAGATAAGTCGTTCTTTTTCTTTCTTTCGTTTTTCTTTTTGTTGCTGTCTGTTTCTGAATGGGAGTTTATTTGGGGGGGGGGGGTCCTTTTTTTTTTCCTTTTAGTTATGATTCCATTTAATAAGAATTTTTATTTTATTGTCTTTTTTTTTATTAATTTCCAAATCATTAAACGTTTTCTAAGTTTAAAAAAAATTAAGAAAATTCAAAGATATTAATTTTTCTTTGAAGATTAGAATAATGTTTCTTGTCTATGAGAACGTAAATGAATAAGACTGGTTTTTTTTTCTTGCATTTACTTTTTCCCTTTAGATCTGCACTCCCAATGGACCAACATTTTAGTGATAAAATATATTCTTTACATTTTAGTGCAAAATATGGATTTTAGTGATTGAAAAAAAAAGATGCTTTTTATTAGAAAAAAGTTATGGTTTTTTAGATTAAGAAGAACAAAATAGCAACAATAGTTTATTATTTGTCTTAATTCCAATGCCTTAAGTAATGTAAAAGTTTAAAAAACTTATGTGGAATAAATCTTAAAAGATTTAATTTTATCTATTTCTAGATATATGTAACTACATATCTCAATTTCGTATAGTCTGTACTTGTTAAATTTCTCAGGCAGACAGTCGATTTATTGTTAGTTGGCAAAAATATGCTTTTGCACAGCCTGAACCATCATCAATGGGAATCATGGAAAGCTATTTCATCCTTATTAGGATTCTTCAGCAGGATTTACCCCTGATGATGGCTCAGCCTGTGCGAAAGCAGATTTTTGTCCATTTAACGATATTTTTTTGTTCAATAATTTATTTTGTGGACGTTAAATTTTGTTTTCAGTCTATTTATTTAATTTCTTACGGGAAGGAGTTAAATTATAGGTGTTGTTTTTTCCAATCATGCGTTTCTTTTTCTCTTCAAAGTTATGCAAAGTAATGAAAAAAGTGATAAAAGCTTGAGAATAATTCCTTAATAATTCCTTAATAATTAACTCCTTAATAATTGCATGTATTTATATAACAACATTGTATCATTAAATGGGTAAAATTAACTAATATTAAAAACAAGAGATGATATTGACAGATTAACGTGCAAATAAGACTTAAAAGTACGATTAGGATGGGATTGCATTAGGTTTTATCAAAGGGAATACATGAAATTTAGTTTAGTTTCAATAGTATCATCATCAGAGATTGGATGACAAATGACAGTTGGACGGGAAGTTGAGTGGAGGATTGTCGAGGGAGGGTTCAACTAAACGACATGGGGGTGGCGGTGGGGAAAGAGGAAGGTTTTTATTAGTTTAAAGAGTGAATTTTATATTTTCTATATTTATTAAAAGAAACGACAATTAGGTGGCGTAAGTGGATGTGTGAATATAGAAGTGATTAGGCGGTGGGGAAAGAGGAAGGTTTTTATTAGTTTAAAGAGTGAATTTTATATTTTCTATATTTATTAAAAGAAACGACAATTAGGTGGCGTAAGTGGATGTGTGAATATAGAAGTGATTTAGGATCCTTTTAAGAACGTTGAACCAAAAATACTTTTTAGCATTTTGAAACTTGTAATTTCTGAAGAAAAAATATTTTGAAGTAATTTGTCGTCAGTGAAAGTAAACAAAATTCAAAACATCTTAATTAATTTACTTAGAAATCTAAGATGTTTTCTTTCAGACTTATTTTTTAAGCTTTTAGAAATGTTAGAAATTATTAATATTTCTTGTAATAGATTGTTTGTAACTTAGTAGATACGTATATTGTGTTGTTATGAGTACAAGACATTACATCTATATCTGTAGTTATTAGCAGGGTATAATTTATTTTTAAATTTCTTAATAAACCGACGAGTGAATAAAAAATTAAGATGCATGATGATAAACAAACAATCACTTATTTATTCTTCTTATATATCTTTCAGAGTTCAATAAACTAAATAATAATTATCATATATTAAATCAATCTTTATAGTTTACACATAAGTTTATTAATTCTTGAACAATATTCACTACTTTATCGTTGAAACAGGTAGAATATAACATTCCTTTGAAGTCTCAATCTTTCAGTTGAACTCTTACTTTCAATACATAATAATAATTTATTATATTTAAATATTGCCATTAATTTATCGTATCACTACGTTTAAATTGAATAGTTCTCTTTAATATGCGACGATAATAAGACACTTTTAATAATACTCTATATTTCGTTCCAATATGGCGTCGTTTGTTCTATCACTCATTAATTCAACTGATCCGGAAATAAATCATGTAAATTTATTTCAGGGAAAATAAATACACCAGATCCAAGAAATGTCGTCGATGATAAACATCAATATCCATAGAATATTTCTCAACTTAATCACCATTATACAATAAACCTTTGACATCGTTGCTGTAGTTAAAGAACAAAATATTAGTTGTTCTTTATTCGTATTTGTTCTACATCGTCTTTACTTTAAAGGTACGATATATGTTCTGAATAACATCACTCATTATCCTAAGCAATCGTCTTCTAAATCTTCATTTAGAAAAGGCACTTAAAAATGCCATAGTTTTTTTGGAATTCTTCTTCATCTCGTCTCGGTGACTTCAACTTCAGACAAGAACCAGTGAGAATCCTTTGTTTAAGTAACAATTGGCTTTTTTTTACGTCTTATCTCACTAATGTTGTAAAACAAATTCTTGTTTGGTGCTCATTATATCGCATTTTTCTTCATTATTCAAATTGTTAATGCTTTGTTTTATTACCACTTCTTTAATTTCTATTCCAAATTTCTAATTACTTTTTTCTAATTGTTAATAATAAAATTATCTTATCAAGCAAAAATAAATTATTATTTGGGTTTAATGCAAAGTTTTTTTCATTTCCCTATACAGTAAACTCCCGATTATCCGCGAACCTCTCCTATTTCCATTTTTTTTACTGAACAATAAATTACGGAATTAAAAAAAAATATTAAATCTAGAATAAGGTAAACAATAAAAGAGGCTAACGAAAGTAAGGGAAGAGAATAGACAAACAATGTAAAGAACGACCTTGTGGGCGAAGCTTTGGCCGGCAGGTTACACTAAATTACGGGAGAGCCTTCCCGTAATAATAAAATTTAAAAATAAATAAATAATTTAAAATAAAATAATTGTTTATAATGTATCACTGTAACTATTTGTATTGCCATTTTAATGTAAATAAAACATGTTAAAAACATTTTTGTGTTGATTTTCGTCCTTTTTCGTGCTATTTCGGATTATCCGCGGAATTCGCTTATCCGTGGTTGCCGCGCTACCCAATTCCGCGGATAATAGGGAGTTTACTGTACTTTTATAGTTTGACAATAAACTTTGAAGAACAAGTCAATCTTTTACTTAAACTGTAGGAGATTTTATTTTATTTATTTGAAATAAATAAATATTATTATTATTATTGAAAGCTTTAAAATGTATTTAAGTAAATTAATATGAAATAAATTTGAATAACGAAGCGTAATAATTACGTCAGCGAAGAAAATGAATAAGAAAGCCAACACTGCCTCGATTTGGGGTTGAGATGAGATGACGACATTAAAAGAGAACAATAGTTAACATTATTAGTGAGAATTGATGTTATGTTGATTGACCGCCAGAAGGCGCAGCGATCGAGAATCATTATGATGTGGAGAGAATTTGCTAAAATGTGTTACGTCACCATTGGAAAGCAGTAACGTCACAGATGGGGAAGTGACTTCAACAAATGGCGTTGCGAAGGGTTGAGCAAAGTTCTGGCGGGATGTTTAAAATGTGGTACGCAGTTAGACTACAAGCTACTGAGATTTTAATATCAACACTCGATAAACTGTAAGTAGAAATCTTATTCAAAATATTCCATTGAGGGTCTATTGAGCATTGGATTTTTACATTCTGTTAACAGAGTTCTGAAAGTGAAGAAAGTCACGGGAAGACATAATCACAAGACTTTTGAAAGTGCGAAGAGAATTGCAATTAACTGTTTGATTTAAAGCTATTGTACAAAGTATTATTTCTCAATTATTTATTTGAAGAATTATGCGAAGCTTTATTTAATTTGTCGAAACTACTAAAGTGTAGTAGAGGGAACAGATTAGTGAGATTTGTTATAATAGAATCTTCCACAAGTAGCGTGAAACGATTCAATTATTATTTGCGCTTTAATGAAGTGAACTGGTGCGAGTTGTGATTATAGAATTCTTAAAGAAGAATTAAATAATAGTGAAAGAGAACTGTTAGTAATTTCTATACTTCAAGATATTAATGTTAGGAGATACGCTAATGTTGAATGACGCAATATAGAACTGTGACGTGAGTCGTAAAATTCAACAAGGTGAAGCTTAAATATTTCACTCGGGTGAAAAGCCACAATATTATGTCACACATAGTGAAAAGCCAGATAATATTAAATTACACATTGTGAAAAGCCAGATAATATTAAATTACACATTGTGAAAAGCCAGATAATATTAAATTACTCATTGTGAAAAGCCAATTAAAATATTTCACACAAGTGAACAACCAAAATGGTATTTCACACAAGTGAAAGGCCATTATCCTAATATAATTGATACCACCGGTATTGGAGCAATACAGGGAAGACTTATTGAAGTGAAGCAAGTTAGTGCTTACAGAAGAACTTATGATAGTCTTAGATACTTTTAATATTTTAATCCTAAGACAAGTTTTATGAAGCTGATGGAACTATAGAAATAACCCGAACCATTATTACAAGTTTTTCTGTATCAACATCATAGTTATTAAAAAAAAAAATCCACTCAATAATTTTATCTCAAAACCTTAGTAGTACTCAAATTATAACTCTACTAAAACATTAATGATTATAGGTTTATGTATTTTTAATTAAACTTGAGATGAATTGGAAGTATGTGGCTAAATATTATCTTTTTCATTTCTTAGAAATGTATAATTTAATATTGGAGTCAGTGTTAGCTTCTTATTCTTTTCCTACTTATAAGACCAAAAATCAATAGAACCTTCGAGAAACAAAGAATAAATAATGACTTCGCTTTTCTAAAGTGATAAATTAACCTAAATCCCAGAGGAACTCCGACAGACAGTTCTAAAGATAGACTACGCTGTTGTATTAATATCACTGCCAGGCAATCCTTACAAAGCCTTCCCACACTTTCCAAACTTTCTGCTTCTAAGCTACAAAGGAAGACTTATTATAAACGCTTTACTTTTCTGTTATTATAATTTTCTTTATTAAACGAAAATAAATATTATAAAAATAAGATTAAAGTTTTCAACACATTTTTGAAAGAATTCTATTTGATTTCTCTTAAAATCTTTCATTATTTCTCTTTTATTGTTTTTTTTTTTTTCTCCTTCGTATTTATAAAAATTATGAACTCAAATACAAACGATCTACATTGAGTTCATAATAATTTTTACAAATACTTTTTAATTTTTTCTAAATTTCGATTAAATCCTGCTAAAAACATAAATCTAAAGAAAGGGAAATTTATGTAAAATTCCTATTTGTAAATACTATTATAATTTTATCTCGAAACCTCAAATGTTGAGATAAACAATGGTACGTCTCCACTAAGCTTTCCTCATTCATTTAATAATGAAACAAAATTTGGTCGAATCGATGGAAATCTGTTTTATTTCAAAATGTATTTCTTGTTTTACTTTTCTTCCATTGCTACTTTCACCATCAGCTTTGTATTATTTTTAAAATTTTTATTTAAGATTTTTCTGATATTTAAAAAAAAGAAATCTTTCTTTTAATTATTGTAAAATTTCATAGAAATAAGTTGGTATTAAGTCTGTTTTTACCTTGAAAGGGCAAAGGTATGTTTCTTTGGCATTTCAGCGAAACTCTAATTTTGAAATACGTTACATTAAGAAACAGCGAAGAAACGATGTTTTGTAAAAGAAGGTGACGCCTCCTTCGACGAAACCACCCCATTAAGATCTTTGAACAAAAAAAGAACCAGGGTATGAAATTACGGGTATTAAGAGAAAGATATGATGGACGATCGTATTACGTCAGCTGAAACAAATGGCAAAGGACTTGGTTTAACATATGGAGGGGGAGGAGAATTGCTGAAAGTTGTTTGTCTTCCATTAAAACTTTAAAAAGAACATACTGGGAATAAAATATCCTACATGAAAAGTCATTTGAAGGTTATCTTCAATTATGTTCTCATTTATCAAGGAATGTTTCCATTGACTTCCAGAGAACTATATTGAAAGATTGTTTTTTTCACTGTGGAATGGAATGAGACAGAACAACTTTGGAAATATAGTAATAGATTCTTTAAGTTAATCTATATATCCAGCAATTTGGAAAGTAAACTAAGAAACAAGCTTTCAAAAAAAAAAAAACGCAGCCTTTTCTCTTTTTATTTGCTGCCCCCCAGCTCTTTCTGAAAGACATTTGAGTGATACTATATTATTTAAGAATTGAAAAGAAGAATTTGATGAGACATCATTATTTGTATTTGTCTTGTAAATTCTTTTGTCATTAGAAATGGAATGGATGAGTTTGAATTGAGAAAAGCCATTTGATGCTGGTGACAATGATTTATCCACTGAGTGCAGCACAAGAGATAAAGATACAGTTGCTAAATAATGAATGAAAGAAAGTCTATCCAGAGCAAACAATACATGCTCCAATAATATTACCTTAAAAATGACTAAATCTATTCAAACTCTTCAGATTGTATAGAATTGAGGAGCTACAGTATTAAAGTTATGTAATTGTTATCATACACAAACTGTTACAATAATCAACTTTATACTCTCCGAAAATATAGGAACTACTTCTGTCAGTTTTGCTCACACATATGTGCTTACTTTTTTATCAACTAAAATAAATGAAATTCGTTTTACTTTGAATGAGTATTTAACAGAAAATTGTCTCTTAAAGAATCTTATTATAGTTCGTATCTGCGGCCTTTGTGAATTTGTGTAAAGAAATCCTTAACAATACAAACTTCTATATGAAATGATTAGCGTAGCTGTCATCCACGTTTTTCAGAACGATTTAGGCAGCACTCAAATCATAAAATTTTTTAGTATCATAAAAAGCTACCAATGATTGTGTTCTATTTTGTTTCCCTTGAATTCTGGCTGTTGTTTCATCAGTTAGCACTGGAAATTTGGAAAGTTCTTAATGATGTCCTTTTCCTCCTGGCAGGCTTTCTAAAGTCCATTTAAAGTTGTAGGTCGTTTCTTTCCAAGGCCCCTTTTCAGTAAAACGAATCCACAGAAATCCATGGGAAATGTATCTGGAAGCATTTTACGAGTAAGGAACTGTATGGAATTGCCTCAATTCCCGTTTCTTGATCCATTCGATTCCTGTAGGTCACTAGAGACAACGTGAGACAAGACCTTGTCTTGGTAGATATACATCTTCTCACCTTAAAAGTTTATGGATTTCAGTTCAGGTTTAACCGTTTCCGACAGCAATAATCAGCCGCTATCACGAACCTTTTGGAAAAAGTTTGCTTACACATTCTGTTCTGTCTTTGTCGTCATGTGAACGTTACAATCGTTTAAATACATTCATTTAATGGTTACAACATTTTTCCATCTGTCAAAACGCTTCATTCAACTTACGAGAGCTAGTTTTGCAATGAATGTTGGTTCTCTGCTTATAGGATGTTTTCGAAGACGTAGATTTTGATGAATTAGACGTCCTTTCACATTCCGCTCATCTTGTAAGTGTTTCTTTGGGTTCTCTTATAATTACCAGCTTCTTTATCTTATCTTTCAAAAATGGTTATAAAACGGATAAGTCTCAGCTGCGGTTTTCGAGGGAATAATTTATTTTGGCTTCCTTTTGCTTTCACTAATTACTCAACTGATAACTCACTTTGTTTCAATGTTGAAATTGCTATGTTTACACATTGTAATTAAGCTGGAATATGAAAATTTCGCGTTGGAAAGAGCAACTATTTACTCTTTCCAAAAAATTGGAACCGTAGGTGGCTTTTTTGTACTGCAAATACTACACCAAGCAGAACAATCTTTTTCCATCCTTATGTGATAACATGATCTTGTAACATGACATTTGCATGAGCACGTGACCCACAGCGCATTTGTTCTGCTAATCCTGAGACAAAAAAGAAAATGATCTTAAAAACTGTTCTTTGAAGTTTTAACTGAATTCTTAATATTATTAGTAAAAGTGATTATTTTATAATATCATTATAAAATAATAAAAAGCAAAACATTTGTTAAAAATGAAAGCTGTATTGTTGCTAATGTATTAGTATAATCACGTTTTTATATTTCAGTAATTTCATATTAGGAAACTCATAAATTAACAATGCCAATAGAAAAATGATTAAAAAAAAATATTGGAAATTCACATTGAAACTTTTTGAATTTTAGCTAATATGAACTCATCAATAATGTTATCAAAATTTAAAGTCCTGCTCAGCAACGAATAACAAGCAGAAATTTTTTTTTGCCCTATTGAAGTTCTCAAGTATTATTAAATCAATTTTTGTATTTTTTTTTTTCTTAACCATAAGACTGGCGCACCCCAAATGTGGCACCCAGGAAATGTACCCTATTTGCCTTACTCTCTATGTAATTTTTTATTGCTATTTAGGCATTTATTAATTACCGTATATTACTTAATTATATTTTGTTTTGCTTCTATTTGAGATACTATAATAAACAATATACAGATATTTGAAGGGAACTTTCACATGAGGATAAAACTACTCTAGAATTAAGATAACAAAAATTCTAAATCATAAGTAAGTTTTCTGATCTTAGAAAACGAACAGGATTCGTAAATGAATTCCAGTATTTATTTGAGAGAAAAAATCTTTCATTATCTACAGATCTTATGTTATCTATAGTCTTAAGATTCCTAAAAAGGCTTTTGCTTGTTCTTATTGACTTTTTTTCTCCCCCCCCCCCCCCGCCCCTTTTGATTTATTGCTACGCACTTTCGAAAAACAACTCGAATGAACCCAAATCCATTAACAATTAATCTTGGTTTGAATAAAAGTGTATTTGTAGAAGAATTACGTTTCTGTCATATTTTCAATAAATAAACAAACACGTCTTTGTCAGTCCAAAAAGAAAGTAAACATTTTGTTAATTCCAAATATAGATAAAGGAAGTGTATTTGCATTGGCAGTTCTCCAGAGTAAATGAACAGAGAAAGAGAATCTAAGAATAATCCATTGAAGAACTGCATTAAATTGATCATTTACTTCTACATTCTTTCTTTCTTTTTTCTTTCTCTCCAAAGAATAATGAATCCTTTCTTTTGTCTTCAATCCTTGGGCTCCTGAAAAAAAAATCCGTCTTCACAAAATGTGAACGAAAGATTTCTTCATATCTATTCAATTGGATCAAACCTTCCTCTTTTTTTACAATAATTTTCCTTTTTAGGAAAAAAAAACCTTGCTAATCTCTCACTAAACCAGTGAGCATTTTTTTGAAAGTTCATCGATTTTTTTTTTCTAAACTTTCTAAATATATAAGTTTATTTTACTGTAATAGAAATGACGATAGAAGTGATTAGTCAATCAAATAGTGCGAAGTTTCATGAACTTTCTAATCCTAGCTGATGATCATTAAACAGCGTGACCTAATTGGGCGAAAGCTCTTGTATGGTCTGTTTGTCAGTCTATCCGTCCGTCCAGATGTGAAAACCCTTCGCTCTGATTAAGGCGATATTCATAGAACATACATTCATCCCAAATCCCATAGAGACTGAATTAAAATTAAAGGCTTTAATTTTTTCAGTTAATATAACAAATATATCCAATGTGAGTCTTCTTTTTGACTCAGTGATTTGACAAACCCTAGATGTCGAAAACACACAAGCTCCAATTGAATGAAGAACAACAAAAAATCAAATAGGTGCTAAAGTTTGCCATCTTTGTTCCTTTTTTTTACTAGATCTTTGAAAGAATAAATTCATTGATTTCTGTTTTTTTAGATTTATTACAAAGCCATCATGTCTTTCAGTTAAAAAGAAACTTATTGATGCATTTGTAAACGAGTTGACATATTCGAATCTTTATTAAGAATATTGACGAAATTGCAATGGGATTTAGGTACATGATCTATTTTTCTTCTGTGAAGTGAAAAGTTAAGGACTTTCAAGTGGGAAGATTGAATTTAGCCAAAGAAAGAAGAGAAGGGGAAAGTTCAATCATCTGTCCTCGCAATTAGGGAGACCGAAGAACAGAGTTCTTTCTAACCACCTTGTAGAGGAGTGTTGTTGTGACAGACGGCGCTGATTCAATTGAATCCAATTGTCCACCCACTGCTCAAACCGCAATACAGATGCTGTAAATACTTCTTAAGTACAACAGTTTAGTTACGATCATAGTTTATTTATTAGTTCTTTCTTTTAAATTAAAGAGCCTCTAACCGAGATATTTTTCTCCATTACTTGTAATTTGAATCGAAATTGAAGAAAAGAGAAGAAAAAAACTATGAAATCAAGTGCCAAAAAAAAAATAACTCATGATTCTAATAAAAATATAAGTATCATTTTAAAAGTTCACCAAAGTGTATAGTTCAATGAAGAGTGAATTCACTGTTATTCTTCACTAAGAAATCATTTTTTAATTGATCTTTTTACTCTTTATTATTTGTAAATATCGATGGGTGAGACTAAGTTGTTTACTAAATGACATCCTAGTACAGCTGTTTCACGCTAATAAGGCGATCATCAGCTAGGAGCAGTCACCAGTAAACAACGCGATGTCTCTATTGTACACAGGCCTATCGTCGGAATCCATTGTTTATTTAAGCTCCCTATTGATTCTGACACTTATTATTTTTGTAAAGAAAGAGTCATCATTTCTATTTTTGGTTTCATAATAATTTGAGATTTAAAATTAATTAATGTCTTCCGTGGACTGACCCCTTTTGTAAAAGGGACTAACTTCTCCTTATTAATTGCTATAAATATTTCAAAAGGAAATAGGAAACATTCTGTAAGGAACAACCTTGTAAATACACCTTCGAAACCTCCTTTCGTAAGAAGATAAGTAAAATCAAATCAGCTGTTTGTGTGTACGTAGAGCCTAATCACTTTTGAAACGTTGGATGAATCAATGATCTTAATCCTTTTATTCAATCCAATTCAGCGCGAGCTCTAATATTATTAAAATTAATAGGATTTAAACAATTTAAATAATTAAACGGTTTCATTTATTTTTAAGAAAAAGAAAAAAATGTGATGTGTGAAGATTATTTAAAGGTTAATATCATTTTTATCATTTTCACTAATCTCTACAAAAAAAAAAACTTATGAGAAGAAATAATACAAGACTGTATTAAAGACTGTATTCTTATAATACAGCAGTTCAATAAGAACCTCTTGTTAGAATAGTTTAGGCGAAGTTTCAATGACAATCAGAAAATATGCTTTCATTTCTACATTTTTTAACTATATTTCTTTTTGAATAGTTAGCCTTGGAAACGAGTATTTTAAAAACGTTTGTTTTCTAACTAGCTTCTCGCCGAATTTACCAAAAATTTATCAAAATTTATAGTTTTTAAATTTATAGTTTTTAAGCAAATATTTTCATTTTCTGCCAATCTGCTATTATTGTATAGTTTACTTGTTATTTCGAACAGAGAAACTTATTAGAAATCTATCAGAGAAATAAGCAATTGGAAGAAATGTAAATTGTTACAGCAGAAATAAAAATATGAATTTGAGGAATTTTTTAAGAAATAATGGAAGAAGGAAAGATAAAGCAAAAAATTATATAAAATGAAAAGGCGTAAAATCGGAGAAAAGGATGTTTAATTGTAGATCTCCTTAGACTATTTAGACAATAGTAACAATATGGCTAAAAGCAATTTCGTTTATCATTGTTTATTCAGTGTAGACATCGTATGTCGAATATCTGTAGCCTGTGACAGTTTTTAAGATAAGTTCCTTCTTGTCTGTTTATTCGTAGCTGTAAATAGAAGTTGAAATGACGTTCGCTACTGAATTTTTCAGAGTGTCTTTGGAGCGAACAGATTATCTTACCGTCTTCTAAGACCCCTTGGTATCTTTTTTTTTTTTGCTGGAACCAAATGTCAGACGCTTCTTCTTCGACTTTTCAACTGAAAATGTCATCGTTGAAGTGCATTGAAGCATCTTCAGCATCTTTGTCACTGGTTGACACCTAAACCATGCCTCAAGTGGTTTATTAATTGATTTCTTTTCGATTTTAACATCTCTTCTTCACCAGATCTTTTTCTCAAGTTTTCTGACACTTGGTGAAGAATAACTTTTAAAAACCACTGCTTGAAATTATAAACAAAACGAAAAAGAAGAACGGGATTAAGAAAAACTTTCATAATCATTTTTATTAATTTTTGAGTTTACGATATCACACCCCAACAAAAATAAAAACAATCAGTACAGAAATGATTTATAGTATTTATCCTTTTTCTGAACATTTATTATTTCTTCTACAGTGTGGCCGGGAAGTTCCCCTATTCCCTATTACGTAGTTGTAGTATTATTTGTTTGTATCATATGTTTTTGATGATCATGTTAATGGTGACACTTATTTCACATACTACAAACATTGTTAATATCACTGCTTGAAGACGCAGGTACCATGGTATGTGTATGGCTATAGCAGGATGGGACATCTGTTCCCTTTGCTCTTACTGTGCGCTGGTTTCCTCATAAACATTTTCCAGGACGCTGGATTGGTCGAAGTACTCCAGCATCGACAGCTCCATTGAAATGGCCACCACGAAGTCCTGACCTCACGACAACTCATTGTACTGAATCATCAAGACCTACGTGTCTGAACGTCGTTATGCTACAAATGAAGAATTGTGCAATGCAACTGAGGACGCATTTCGAACCATCACACCGGATATGCTTCAAAAAATGTTAAGGAGGACGTGGCGGCGTATGAACAGCATGATTGCGAACACTGCGATGAAGTTATGTCGGTTGCAAACACTTTGATATGTTGGTGTGAGGAGAGGGAACTCGACTACGAGAACATTTTAATGTTAAAAGATATTCAAGAAAAAGCCAGGAGAGACTCTTTACGTAAGAAGAAACAAAAAACGATTACAGATTTTTTAAGCCGTAAATACATATGTACGTATTTTACATTATATACTGTAATTTTTTTTTTAAGACATAAATACAATAATAAATTAGTATTACATAAATACGTATTCATTTGTGTAAAACTATGCCTAATGAGTTTTTTTTATATCCTCAATGGCTGTAAAATATGTACTCAATATGTATTGTAACAATATACGTACTGTAGTACGTACAGTACTGTATATACATAACAACTTAAATTTTCTTGCCTGTTAGAAGTCAAAATTCAGTTTTAAAAAATCAACCTTTGGTAATCCGACATTTTTGATAATCCGATACCCCCTCGGTCCCGTAACTGTCGGATAATCGCGAGTCAACTGTATATCTTTAATAAAATATTTTAATAAAAATTCCTAAAGAGTCAGTTCGATGTTTCTGACAAAAAATCCTTTTTATCTTCTTCTGTTTAAATTCTTTTAATTTCTTTTATAATAATCGTCAATAAAATTCCCTTAAAAAGTAAAAACTATCATTATCTTGCATTTCCTATTTAAGTTCAATTAAAAACAAATAAAAAATTATTTTGAAGCCACTAGAAAAAAAAGAATATAAACATTTATTTCTTACATCTTCTTATAAATACCATAAAATTAATAAATATCTTCTTAAATAACCACAAACTTTAATCATCTTTCCGGCAATATTTCGTCCTGTATTTCCAAGGACTTTGTCTAGCCAATTACAAAAGCCTTAAGGAAAAGAGAATGACATCTCTCTAACCTAAATCACGGCCCTCTGAAATACAGGCCTCCCAACTACGTCATCGTCTTATCTCTGACGTCATGAAAGAAGGGTAACGATGACCGTTGGCTTTTGCGCAACCCCGTAGTATTTCATTGTGTGTGTGAGCGGAAAATCTGTCTCAGTGAACGTTGGATATTTTGTTGCTATTTTGATTAACTTTTTTGGATTAGTGAGTGCCTGAAATTAATTTACAGTTTTCCAATATCTTAAACAGTTATTTCAAAGTATTTTATTTGATTACACTGTTTTTTTATTGTGGAAAACAACTGAGGGGACGTTAGGCCTAACATTCACCGTGCCGAAGACATGTTCTCCTGGCTGCAAGTCGAACTAAAAAAATACAGGAAGTTCTGTTCCTGTTTTTCTTTTCCAAAAGAAGATCTTTTGCAGCGTTGGATTGTGAAAATACACAGAGAAAACTTTGTTCCAACAAAAAATTCTGGAGTGTGCATAAAACATTTCAACGAAGATTTCGTCGTGAGAGAGAACACTTTTACGGACTCTTCAGGTAATGTCATTTCTGTTAAGCGTGATCATATCATATAAAATTAAAGAACCTATTGCTCCACATCTAACCGAAACATTGCCAAAAAAATGACGAACTTGGAACGAAAGACAGAAGGAGCAACTTTCATCAGCATTGGAATCAAGTTTGGAATCAATGAAATTTACATTGATAGGAAAAAAATTACAAATCTAAAAAAACATATCCTTGTAGATGAGGAAAATAATGAGAAAGAAATAAATTTAAATAATTTTATGTATGATAGTTTCCAAATAAACGTGGATGTTGATTCCCATTTACCTGTTGACATTGCACCAATATTAATTTATATATCTGGATATGCTGTTCATAAGGTGATCAAAAGAATAAATTATTCTTATTGTAAAACTAACATGATTCATGATGAGGATTTTCTAATATGAATTCTCATCTTGGATTAGATTAATTGATGAAGTGAATAGAGGTGGTTTATAAAAGCCAACATTATGGTCAGTTGTTGTTACTTATTTATGCTTTCAAGTATTTGAATGTTTAAACTCTAGTGAAAATGAAACAAATTTTATTCAAAATAAAAATCAGTTGGCTATTATTGTTGATATTTCACCAAAACACCTTCATTTGTTAAATAATGCAAATGATTGGTTTTCTCATATTTGCTCAAAAGAAGAAAGGACAAAAATGATTTTTGTAATAATTGGCAAAATATTATTAAACAATTATGTAAAAAATTAAAATCAGGTATTTCCATCTTTTAACAAAAACAAAAAGAAAATTGACAAAATTTAACAATTAGATTCAGTGCAATATTATATATTACTTTTGTACTTCACTCATTTTAAACATTTGGTATTATTTCATTGTCATTATGTTACATTAGGAATTAAGTTTTGTAATAGATTTTAAGTGATTCAATAAATTGATATTTACAAAAGAAATGAAGTGGTTATTTTTCTTTCTCATAAAATTTTCTAAATACGAGTTGCTTTAAAGAACTGATAATTCAAATTGTTAATAGAATAAAATTTGTACTTTTCTAAATTCGATTTAAATAAATACAGAATGAAAAGAATTACTTATATTCACTTAACAAGAAATTTATACAAAATTTTGCAAGAAGTCAGAACATAAGAAAAATTGAAGAACAAAACTATATAAAAATGTTAGCATCTAATTTATTCATTATTATTTTTTTTAAAAATTATGTGAAATTTTGCAAAAAGTCAGAATATAAGAAAAATTGAAGAACAAAATTATATAAAAATGTTAGCATCTAATTTATTCATTATTATTTAAAAACAAATTACGTAAAATTTTGCAAAACGTCAGTGCATAAGAAAAATTTAAAAACAAAATTATATAAAAATGTTAGTATCTAATTTGTTAATTATTATAATTTTTATTTTTTTTTCACGTGAGTAAAATAAAATGATTAAATTAAAAAAATGCCAAACCACAATTTCAAAATAAAAATTTTAGTTTATTTTAATTATTTTTAACTTTTATAAACTAAAAAAATTGTCCGTTGGCATTTTATTAATTTAGGCTACTATCCATTTTATTAAATTGGTCGGGTAAAGGGAACATTCCTGAGTAAAGTGCATTAAATTGTAAATTTTTATTGTAAAACGCATCTAGAATGAAAAAGTTAAAATCTCAGTGTTGGAACAGTTACCCCACTTCCGTGACGTCACGAAACCAGTTGTGAGGCCTAAATTCTACATAATACAACAATCCAAGAATTTAAAAATTACAACAAAAGAAACGTGAATTGAAATACGTTCAATTAATAAAATCAAATACTATCGTTTGAAAAATATTCTGTTAAAATTCAAGATTTTAATTTTAATATTTTTTAATTTGAACTTCCCAATGTCTTTTAATTTAACTTCCCAATGTCTTTAATTGAAATTTCCAGTCTTTATTTTTGAAAAGTCTTATTAATAAAATCGTCAAAATTTAACCAGATTAAATTTAAACACATTGGGAAGTTCAAATTAAAAAATATTAATATTAAAATCTTGAATTTTAAGAGAATATTTTTCAAACAATAGTATTTGATTTTATTAATTGAACGTTTTTCAATTCACGTTTCTTTTGTTGTAATTTTTAAATTCTTGGATTGTTGTATTATGGAGAATTTAGGTTAGAGAGCTGTCATTCTCTTTTCCTTAAGGTTTCTGTAATTGGCTAGATAAAGTCCTTGGAAATACAGGACGAAATATTGCCGGAAAGATGATTAAAGTTTGTGGTTATTTAAGAAGATATTTATTAATTTATTTCTTAATTTGCGAAAGACTAAATTAAACTATTATAATTAGCATATTGAAAGGAAGGGAAATAATCAGATATTGGTAATAAAATATTTGTTTTTAATGGGAGAAGGAAATTGTAATTATTAAATTAGATTCATAGAATCAGTACGAATCTGTATCCACCAATAATATTTGAACTGCTGCCTACATCTTCTTGAAACTTGAATTGACTGTTTACGGACTATCTAGTTTTTGTGTTTGTCACGTGGATCCTCGTGGAGGTATTTGTGCAAAAATGAAAAGCAAATTATAAGAATTTTTATCAGATGTTGACTTTCACTGAATATCTTCAAAGTCCGGCAATCTTTTTAAATTTGCGCGTGCTTTGATTTGATGAACATTTATTGAATTTGATCAGCTATTAACAAATAAAAAACTTGATAATTGGTGTGTTATGATAATTGACAAAATACGATGTATTTTTCTTTTTATTATTTCCTTAATTTGAAAACACAATCGTCTAAGGAAAATAAATTTCTTATCTATTGGCAATTGTAAGTTTTCTTTACATTTGTGGGAGGGGAACTTGAGAGCTTCCTTCTAAAAATATACTGTCGAGATCCTAAAATAATTCTATAATTGGTAATTAAGAGTAAATTATGTAATAAAATCATTATTTAATGCAAAACAAATCAAATGATTTTCCAATTTGTTTGATTCCATTTTTAGCTTCGAGAATTAATTTAATTTGCTAATTAATAAAAGAAAGACTACTTTTTATTTCCTCTTTAAAGCTTTCGATTAAAAATTTCAAACAACAAAGAAGATGAATTGGAAATTAAATTAATCTTGGTTTTATGAAGAAAAACGAAAGGAAAGGAATAGGAAAAAGGGAAGGGATAGAAAAAGTACTTTGTTTCCATTTAGCTACTTCTTTTTCATTTGTAGAACCCAATTTAATAACAGAAACCCTAAAGTGCAGATAATTAAAGTTTTAATAATGTCTGGTGTGATGCTGTAGGCGGAGAAACCCATCCCAGACACCAGCGACAAAATTACTTCGGTTCCAGCAGCGACAACACAAGGAAAAAAAACTCAGAAGCCCCCTCCAATTGATATCCATTCGTCTTTGATTTCGAAAAAAAAAAATCTTTTATTAAATAATTTATATTTACATTGAAATTATGTCAACGATGGAAAACGGTTGACTAAAAACTTAAATCGCATTTACAAGATTTTTAGTCAGCTTTTTTAGACTAAAGGAAAGTTAGCCTAATAAAATGAAGCCTAGAAATTTATATATCCATACCTCCTTTTCTAAAACAGTCGGACCAGTGATAAAAAAAATGAAATACAATGATCTTTGGAATTATAATTTTATGTTCGTTATTTCACATGTAAGTGTAAGACTCTTTCACATATAAGTACAGTTAGATTTCTTCATTGGTTTCTTTTAGTTTTTTTTTTTTTTTTTTTTTATCGTTTAACTTTAAACCATGATTTTTTTTAATGTATGATTATAACTTAGGAAGTATTTGATGGAAGTATTGCGTTTATTTGGAATACTCTGCTTCATCATTTAGTATAATCTATATATTTACACTGTTTACTTATAGTACATACGTGTTTTCTTTTATAACACTAAACATTTTCACTTACATTTTGCAGTAATTATTGTGACAGTTCAAGTTTTTTCAAGTTTATAAATTCAGCGAATGAACATACATTTTCAAAAAGAAGTAGAAGAGAATAATGCAATTCCATACTTAGATGTTCTTATCAAGAATGATGGAAAATTTGTCATACGAAAATCTTGAAAAGCCATATTAAAGTGATCACATATTGAATTTTAAATCAGCACATCGCAAAAATTTACATTTACAGAGAGCTATAATGTACAAGAGTTTAAAAAGATTGATAGAAAACACAGAAGATAAGGAAGTACAGAAGCACAAAATTAAACTACTAAAAAACAAATTGGCATTGAACGAGTACCCTAAGGAATTTATAGAATATAACTTAAAGAAATTCTTTCAGCACAAGAAAAGACAGTCAGATAATACACCAAGAATCTTCAATCAAATATTAAAATTGCTACAAAATACAAATGTTGATAGAGACATTAAAGAGATGTGTAAACATAACAAAGTCTCTCTAGTTTTCTATGTTACCAAAGGATCCAAATTACGACATCCTTCATAAAATGGCAGTGGTATACAAATTGAAATGCAGAGACTGTAACGCGATATACTTTAGAAGTATAAGTAGGACCCTTACAGAGAGGGTAAAGGAACATATAAGGGCATTCAAAAGCAAGAAAACAAATATTTCGAACTGGGCAAACCATTGCCTTACCAATAATCACAATCCCGATCCACAAACAGAAATCCTCTTTCAAATAAAGGATAGGGAGAAAATACTAATTATTGAGACTTTAATTATAATAGTTTTCAGTGTATAAATAAAGCTAAAGGTGTATAAATATATAAATATTCATTAGAAAGTTTTAAAAAGATTTAAAAATAAGGCAAAATTTCAATAAAGCAAAGTTTAGGTTATTGTTCCAACAAGGTAAACATACTGTATCAAAGACATATGCAAATTATTGTTATTATTGTAAAAAATTCTTGAGATCTTTATTACAACAACGTAAACATACCAAAAGGTATGTAAATTGTTTTCTAACATAATAAGCATATGTAAATTATTGTTATATTTAGTGTAACTTTCTTCGAATCTATGTATTATTAATTTTTAGAATATTAGTAATTACTATTAATTTTAGAGAAAGTCAGGAAATTACGCCTGACGAAATATTGTATGTAAATGAATAAATCAAAATGAGATGAATAGAAATAACGAAGTCCCTGTAGAGGATTTTTCTGTTGTAAATGTTGGAAATTTAGGCTCTTCTAGTCAGGTGGGAAACAGGTGAAGGGAGGAAACGGCCAGGTTAACACTGCCCGGAAAACATGGAATGGACAGAAAGAGTCGAATAATAAACACCAAAAATCTAAAAATCCGCCAGTAAAAGTGCATTCTATCAACATTTGTAAAAGTGCACATGTTTGAACTCTGGGTTAAGGTAAAAAAAAATAAATACCTCGTTGTAATATCTCCAACGGAGGTTTATTTCTCTCTTCCAATAACTCTATGTAAATGATTTTCATTCGAAATTTTAAGATATTTGTCGTTGAACATATCTTAGAAATTTTTTCTGGTGCTCTTTTGTTGGTTTATTACATCCACCCACTCATAAATAGTTGCTGGAATGGCTCTTCATTCAAATGTCATTCACTCATGGTGGAGTGCACAAAACTTCAGTTTACTTTGATGACTGCAGTTTGGACGGAGCTAAAATTAGTGTGGGGGGGGGTGCTGCTCCACAAACATTTTAGCCTTTGTTTTAAAATTGTGTGAAAGGAAAAAAACATGTATAAAAAGAAATTTAGCAAGTTTCTGAATAAATTTTCTTTTTAGACATGTTTCCTTTCACACAATTTTAAAACAAAGGCTAAAATTTTTGTGGAGCAGCACCCCTCACTAATTTTAGCTCCGAGCAAACTGCAGTAATCAAAGTTAACTGAAGTTTGGTGCACTCCACCATCAGTTTCAATTTCAAACAGCTTTTTTTTTTTTTCAATTCCATGACAACAATATTAAAAAAAAATCGAAATTTTAAAAAATATAATGAACACAATTAATTTAAATTTCTTTTTTCAAATTATTTACGTGATCTTTAGTTCAACAATTTGTGTGTCTTCAGGTAAACTGAAGAATTAAGCCATTTCAATTGTTAATGACTGAATTTTTCAAAACCTTATTATGTGAATAGAACCACCTGATAAGTACACTGTTCTTCCAAAACTATCCGCGTGCAATTTAATCTCAATGACGTAAAGATTATCATG
>JAFIDM010000006.1:24756555-24782482 GCA_023159025.1 Thereuonema tuberculata | reverse complement strand
ATGAAGCATATAAATGTATCACCTGATGATGCGGGCAAATTTATGAGCTCGAGAAACCGGTAGTGGATTTTTATTGTAAATAACTTTATTTTTAACCTTTTATGTGTGTCGGCTTTGAAGAACCAATGAATTACAAAAAAAAAAAAAACAAACAAAAAAAACAAACAAACAAACACGTTAAAGTATTGTACAGCAGAGACAGTTCGCAACATCAATACATCATTTGGGGAAGCCACAGTGAATGAACGTATGACACAACGTTGGTTTGCAAAATTCTGTTACCACAATATTCTATGACAATTGACAGTTCGTTCGGCGCAATAAAGGATTCACTTCTGCTTCTTGCCACAGGATCAAACAATAACAGTGGACAGATATTGTTACGAACTTGACATTATACAAGAAAATTGTCGACCTTAGATTAGTCACTCCTCATAGGCCCATACCTTTCCACGATATTACGAGATCCCAGGCCAGATGATCAAGAAGTTGCACCAGTTATGAAACCTCACCTTCTCCACCAGATCTATCCTTTGCGGACTATCACTACTTTAAGCACCTCGACACCCTTCTAACGGATAAAATGTTACCCAATAAAACATCAGTTACAATAACATTCCAAGCGTTATCGAGTCCAGTAGCTAGATACGGCTGATACAGAAACTTGTATCTTATCGGCAAAAGTGTATTGCTTTTGTTGGCAGTGAGTATTTTGATTAATAAATTTCATTTCGCATTTTTTAGTTGCGGATGTTTGAAGTTTCATCTAAATTAACCTTTTTGCATTTCATTATAGGAAATAGTCATTTATAAAACCTATAAAAGAAAAACGTCGTCCGGAATGTCTGTGGACTATTCTCTGTACTTCGTAGGAATTATGCGAATGAACCTCGTATTATTAGCATAGCAAGAATTCACTGAAAATTATTAACTGAGAATAAATAAATATTTATTTTCGTTTTATTAACTTTTGTGCACTTTGGAAAAATTTACAAGGAAATTAATCTAAGATATATTTGGTGAACCAAAAATGTCACTACTTACACAAAATAAATCCTCAGGCCTTGTTGCTAAAATGAGATTAATTTTTGTGATGATTATTCAAACGATGAAAGATTAAAAAAAGTTGACATATTTGCAATTTTCAAAAGAATTTAGGTCTGCTTTAATTTTATTAAACGAAACGAAGTATTTGTATTGTTTCATTAATGAGTTTTGGATTATGGCATCAAACACGCAACACTTCACAAATGAAATAATTTATATTTCTCACGAAAGATAGCGGTTTTTTTCTATTTGCTTAATAAACGCATAAAACGTATAAAACAATAAAGAAATTATGTTTTACGGAATAGTAGTTATGTTTTATAACGAGATTCAATAACAGTTAAATAAGCCAAAAAGTAATGTTACTTTTATGGTTAAGAAGTTGAAAACCAAATTAAAATGTATTCACTGAAGGAAGCATCAGAGTTTGTATCATTTCAGTCGGTTACTAATGAAATCTTCAAAGAAAATAGGACGTTTATCTGGATTACTTTATCTATGAAATACAAAGTGTGCGTATGTTTTAAAATTCTAAAGAATCTCTCGTATATTGAGTGGAGGAATACATTCATAAAAGAACTGATACCAAATCCATCCATTGCTAGTAAAAGAAAAATAGGAAAGAAAACAAATAATTAACTTAAACTTCTAAGATTAAAGAGAAAAAAACAGTACATCTCAGAATTGAGATTTGCTTTTAATCCTTTCCATCCCATATTCGGTAATTGTTACTTTATTCTATGAATTAAACAGTGATTCATTGATTCCGTTACTGGCTCATTGGAATCAGCGCAAAACTAGATTGTTTTCAACAAAGTTTCAAGATATAGGAAAGAAATCCCAGAATCCTTCGATATTGAATAAGTTAGAGAGAAATAAAATTTACTTTTATATACAACGTTAAAATTTAATTTTATTTGATAATTTTGGAAGTCAGATTGGTTGAACTAAATTCTTTCTCCAGAAATAAGAACAATTCTGTCAAGGGCGCAGAACAGATCATTTCAATCATCCCTGCTGAGTTTTCATGTAAAAGAGTTCCACTTTCTTTCAGAAGTTCTGTTGAAACACTTGAGATTTAAATTTTTCCTTGTGTTTCATTCTTTAAATATAAAAAGTCATCATTTACATAAGTGCGTAAACATACGACAGGTGCGTAACAATTTCTTTTTTCCTTTGTCATCTTCCTTCATCTTACGTTTTTATTTGCTCAATTTCTTTGAAATACAGAAAAAAAAACCAGACAACAAAAATGAAGATTTGTTTTTCTTTTATCCTATTCTACTGTCTATAAAACAACAAAAAACATGAAATAGAAAGGCATTGAGATTATCTCAGGTCGGTCAGTTTAACTAAGTTTCCCTAGGTGTTTTCTATCGTTTGATTGACTGGATAAGAGACTGTTCAATTGCTCTTTCCTTCTGGAACCGTCTGATGGCCTCAGGAAACACCTCGACTGATTGAATCCTAAGCGAGTAATATCTGGCTTGCTTCAGGTTATAACAACAGCATCTTATGACAAGACCCACAATAAGACGAAATGAAACAGGTTTACTAAAATAATAAAAAATTCAGTTTTTTATTATACATACGCCCTCGTCATCAAATACTGTCTTCGTAAAAACACTGGACTTCTAAGCACGCTTATATTCATTACCAATATCCATTTGTATCTGACTTATTATGATCATTTACATGAACTGTCAACAACCACAATTATGCAAATAGAATATATTGAAAATGTGTCCACTTAATATCTTTCCAAATAAATAAAAGTCCTCCATCTAAAGTAAGAGCGACAAAAAGGTTTATCTGGACTGTTTTTATTCGGAGAAAGATATTCATTATAATGAAATAAGATTCCTTTACAAGATAAGGATGCATTTGCCAACTTCAGATTAAAATCGTTATTGGTTTTGACGATTTCCTTCCTAAGTAATTTCCTACAAATACTTCTTCCCTAACTACAGTTTCTTAAATATTCTTAAATAATTTTTTGAATTTTTCATTGTTTATTTTTTCAAGAAACTTGAAAGTGACGTCATAAATTAACATTATAGATCTTGTATATTTTTTGCAATGAGATTTCCATTCTATTTGAACTCTGGAGCAACCAGACGACAGATGACCTCAGATGCTTAAAAACTCCTGGGGAAAAAACAAACTAAATTCAATGATAGGTTTTCAGGTATTTTAGCTGAAAAGTTATTTGAAAGTAATTATTTCTTTTTTGAATTTTATCTTATTTGTTATTCAGTTTCATATCAAAAACAAAAAATTAGGTATCTAACTTAATGCCATTCCTCTCATAAGTAATTCATTGCTTTTTTAGAATTAGTTAACATGAACAGTGTTAAAAACTCTTACACAGATAATAAAAATAAATCGAATTAAATCATCTTAAAAACATGATAAAAATCTAAAAAACACTTAAGGATAATTTCAACCCTCTAAAACTGCTGGGCTATCGTCAGCTTACTAATGATGATAACCGAGAAGTTTTAGATGTCGTGGATAAGTAAATTTTAAATTTTTATCACCTTTTTAAAATTACTTAATACGATTTAAGTTTTATTATTATCTGTATAAGAGTTTTAAACACTGTTCATGTTAACTGTAACTTTCAACACGTTAAATTTTGATGATATTACTTTGTTTAGAATATTATTCCATACTTACGGCAAAATACCTATATAATGTGAAAACATAATCACATCACAAAAACTTGTGTAATTGTTCAATATATGTGTTGTTATTTAGGAATAATTGATGTCTTCTCATTTGAAATATCCATTTCTTTATAATGTTTTGAGGTTTGAATGTTCTTGCTTCGTTAGTTTTTCTTTTTTTCTTTTACATCTCAGTTCACTTAATGGTAACAAAAAAAAAAAACAGTTCCAGCATCAGTTTCTTTGCTTCGCGAATGAAGCTTTTAAAGTCAAGATTTAATATACTTACTTTTGTGATGACATTTGAGATGACACAGCACGATGTTATTACAGATGGATTTACACACCAAGTCTGCGAGTACATGAGGACGATGTTCGTGTCGAATTTACTTATCTCAGCTTAACATCAAGTGAGATGGGGGAGAGATACTTTGTGAAGGCAATCTAGAAGCTGCAGGATTTAAATCTGCCTCGTCTGAAATTCCCTCTGAAAAGGAAGTAAAGATAAGTCAGTGCAAATATGCGCTTAAGGCTGTACCTTTGAAAGGTCATCTGAAATGTCAGCGCTTCTCTGACTTGTCTTTTTCTGATGAGGTTCAACAGTAAGATTTTAATCAGACACAATTTCTTTTACAGGAAATTCTTAAGTCAATTATCAAAGGAGCTTTTTTTATTTAAGCAATCACAAACTTTGATAAGTGAACAATAAAAAAAAAAAATTGTTTGTTGTGAAATAGACTGCAGTAAATTGAACCATGCTTTAGTCTAAATGTCAAATCAAGATTGAAAGTAGTATTTTTTGTTTACAAGTCGTGTGCTGTTACAATTGTTAAGAAATTTCAGCAAACACTTAAAACTGAAAGTAAGTTAAACACTGCTGGAATTTTCTTGTCTCTCAAATTCTCCATCCTTTGTTTTGCACGAGAAATATTTTGTTTTTCCAAGTTATCAAAGTTACCCAGTTATCCTATTTTCATTCAAAGCAATGAACATCTATTAATAAATCCAATGTATTTGAACTTGTTAAGATTTCATTAATAAATTCCTAATTAATATTTACTGATTTCTAAATGAATCAAATATTAATATATATTTTTAAATTCATAAATTTTACATTATCTTGCTAAAATTTTCATGTAAGTAGTCCATCTCATAACGTTAAATCGGAATTCATAATATGTACTTTTAGTATAATTAAGTCCAAACACCTCGAATAAAATAATACATAATTAAGACGTACAATATTGCTTTCTAAAATTATTTGATGTTTTTTTGAATATTCCAGAATTTAATGTTGAATCTTGTTTTCAAAATTTTCCGTTTTTTAGGGGTTCGAACTTGTAACTTGTTTCGAATACAGATTAAATGTAATGAAACTGAAAGCTGTTGTGAAATGCCAATATTTTATCGGAATCTTTGTGCCATCGGGTGTTTTAAGTTTACCCAATGTTCTCACTTTGTGTTGGAGTCTCTCTGCTCACTCTATTGTTGAGGTAATGACGTCAGAGCTCGTGTCATTTGGTAGTGACATCCAACGCGGTTAAGAGCTCTACATGTCATCTTATAATTGTCTCTTGTTAGTTTACGTAAATTGCTTTCATTATTTGTTTGCCGAAAATTTAAACGAAACCTTTTCGAAATAACTTTTCCATTTCCGAAATGAATATTTTATGGAAATTTATTTTAGAAGAATTTGAAAACTATAATATAGTGAACCCAAATTAAATCAATTTAATAAAATCTGAGCAAATCAATCAATTGTTCACTTCACATCATTAAGACATAGTTTGCTATGGAAAGTTGTTTTATATCTTTGTTATTTATTTATATTTTTTTGTAGATCTTTGCTTCTGGTTTTCTTGCGCGTTTGATAAGTCCAGGTTTTTTCTACCTTGTACAGGAAAACTCAAAAGAAAAATAGAAACGATAAACTGAGGTGAATGTTTCAAGCAATTTATTGAATAGAATTACTGCAAAAGAAGAAATCTGATATTGGTGAAACTCGTTGTTCATCTCATGTTTCCTAAATAACCATCGATTCATCATCTGATCATCAAATCCACTCAAGCTAACAAATAAAGCAATGAAGTTGTTTAAAAAAATCCCATCATGTTTGGAAGAAACCATTCAAGACAGAACAAGCCTTCTTTTCGAGCAAAATGTACTTAATAAGATAAGACAAAACATCTTAGGAAACAGAAATCAAGAAATCACATAAATGGGAAGCATTTTTCTCAATAATTGTATTTTTCTGCTGACTATCAATTTATTGTATCATTTTGGTAAATATACTTTTTCTCCATACCAGGATTTCAGGAAAAACCTAACAATCCTACTTGGAAATCCCATTCACTTAAATTTGTTGCAGTCAATGTTATTAACATCTTCAGTAATTAGTTCCCAGTCATCATAAGCCCAGTCCATTTTTCGAAAGAAAGTGATTTTTGCAAGTAATGTTCTGATCTGTTGAAATACTGTCTCATATAAAATGCTCAAATTTTGTCATTTTCTCATCTGATTTACGCTTTTAGATTTTTTTTTTTATTAAAATTAAACTGTACCTCAACAGACCATGCTGGTCCTGGGGAGCTTCAGAGGTGTAGGCTCCCTACGATTCTCGACCGTTCTCCAATCCAGTGCCTAAACCACGGGACTACCGGATCAACAGATTTTTCTTTTATTATTATTCTCAATAAATCCTTTTGTCTTAAAGACTTCTGTTTAAGGCAATATTGTTTTATTGTGGGTAAAAATTTCCCAAGTCCCGTGTATTTATTTGATACCTCTTTATTTCATCCTCACTTTCCATGCAGACTTTTAATTTTTTAAAAAAAAATGAAAGGGGTAAAGCTGTTAGATGACCTTTGAAATCCATTCAGCAAAATGTTTTCTTGCAATAATTGCAGTCCTTTGATTATTTTTTTTTCCTATTCGAAGGTTCTCTTGATGTTGTTCCATTTCCAGAATAAAACATCAAAATATCCTACTACAAATGCAAATGATGAATATGTGGATTTCAAATATATCAAAGAAACAGATGAAATCTTTGTAATAAATGATTTCTACTTTTGAAAGATCAGTTCATGCGAATCCTTTTCCATATGAAAGAATCCATCAACTTTGTTATATTATTTTCTTCCTTGTAATTTTTCTATCAAGGCTTACAGATGCCGAATGATTCAAAATTGCGGTTCATCACTTACTTCCTTCTGATTTCAGAAAATCTGATTTTTCAAATAATTAGAAGTAGATCCTTCTAATGGTTTCCTAATTACAGCAACCTTGCTTTTTGTTGTTGTTGTTGTTTGGCTCTTTTTCACCAATAAATTAACAAGATTATTTGGTAAAAATCCAGAAATGTAGAACCCTTTGCAGAAACATTGTTTCATGATTTTAAAACTTCTTCATATTTAACTTTCTTTTATGTATATTTGGGTTTTCTGATTAATTATTTTATAAAATCCTGTTGTTTTCAATTTATTATTTTAGTTTTATTATTTTAGGAAATTTAAAAGTAATTGTAATTAGAATATCTGCTTATAATTACAATTAGTTTGAATAATGTTCTGTTTTAAATTAGCTATATTGTATAACCAATTTCATAACAAAATAAATCTTCGTAATTTAATCAACGAATTCTGCACATTTTGAAATCAAACTTGCATTATTATAAAGAGAAAAATTTTGTTAATGCATTGAATTTCTGTATTGATTTATTTAGAATTTCAATTGGCGTTGTTAAGATAATATTGATGAAATAATTACTCAACCTTTCATTGCGATCTTTTCTAAACTTCTCAAGTAAATAGCAAATCAAAGGCTTATTGAAAGAATTAGAATTATCAGAATGTTTGATAGAACTCTAATAAGATTGACAGAAACAACCAAAAAAACATCAATACAACTTTAATACCGATATTTCTTTCTTTTCAACAAAGAACTTTTTCAAGGCTCTATAAAATCATAAAAATACAAACATAAAGAAAATCATACATAAAGAAAAGAAAAACCTTCTTTCTTCATACAACAATAATGAACAATAAATCTATATAAAATGAACGTGATACTATTCAAAAAACAAACAGTAAATGAATTCACTGTTAAACAAACAAACAATTAATACATGACATACAATAATATGTATACATATTATTATACTTTTAACAGACTTTTGGAAGATCTTGTTTATCGATAGAAATATATTAAAAGATTTTGGATACAAGATTGACGTAATTTAATACTTTCTAAATTATTACTTGATTTTATACTTTATTAAATAATTTGATAAAAAAAGAAGAAATATTGTGAGCATTATAAACATAATGAATGTTAAATTGTTTTAAAAAGTAACAAAGCAAGAATTATGAAAAAGTTTAATCTAGTGGAGATCATTTTTCAAATTTCAAAGAATTTAAACCATTTGGTTGTAACGATTAACTAAAAATGATTTTTTTTTAAACCATCGTCATTCAGTGAAGGACTCTGGTAAAATTTACTGACAGGTTGATAAAAAATGAAATTATAATAAAAGTTACGCATTTTGTTTATTAAAGTTTTTTGGGTCCTTGTTTTTAAATTAATTACAGTAATGTAATAACAATAACATTATTAAATAATAAATATAAATCTTAGAGGAATATCTTTTTAGATACAAAAAAAAGGAAAATTGGTGTTAGTGTAGAATAATTTGTAAATAACTGTTGCTAATTACATAAAATTCACCACTGTCAAAAGGGGAATCGAAATATTAAAATACATCTAAGCACAATAAAAGCTAAAGAAAGAAAAAAGAACCAGCTTACAGTTACAAATCAGTTTATTTTGTTTGTTTATTAATGCCGTTCCTATGTAATATAAGTAGGGAAAAGCTTTTAAAATATTATTAAATGGTTGTTGCTTTTTTATTATTATTATTATTATTTTGGAGATTAAAAGGTTGTAGATTCACTTGAGCTTTATCACTGAAAGTCATCCAGTGACGAATTAATTAGCAATGAATCAAACTATTTAAAAAGATTAAGTTTTAGTTAATGAATATGAATTCCTTTATTTTTTTAGTTATTCCTACGAAAAGTGATGCTCATACGTGGTAATTGATATAAGCAATTGATATATTTGAATTTTACTCTGCCTATTTACGATGAATTTATCTTTTGATAATTTCTCCGTTGGATCCCAATTTAGGAATTTGCTGCTGAATGTTACAAAAATATTCATCCTAAAGCATTAGATGCGAAAAATTAACTTTGATGAAACCATTGTCAACCATTTTGTATTTTGTTTGTGTCTCTTTGGTTTGATTCATATTTAGGAGACTCAAAGAATCACCAAAGTTGTTAGATTGTTGTTTTGATTATGATTTAAAAAACTTGACCCTTTTCCTCTATTGAAACAACGAACATCTAAAACACAATTTAAATTAGAAATAACATAAAAACTGCGGATTAGTTTCGGGTTCTTTACAATTTTTTTTAGTTTTCGTCTTTTCTTGAACGTCTTAAAAAGGGAAGGAAGGGTCTAATATCTTTCAAGACATCTTTGTTTCACCTGTCTTTTAAAACAGCTACATTGTTTTCTGAGGTTATGGATTTGTTACAGTGACTTTGCAAGAATTGAGAAGTTGACAAGTTTTTTAATTATTAATCTCTCGTAGTCTAAAGTGAAATATTCCATGAATATCATCAACAAAAATAATTTCAGTTTATATGAAAAAAGCAATATTGAAAATGACTTGTGAAGATTTTATGAAGAGCCTCTTGAGAAACTATTATTTAACTTTTTGAAAGACTAGAATAAAGGCAGACTCCTTTCGGTGATAGATTATTTGAATTGATGTGAACCAATTGATAACATTCAGTTATGGAGGGAAAAAAATGATAAGAAACAGTTAATAAATAGAAATAAGAACAATCGAGAAAAATGGGAAGATTTTACTAAGAGAAAAAATTGGAGAAAATACCTCCTAACTTCTGAAGTAGAAAATATAATTTTATAAAATGGAAGTTTTTGACAGAACATAGACACAGGAGTTAGAAAATAAACCAGAAAGAAATCAATTGTAAAGATACAAAAGGCAAGAAAACTGGAATCAACTGATATTTCGATGAATGGCTGAAGAAGCAGGGTCTGTTTAAATAATCTATCTTAGACTTATGATAGTCTCTCAAATAAAGCAGTCTACCATTGTTTCAATAGTTGCTTATTTAGGCCATTGCAGCCACTTCTTCGTTCTCAGACATGGATTGACGCTTTGTTTGTAGGAATTTCTTATGACTGTAGGTAAATGGATTAAAGAATCCAAATATTAAGTATACAGAGTTAAAGTGTAGTGAACTTTTTTTAATTATTTACTAGTGCCCCATGATGTTATGTAAAATTCCTGGACCAAATAACAGTCTTCAGAATTATTACTAGAGAACAAACTATTTATTTAATCTATGATAACAGGTTCAGTTTATGCTTTAATCTGAATATCATATTTCGGTATATGATGACTTTGTGAAAATTATTCCTTTTCACTAAAACATTTATTTCATAATTACTTGTTTTAACTTATAGTTCAAAGTTCACACGATCTAAGTTCATCACTTAATATTTATAATTGCTTTTAATAATTTCTGAGTTGTTCGTACACTGGAACATAGTCTGGCTTTTCATTCATGTATTTAATAGATTCAATTTGTTGAATTTCTATCACATAACTACGTTGAGCAAAAGTCCTACTTTTGTATATTTAATTATTCATTAATTAAATACATTCATTCAAGTTAACGTCAAAGTCTCACTTTAACGTTTAAGTCTAGCAATTCTCTTAGTCATTAATAAATATCACTTATTGGATTATCCTACTCTTTCAATAAATATTTCGTTAATAAGTTCTGTCGACGCTCACAGCTTATTAATCATTTGTCTACTTCTAAGTGTTATGCCTTCGTAATCTTAATTCTTTATTGATTATTTTAACTTTAGGTAACTAATATGGTGGCAGTCGTTCTATCGAATATGACATGGTGATAGGGTAATAATCAAGTATTCACTTACTTGAATTTCTCCTTAGATATAAATAGAATCCTTTTGGGTATTCGTTTTCGGATATACATTGATTGGCTTTATTAATTCCTTGTTGGAAATAATTCACAGATCATTCACTTCCTAACATCCTGCTAAACCACGCTGAAATCAAAATATGGAAAATGCAGATCCATATTAATCTACAAATTTCAATAATACTTGTTTATCCTTCGATGTAAGTATTAATTGACGAAGGCGTAAACTCCAATCATATTCCTATGATCCATATCTAGGACTTTTGTCTTCTATCAATATTCCATCTTAATCACAACGTAATCGTTCGGCTGCCATCTTATAATCCATCAACTTATTCTCGTGGCTTCTTTTTGCATTTCCATGAAGCACATCTTACGTCATTGTTTATCATAGGCTCATTGTTTAATGTTCTTCACTGCCGCAATAAATATTTCGCTGCAGTTTTAAATATTCAATATTTATTCCAAAAACGTATAAATATTTCCAACAAGGTTTATAACAATACCTTGAGATCTTTCTTTTTTAAGAAACATGATTAAAATGAAAGTTTGGAGTAATTTTGGTGTAATTCCTGCCTGTCTGTCAGTTTCGATATTTCTCTGTAACATTCGCAATTTCAATACGATCGATTTAAATGGAGATATTTTAAACAAACATTAGCTATCAGGTTTTCTATCTCTTACAAATTCAAATCAAATTGGTTTAAAAAAGAAATTTGTAACAGATATTTGTTTGATAAGAATTGTTAAAGTTAAGAAGAAAGTGTTGAAGTTCGTTGTTCTTCGATAACTTAACATTAACTCAACTGAAAGGTTTGTCTTTTAATCAGTAAAATAAAGATTCGTGGATTCCGGAAATGAATTTTGCTTGAACGCCATCTTCTAATAGGAGAGTCTTTCCGCCCATCAAATTGTGTCATGGGGCAATAACGATGGAAAGAAAAGGAAGCCACAGTGAAGGCCATTGGTCCACCCACCACCCCCTCGTCTTCTCCTTCGTGGGTTCATCATTTCGGTCGAATGGAAAACGACATGTAAAGGTTCAGAGTTCCAAGGTCTCTGATGACGCACAAGGAAAGAGGTAAATCCAATCGGAAAAAAAAAGCTAAAAGATTATATAGAGTCGACAAAATCGTGTATCTTTTGAGAATGGATTCATTGTGACAGTCTGGGAGATTTAGGAATCTATTTATAGAAAGAAATTCAACAGCAGCAGCACTTTCTGTTTGAAAATTTAGACAGTCTTTCTTACGGAATAATATCTGAATTCTGAGTTTTCTGCATTTTTTAACTTCTTGAAAAAACTTCATCTACACTTCATTTTATTATCGAATTTTCGGAAGAATTTTCTATCTTCCTTCTTCAAGATTACAATGTATAGTCAGGTGATATCAAATTACAAAAAAATTTGTAATTTTTTACAATTTTGTCTCGGGACCCCGAGACAATTTCAAAACTTTTTTAACATCATTAATAGTAAGAATCAAGACATAAAATTTAAAATGGAAAAAGAAGAGGAAGGAAAATTGAATTATTTGGATGTTTGTTTGATAAAAAAGAATAATTACAATTTGTACCTAAGACATTACAAAAAAGACTTTCAAAGTGACCACATTCTAAATTTTAAATCAGGGCATAGTTTTATGATCAAGAAGAATATTGTTGATAACTACATTCATAGATTGGATCAAAATTCAAGTTGTGACTCTGATTTTAAGAAAGGAATTGAAAACATGAAGACGATTTTCATGAAAAATGATTATAGCACTAGTTTTCTAAATAAAGCAATAAGTAATTATGATAAATTTATGATTAAAGAAATGGATAAAAATAAAAGTAAAGAAACAATTATAGTACCTTATCTAAATAATAGCAGTTGGTATTTGAAGAAAATTTGTAAAAAATTTGACATCAAGATAGGTTTTGAATACAACAACAAATTGAAAAATATTTTATGTCAAAAAATTAATAAAAATGAGAATGAAGCTAACATGGGATTAATCTATGAATTGGAATGCCAAAATTGTGGGAAAATTTATATTGGGGAAAGTAAAAGAACAACACGGGAGAGGGTACTTGAACATATTAATTGTATTAAAAATGACCAGAAAGAAAAATCTGACGTAGCATATCATTGTAGGAAAAATGGACATTGGATCAGGGAGGAAGTAAAAATAATTATGTTAGAAAAAGATACAAAAACAAGAAAAATACTGGAAAGCATAATAATCAGAAACTCAAGAAACTTAAATTACAATAGAAGCAAAGGTTTGGAAGTTGAGAGTATTTTCGTAAATTTAGCTAGGGAAATGGTAAAAATTCATATGAACAAGAACAAAAAAAGTGTAATAATCGATGAATTTAAAAAATTATGATTATTATAATGATTGTTAGTAAAATAAAACAATTGTATTAAAATTAAGAATTGTTGAATTTGTAACAATTGTAAATAATATGTTAGTAGCATTTTAAGGATAAAATGCTAAGTTTTGTTAACAACTATGCTAAGGAATTTTTTTGTAATTTGATATCACCTGACTATACATTGTAATCTTGAAGAAGGAAGATAGAAAATTCTTCCGAAAATTCGATAATAAAATGAAGTGTAGATGAAGTTTTTTCAATATGTTACGATGTGATTTAAAGAAGTATGGATTTAGAATTTTTTAACTTCACTGAATTAATAAAGTTTTTCTTTTCTGTTCAGATTCTGTTTTTTTTTTAAACTACGAATAATAAAGAAGAAGAATTTTTTTTCTGTTTACATTAAATCCTAGGTTTTGCTTCAATCAGTCTTCTATTTTATTCTTCTGTTTTATTGCGAACTTTTTATTTGTAGTTCGCTTGATTTGAAAAGTCGATTCTTTTAATGTATTCGAAAATAATAATTGTAATTTTGTAATTATTGTAATATGCTATAATAATTGTGAAAATAATATAAATTATATAGAAAACAAGATTTGGACAATCCAAAAAATAATTTTCGATTGAGAATAAAAAATAGATTAATTAGTAAAATCTGCGATCAATTCTCACTAGAAATGAAAAAAATTGAAAAAATGCCCACTTTAAAAAAATATTTGAAAAAATAATACTGGGAAAAATCAAGTGGGTTGGGTTAAGATAATAACGATTAAAAAAAAAAACAACTATTATTTTACAGATCATCCTTGGTTCTTGTGGATGATCCTTGGTTCTTATTAGTTTATTATATGTTGTATAATGTTTCAAAATTGTATATGTTATTATCTCTGTAACCTACATTTATTATGATTCTCAGCACCTACAACACAGGTTGTTTTTTGTTTTTCCAAACAACTTAGTAGGACTGGATTGTACTTTAATTACAAAATAAAACAACTTAAATTCACATCGCAATATATTAGCTACAATTCAGATGATTCTCCTGTCGAAAAATAAATGGAAATTGAATTTTCATAATCATTGTCTCGCAACGAAGAATGGATTGATTTCAATATTTTCTATATTAAAATGTTTAAAAATAATTTACAAAACAGAAAAAGAATTAGAATAAATTTTAAACTTTTATTAAAGCAATTCAGTTAATTTGTTGTTTGCTTCATAAATTGATAATTAACTTACTTGAATTTTCATTTTTTTTTTCAAAATTTAAAAATTATAATGAACGATGAAAATTCTAATTTCATTTTTGCTTAGAAATATCTGATGGATATATAACGGTCTTGAAATTACAAAAATAAAAATCGCGACAATGCAATTTGGGAAAATTTCTGGTCCGTAAGATTTGATATTCTAATTTAGCGTTGCTTCATTCTTTTAATGTGTTTTCCAGTAGATTCAATTTGGTTTTTTTATTACTAAATTCTTTTGAGCAATTTTCATCTGAACACTTTTCCTTCCAGTACTTTTTTTGTGTCTCATGATAAGAATTTTTCATTGTTTATTTTCAATCTTTTTTTTTTCTTTTCTATTTATTCCAGAACTAAAGCTCATAAGTTTATTTTTTATTAGATTCATCCAATGTTGACCGAAATCCGTACATATCTATTTCTGAAACGTTTGATGGCACTTCTTTTTATTATATTCTTCTTTTTTTTATCTGAAGTAACTTCTTATGGGTCAAAATCACCAAGGTGGCAAATTTGGTTTCCACACTATTTTTCCAAATAAAAGCTTGGAATATTTGGGTTACAATTACCTGTAACTATTAGTTTTGGTTAGTTTTATATAAACCCTTCATTGTTTTTTGGAAAATGATGTTAGTATACACATTTTTTATCATGAAACTAGTGAAAAAGTCATTTTGGGAACGCGTCCCAATGCGTAATTCCTTATTAGAAATGTTCATAAAACAATAAAATACTTATTTTAAAATTAAATTGTCAATTACATTTGATACATTTGTATGTTATTGTCATAATCTCGTTATAATTCAAAGAAAATTTAAGTAACTTTATATTGTAATCTGACAGTTTTCGTCCGGCAGCTTCTACGTCATTTCGTGAACGCACTCTATTTTATCAAAAAAGTAGTACACAGCTACATCGTAAGAGGCGCTACTGTGCAGTCACGTGATGTAATCCCATGGGTGTAAACACCATTCGATTGATTTGTGGTGGTTTTTAATTAATTTAGTCGGTAAGTTCATTTCAATTTATTATTTTGGTATCGTACATCAATAGAGCATCATTACGAGAACGCCCCCAACTCATTAATCTAACGATAAGTGAAGATAATTAGTCGTAAATCCATTAAAAAATAATGATAAATTGTCGCTGGTGTGACATGATAGCGTCCAAAATGGCCGACGACTATTTAAAACAATACGAAACGTCAAAATGTCATTCTGGGAACAGTCATTTCGGGAACACTTTTGGAAATGACGCGCGTTCCCGGAATGACTAATATGTTCCCGTGATGATGCTTTTGCTAATATTTAACCGTTGTTTTGTTTCGTGAATTTACGTTAATTTAACGAACAAATGCATTTTATAAATTATAATTGTGATTGGAATGAGTATAAATTCTACAAAATTTAAGAAATTTTCTTTTGGCATTTGCTATAATACTTTTTACATTGTTTTGTTTTAGATTTTACATAGAAACATGGAGCCTGAAGAAGTAAATAAGAAGAAAAAAATTCTTCCAAAAAAAATAATCAATAAAAATAGGGTCGCTTATGTAAAACAATGTGAAAAAGACGTGGATATTTATGAGAAGTTTTAGCTGATTTTATTATTACTTTATTATTTCATGCACTGTTTGTGCTCTATGAGTTTGTTTTATTTATTTTATTTTATTTTATGATAAAAATTATCAGTGACTGTTCGTGATGTAATGTCATTTCATTTTGTTTAAAATAATCCAGTAACCCTTAGAACATTGATATTATCTAAAAGTTTTCATTGTATGATACTTGCAGTGCGTGTAATTACATTAACTCACTGCAAAAGTTGATTATTAATATAGTTTATAATTCTTTATATGTTTGATGTAAATTTAATTATTTTAAACTCGCAAAATATAGTTCTCAATTACTCACATCATGTTTATTTCTTAATAACAACCATGAACTATGTCATTTAGGGAACACTTTTGTCATTTCGTGAACGTCGCAATCATTCCGGGAACGTTTCGTCATTTCAGGGGACGTTATAAAAATATTATTATTAAATTCCAGGTTTAATTTATCTGCTTCATTTATTATTAAAATTAAATACTATAGCAAACAATTTCCTAGAAAGAAAAGAAAATAACTAAACTGAAACCAAAGATTAAAAAAACAGAACTTTCATCTCAGAAATATAAGAAGTGCTTCAGAAATGTTAAGATTTATTAAAATACTATAATTTAAGACAACGTAGAGTGCAGCTGAAAAATATTTTTAATTTAATATTTACTAGATATCGTATTTCAAAAGTGAGTAGTATCAATTTTGTATTTTAAACAAATATATCCAAATTTTAAAATACGTTCCCTGAATGATGTTTTCCAACGCCCAGTCTCTTTGGAATTAAGATAAATCATTAAAATGTGAAATTTGTGCGCGCTTCTTTTACACAGTAGCTACTGATGTTACAGTGTATAATACAAGTTCATTTTTAGATTTCTTTGATGCAATGGAAATTTCTATAAAAATTATTACGAAATTCGCCACCTTGGTGATTTTGACCCTTATGATATTTTAGTCAAGACTTACTATTAGTAGAATGAGAAGGAAATGGTGATTAAGAAGGATCTACAGACGTTGGTTAAAGATTAACTAGAACTACTTCATTTTTTAACTTGAATGCTGTTGACTGGTGTAATTATATATAAATCCTTTTTATTCTTTTTAACATTCTTATTAATGAAGGATTTTATTATTTCCATTATAGGATTTGCAAGTGAAATAAGCCTTTACTAATGTTGTTTTCCTTTCGTTGTCTTAAGTCGTTCCTAAAGGTGGCGCTTCGTTCGGTTAAAGACATTACCAACTAAAGGCATCATTAGGGTCGTTTGTGCGGCCGCAAAACACACTTGTTTCCCTTCTACTGTACGTTGCTGACGCTATTTTTACCTCTGCCAGCGCGAGTCGTAAAACCGTAGAAAAGTGCGTCATGACTTCTTGTGGATCGTTGCAACAAGGTGCTGTTTTTTTTTATCTGTTTTAATTCGACAATTCCTTCCAAACACTGCAATCATTGCCCGCCTTAGTTTGTCCCATTCCATCACCATGAAGCAGCATTGGCCCATCTATGGATTGTTTGAGGGTATTTTTCTTTACGTCACAGTCCTGTTTAATAACAAGAAGAAAACGCGGCAACATATAGGAGATTAGATTTTTGAAGCTGAGCTTCTATTAATTTTATGATTAATTTTTCTTCTACAACACCTGGATTTGCCAAAGAGGGATTTGGTTTAAATCTGTGTTTGGTTGGAAAGGGTCATAAGTTCATCGCACTAATACAGTCCCGAAGATATCTTACAATCTTAACTTTGCTTTATATTTTATTATTTATGATTCATTTTATCTTTGTTTTTTATTTATTCCCTTCATTTCACATAAATAAATCTAAATAATTCCACTGAAACCTTATTTTCCAACTTTTATTACAAGAAATGATTTACCAACATCCCGTTTGACTGTTTCCTTGAATATCTTAAATGAAATCAATGATAACAAACAGGCATTGATGAATTTGGTTGTGATTCCCATTAAGGAAAAGAAAGAACACAGAACAAAAAGATTTTGAAATGAAACTAGTCGGCTACCCGTCGCTTCGCTCCGGAAGCCTCCCTTATGTAACGGAAAACAATTTTTTATTTATTAAAACACACACACACACACCACACACACACAAATTACATCAAGGAAACTAAAACTAAAATTTTTTAAAAAGCTTTTTTTTTAATTTAGTTTTTGATGTCTATATTCTCTCAATCTACGACTGCTTTTAGAAACACCTTGTAAATCATATATCTATGATATATTTTTATTTTTTACAGAGATTAGAATGTAGGCCTAGTGGTCTAATGGCTAAGACGTCTAACTTCTGAGCAGTATTCTACCTAAAAGAAATAGTGCATCTTTCTTTCTTGACTATCTTTTTTTTTTATTCCTATAGATACATTTCAGTGGTTTTCGAGTTAGAAATAGTGATGGTTTTTGAGTTACAAATAGTGATTTTTCAGTATTCTACATAATGAAATACTGCTTCTTATTTCTTGACTCTTTTTTTTTTTATTCCAAATGATACTTTTCAGTGGTTTCTGAGTTACAATAGTGTTCAGTATTCTATCTAATAAAAATAGTGCTTCATTCTTTTTTGAGTCTTTTTTTTATTCTAAGTGGCACATTTCAGTGGCTTTTGTGTTCCAAATATTGATTGTTTCTGAGTTACAGATAGTGATTTTTCAGTATTCTAACTATAGAAGTATCGCTTCATTCTTTTTTGACTCTCATTTTAATTATAATTGTCACTTTTCAGTGACGTTTGAGTTGCATTTATTGATGGTTTTTGAGTTGCAAATAGTGATTTTTTCGGTATTCCACCTCAAAAAAAGAGTGCTTCTCTCTTTCTTGACTCTGTTTTCTTTACTCCAACATCTGGCGTGTACACCCACATATTTTTCAATATCACATAGGATTTGGTTAAGTAAGAATATTAACCATATGAAGAGAGTTGTAGTCCCTATGGCCTAATGGATAAGGCATCTGACTTCGGATCAGAAGGTTGCAGGTTCGAGTCCTGTCGCGGATTTTTCATTGTAAAAATTATTTCTATTTTCCATTCTCTCAGAAAATTGCGCCGGACAGACAGACAGACAGAAAGACAGACAGAGAAATAAAAGATTTTAGTAATTACAATTGTTACTTTTCAGTCAAAGTCAGTTCAGTTTTGACAGATAAGTCAAAAAAGCAATATGAAGAGAGTTGTAGTTCCCATGGCCTAATGGGTAAGATGTCTGACTTCGGATCAGAAGGTTGCAGGTTCGATTCCTATCGCGGATGTTTCATTGAAAAAATTCTTTCTATTTTTCATTCTCACAGAAAACTGCGCCGGACAGACAGACAGACAGAGAAATAAAAGATTTTAGTAATATAGATTGGAAATAAACTAGTTAAAGTGGTAACTAGAAAAACTGTTTATCCTGAGAAGCTGAAACTTTAATGGTAGTTTTCTCAAATATTCTTCTTTTAGTGCATATTTAGAAGTTATCCCACCGTAGGCCTTTAGTGGGCCTTTGGGGGTCGCCGAAGGTAAAGCCCTGTGGGATTAAACTGAGATCTGTTCGTTATCTGTGGGATTAAATTGAGGTTGGATTACAGCATTTAAACCTTGAGAATGAAACCCGATACTTTTGAAACCCGATACTCTTTCTTGAGAGGGCTGGCTTAATATTGTATCTGCTTAATATAGAATTCCTCGTGAAAAAGTTCCCGACTCCACCGACGGATCCTCCAGTCCCCAGTCACTGCTGTACCACTTGAGCACCCCCATTAGTAGACATTCAATATCAGAATTAATTCTAATATTTAAAACGTTCAAAATCATGATTTAAAACAATTGCCAAATCAATTTCAAAATTTAAAACAATTGTTTGCCTGAAGAGGAATTGGAAATTGGAAAAGTAATTTATCATCCATGGTTTTTTTATTTCGTTCTGCAAAAGAAAAAAAACCCGAATTAGATTTGTAACGAAAGGCTGTATTTACACATTCTGCTCTAGAATATCTGAAGATTTGAGAAGACCTCCAAAGAAACCAGGAAAAGTACTAATATGCCTTTAAAAACTATAACTTATATAGGCTGTATATCAAACTATAAATGATACGTAACAGTTCTACATAGACAAATATAATGCTCAACTAAAACTACCCATTGTTGACATTTCCATTTAACTAATAGACGTACATTTTTAAATTACTTTTCATAAAATATGTTTTGTCATTTCTCCTTTCAAGTGCTCCTTAGTTAATCTTTATTTGATGAAATAATTCAGTCATCGAAATTAATTCACTGACAGAAACAGAAGTTTGTGAAAACAAGTTGAAATCTGGAAGATGAAATCAGTGGCTCCACCTGTGATCAATGTTTGCAACTCAGTCGTTTTCTCTTTCATTTAAGCGCTGCAATCTTTTTTTTTTTTTACGATCAGTTACAACAATTAACTTTCCTCGAGCAGATGAGAAAATTAGCGTTAATGAGTTTTGTGTAAAATCTTCTCCTCTTGAGGATTAATTCGTCATTAATCTGTTACGTTAATGAACTCTTACTTAGGATGTTATCAGTTACCTGCAATGGAGATTTTAAAGAAAAAGAAAAGTTGTTGTTGTTAGAAAAGATTAAGAAGCAACCGTTTATTTAGTTCATAATAACGCGAAAGAGAAATTTTGAAAGACAGTAGAGTTGGAGTTTATTTTTAATTTATTAAATTACTTCTTGAATTCTTTTTACTAAAAATTGAAAAATCCTAAAAATGAATAGATCTAAAAATCGAAGCAAAAAGTATTAATCCTCAAAAATCCTTCAGTTTAAGCTTATTTTAGCTGAAGTCTGCATGGTTTGTTATTAATGTTCACTTTTTAGTAGTTCATCATCAATAAAATGAGTAAGTTAATTAGGATACTTAATTTTGAAAGAATTCTTTCGTGATGTTAGATAATAATTCTTCTTCGTTCTTTTTTTGTTTCCATAAATCAGATTCCACGTGAACAGATCAAATCCTTCAAAGGTTCTTGAAATTAAATTAGTAAAAAAGTGGATGAATCCTGTTTTTGTCATTCAAATGGTTTGGCAACAGTTACGCGAACAGTCCTCTGTAATTTCTCAAACTAAACATCTGTTCAGATGTTGATGTAAGTTGCAGGAAGGTGTTCTTTCATTGACGAAGATCTTTTGAAGCAAATTGTTGTCTTTTTTTATAAAGAATTAAGATCAAGGCGTTACTGCACTTCCTAACAATTACTTCTAATGATGACAGATATTCAATTTCATACAGTTTCTTGATTGGAAAGAAAAAGGTAACAATGATACACAAAAAAATATTCTTGCTGAGAAGTAAAGTCTCATTAATCATTGCAATTTATCTTGGAAATAAAGATACAGTAGAAATTGTTGTTTTCCAAGTGATTCCTCATCCATCCTATTCATCTGATTTAGTAACTTTATAAAAACCACTTTAGAAATATCTAGAGATACATTCTACTTCTTATAGAAGGTTACAACTTTAATAGATAAGAAAATGAAATTTAATTTAGCTCAATTAAAGCAACAACAAGAGAAAATTTACACCAGCAAATTGTTTTTTTGAAAAAAAAATCATCTTGAAAACAAACGTTTATATATATATACATTTTTGAGTTTTTGCATTGATGTAATCACAGCTTTTGTTAAGATTTCTGTTAGATTCTGTTCGAACCGAGTCTTAATCTGGGAATGAAGAGTCTTATAAGAAGTCAGCGTCTCAAGGATGTTTTGTGTCACTCGAGATTTCTCATCTCTTAAGTAATTTGTACGACGACGAACCAGCCAAAGATTCTTTTTGCAGAGATCACATCTAACCTTGAAGTCTTAAATAGCTGCTTTCGAGGTGGTTGGGGGTGGGTCTGAAGCTTAGGAATTCGAAGCGTTGATTACGACTGACTTTATTGTCGGTTCAGGGTTGCACCACTTTATGATCAGGAAATAACCTTCTTAAAATTGGGATTGACGAAGAAATCAGCCGCTCGATAAAAGCCCCGCTTCCAAATGGGAAAATAATGTTTTCCTATTTCTACAGAGTTTGAAAACTAACTTAGGTGATTTCTTCTTAAGAAAAAAACGGCTTTCTTATTTTTCTTTATATCTTTTACAAGGCTGTAAATTAGCGTTAGTTTTGAAGAAAAAGTAAGAATTGTAATTGAAACAGTTTTTATTGTACATCTTAAAATGGCATTCAATCTTTTGATTTTTCAACCAATCCTTTACATAACAATCGAAGGTTAATATTTATTTCCAAGTGAAAATTCGACCTGAAACTGAACCCTACTATTCCAACTAATGTAATGTAATCTAAGGAAACATGATCCTGACTCGTTGTTGTTCGGTATCAACAGATCATCAAATGTCAGTGGATTCTGAATCTTAACCCATTATTATGTCATTAACAGAAACAGAAGAATAGAACAATACATCTTTACAATTTATCACTAACTTTCAAGTGCCACATAATTACACTTGCAGTAAATTTGAAAAATTTTAAGAATTTTATTGTTTTCAGAGCTATATTTAAGAATTATCAGACATTAAAAGTTAGAATTTTTTTGATTTTCTAACAGTTTCTAATTGATTTTGAGTTATTGCCAACGTGAAAGTGAACTTTCAATTCTTTATAATAAACAAATACTTTTTGGTTAATTCTTTTTGTAATAATTAAGAAATGTGATAAGTAAACTTGCATTTCCTGACTCTCAGTTCAATGTATTTCCCTACACTTTGTAAAGTAATTCAAGATGGTATTCGTTTCACATTTCATGATATTCAACACACAATTGGAGAAAGCGGTCACCCTAACGATCCACCTACGCGACTCCTAACTTCCAATTAAAACCTTTTGAAACTCGTGTTTTGGAACTTCACTAATTAGTTTAGAAATCTAACGAAGCGCGAATTGAAGAGAAAACCTTTTATGAATAATTATTTTTAATGAGGGCCATTTCGCTGTCAACATTTTAATTGTCTCTGATCGATTCTACTCAAGTCATTCGGAAGGAGACAACATGTTTTAGCTGCAAAACGGTTTTCAGAAATGCATTTTTTTTGTATTAATCAATTTACAAACAATTTTATTTAACTTTTTATTTAAAGAATTTTAACTCGTTTTAAAACCATCTCCTTAAAATCTGTCCTTCTGTTAACAGATCCATCAATTCCAATCTATCATTTATTCCTGTTGGTTTTTTGTTGGTGATGATCAGAATTCTTTAAAATACAATAACAATTACTTAAAACCCATTTTGTTATTCGTTGAAATGAGGAAGTGGATTTTGCGTTACTTTAATGAGATGCGTGGATGAGACTAAATCCTTTTTCAAAGTAATCTTTTTTTAACTCTGAAGTTGTGTTGAAACACAAAGAAGAAAGTTAGGAAAGAAAGTCATTCCATGTGAAAGTGGGTGCTTTTAAAAAATAAATAAGTAAACAAAATGGCTGCTTTTAAAAAATAGATGTTCACTGGTAATGGTTTGTTTTCTGGATTCTTTTCCTTCAAAAAGTAACTTCTGTTGAATTCTTACTTCTTTATTCATTCTTACAAGTAGTCAATCCTTTCTACCATTATTCTACTTTCATTTTGTTCGAAAGGAATAAAAGAAGCAATGAATTAAACGTTTTTAAAGGTAACAAACCTATTTAAATTCTATTGATAACTTTTGAAATTTCTTGAGTCTTAAAAAGATGATTTTCTTAACTGCGAAATTTGATAACTTTTTCTAAATCCAATGAAGTTCAATTCGTATTGATATTAAAAAGAGAGAATGAATTAAGACTGATTTAAATATTCAGATCAACAGTAGATGAAACGTAGATTGTTGCAGTTCATCAGAATATCCTTAATCCATAGGCATTAATTTCATAATTATCGTAATATACTTATTATATAAATGGTTCTATTTGATCTCTAATAACGTTATTCTTGGAAGTGGGTTTTGCTTTTATTGTGGATAAAATGAGACATTCGTCGTTGTGTTCCGTTACTTGATTGGCTCTTAAGAATTAGTAGTTATACAGTGAAGTCTCACTTATACGAATGAGGAGGAACCAAAAATTATTCATACAAGTGAATATTTCGTGTAAGTGAATTACATAGGACTATGGGGGTTTCGCCGGGGAATGAGAAATTCTTCGTGTAATTGAATGTTTCGTTTAAGTGAGACTTCACTGTAAATTAATTTAAAAGTACAGAGATTATTTTATATTTTTAAATTCTGAACTAAGCCTTGTGCTTTAAATATTTGTATTCGGATATTTGTAGATAATAAGCTTTGGACTTCGTGATGCAAAATGGAAGATTCCAAGCGAATATAATTTTCGTCGTTATTCTTCTGTCTCGTTTGATTCTGTAATAGTTTTGTTTGCCAATGCATGTAATCTTGTTGATAACTAAATATTTTAATAATATTGTAACTATTCCGTGGATGGTTTAATTACGAAGATGACTAACTTTATCTTTGCTTAAAATCGTTTGTAATTTTTGAAACTATTAAGTATAAAATAAATAGCAACTGTGATGTATTCTTTGTATTTACGAATGACCGCTGTTTGTGGAGGATAAAACTGATAAGAGGTGCCTGGTTCATTTACGGAAAACTGAAACCTACTGAAATTTGTAAGGATTATGAGAATTTGTAGGTGGATTCATCATTCTTAATGGGCCGTTCGTGTCTCAAGGCAAAACAAAGCGTCTATTCACTGTGTTGAGTCATCTTTCAGTCTCTCTTAAAACACCGACGAAAAGCCAGAGAATAATAGTTTTCATTGTTAAGTACAGTCCCTAACAAAAGTACACGACAGCTTCAAGGTTTGGTCGTTTGGTTTAAAGGTACCAATACTGAAAAGAAACATTACAAAGAGAAAGAAATGCCATTGGAGATTTAGATTTATAAAGATATTACAGGAAAGAGAACAATAAAAAAAAAATTATTTGTTTTATAATTCTTGATTCATATAACCAGCTGGTTTCTGTAAGTTTGTGGTTATTTTTCAATACGATGATTTTTTTTTTTCTAAAATTAATGCTTCTTGTTATTCCAAGTAGTGGTTGAAATAAGATGTGAAAGAAGTTCATTGAATGAAAATACTTCTTATGGATAACTATTGAAATTATGCAAATATAAAACTAAACGCTGCTGTTTCGTTCTTGATGTGCATCAGCTGAACCATAAAATGTCTGAGTGCTTAATAGTCCTTCATAGCAAAACTTAACATATATAAAAGAGAAAAATACAAATTTCCACTAAGAACCTTTATAAAAACGGAGTATATATATTGTGTTACTCATGTAACTTATCTTATATTGTATTTCTTATATTATGTTACTCGTAGCTAATCACTAGAAAGAAAGGCATCTCTTGATCTACAACCACCATTTCTGTCGTTGCAAGAGGTACCATTGTTGTCTCATCATATCCAAACTTGTTCGATAGGAGTTAGATCGAGGAATAGTCAGGACCGGTTTAATTACACTGTCGATGTATAGCGTAAGAGTTCTGCCACCCAGAGCGAATGGTGTCCCGTTGTCATGTGAAATGGCACTCTATACAGAGATCAGGAGGGTATTACTTTTGATAATGTGGACCATTTCAACAACCCTCCTGGGGATCTGTTCCCTCCAGCCGTTTTACCCTAGAGAGAATCACTGAAGAACTCTTGTCTTCACTCCCATCTGTTGATGTCGTTATTCACCGCACCAAGAGCTTAACCCAGCTGTAGTCTTTGGATTGTTTTTCTAGTCGACATTCTGATTGTACTGATGCCGTCGGCAACGATCATCCTCATGCTCTTTTTTTTCTATTACTCTTCATTACTTTTTATTATTTCAAGTTTTAAAGAAAACAAAATAAGTAACAAACTGTTCCTTTTTCTACTTAAGTTTTTACGTGTGCTGAATATGATGGTTTAAAGTACAACTGCACACACGCATAAAAACAAATATAAAAAC
>JAFIDM010000006.1:24715922-24751144 GCA_023159025.1 Thereuonema tuberculata | reverse complement strand
TGTACTTTAAACCAAAATAAAGCTTTTTTCCCTTTAAGTTTCAATTAAAAAAAAGTTTGTATTTTTTACAGATGAAAAGAGCTATATTCCTTAGTTCTGCAAGACACTGTATCCTTCAGAATATTTGTATTTGGATCTGCTCATCTTAAGAAGCATTGTTGATCTAAAGTTTAAAGATAAGGAAAATAAATCAACAATAACAGCAATAATTGAACAGTTTTTCTCAGGCAAAATGAATATAATGACGACGAGTGATTCTGGAAGACGAAAAAAATATAGGTAGAGCAGTTCTGCCAAATTGGCCTCATATCGTGGAGAAAAGGGTTTTTGGAAATTTAGAAAACTTAGTTAAAATTCAATAATGATGTAAGCGACAAATTAGACTTTTTATTTTTAGTTTGTAAAAATGAGTTATTTGAAAATTCACATCTCCAAGCAATAATAACAATTAGGCATATTTAATGGATTTCTTCCTTTAATTAAAAGAAAAGAAGATTTCCATTTGGCTGAGTTTGAAAATGATTTCGTAAATTCTAAGAGGTTCACTCTGCAAGATAATGTAATTTACAGTCGCAGATCTTTTCAATTTTTCGCTGACTTAGCTGCAATATTCCTTTGTAGCACGTATAACAATCAAGTCATGCCTAGTGAATGTGCGACTGTTACCATGGAAACCGCTATAAATGTTAGCACCCACCAAGTCCTCTGAGACCTGCAAGCGAACGCATTTGTCCATTTGTAGCTCTGATTTCCATCGGAAGAAAAACATGTGTTACCGCTTCTCTACACCGCTAACACCTCCCTGGCGTCGGTTGACCAACAGACCATCGCCATCGATTCATCATCCCAAGATTTACTTCCTACTTCTTTTTCTTTTTTGTTCTTATTTCCTTTACTTAAAGTTTTGATTCAGAAATTGAAATCTTGAATTGTTTATTTGATTCTTTTTTAACATTCATTTCAATAAAACACTTTCCCTCAAAAAGTTAGAAAAAGGTTCAGTTAAACTGCAATTAAAGTTTATTTTAAATGATTGAACAAATGAAATAAAATAGAATCACCAACGAGCAAACAGTGTACTAGTAGAAGTAATTGACAAAAAAAAAAAAACCGTATTAAGATAGAAAGTATGAACTTAGTATGATCAATTTTTTTTTTTAATCTTAGTATCTGCTAAACATTATATGGTTCCTTGCGGTACCACAAGGAAACTATTAACATTCATTCATTCCTTTTCGATATTTTATTTTCACTATATTTTCATTTGTGTTAATTACAAAATAGATGTTTCACACTTATTAGTATTCATCAGTTGTATTCTGTGACGAAGAAAGTTTCTAAGCACTGCGGATATAAATTACAATTCGGTGGATCCTCTGAGCTGATTTATCCGTTGTCATTTTTTTTTCTGTGTCCTCCATCTTGCCGGTGACTGAATTCCATTTCTGATAACAAATGTACTTTAAAGTGCATCATATGTTTTATTGATATAAGATCGTCAAAATACAAAATGAAAAAAAAAAAAAGAAATAAGTTAAAAGAGAATTAATGTTGTTGATGAGATACTATTGATATTATCAATAATAAACAAATAGTGTACTGGCATTCTATATTCATAATATTTTCACTGTTTTATAACTATTAATACATCTGTCATCTGTTCGTAGTACATGTGGCCGAAGAGTTATTTTAATATTTTATGTCCGCTTCTAAAATATCACAAAGACCATTTAATAGTCAATAGTTCTTTGTAATTTATTCTAATGTGAACGAAAAAGAATCCCCTCGACATAGGCTCCAACTACACATAAAACATATGTCTTTTGTTTTCTTTGTTAGTATATTTTTGTTTTCTTTGAATTTCTTTTCTTATAAAAGAGTCTTAATTGCAAAAGGTTTTTTTTTTCCCCATTAGTTTCAAGTTATTGTGATAATTAGAATCATTTAGATTTTGTTTGGAGGATTACAGTCAAAGGATTTTTCAAATCAATTGAAAACAGCGAGTATTAAAAGATTTTTTTCTTTTCTTTACGATCATAAAAAAAGATATATTCTTCGATAACTAGATTTTAATTTTTCAAGATGGTAAAGTAAATGCTTTTCATTTATTTAACAATATCTTACTTCTAACATTATATCAATCATGATTCCAGTCACTCCAATGTATTGCAATCCAGTGCGTCTCTCTGAGTGGAATCTTCGTAGTTGAATTAATCAGAATTTGATATATATCATATATGTTTTTTTAGTTATTTTCTGCAAATGAGAAGCTTATAAAATATTTTTTTTCTTCACAATATTCCAACATTCGTTTCAACTAATAATTTATTTAGATCTTGTTAAATATTTAAACATCTGGTAAATTTTTTGTCGAACCCCCCCCCCCCCAAAAAAAAACAAACCAAACAGATGTCAGAAACAAATTCAGGGGAATTCCAACCTTATTTCATTTACATCTTTTAAGAATTATTTGGAAGAATTACGAAGACTTTAATCACAGTAAGTTTTTAAAGATAAGCAACTGATTTTATGAAACCATTTTAGTTTTAGGTAAAGGACCAACAATTTAATACCTCAAAATTTCCCTAATTCCAACCCTACGGTTTGTTTTAAGATTGTTCTGTTTCATTCCCAACCAATCCATTCTTTTTCTTCAAAGAGAAATAAAAACGAAAGACAGACCTGAAAGGGTTTGATTTCCAATATCATTCGAAGGAAAAAGAACTCATAAAAGAGAAAATATCTCCAATCTATTTTAAGTTCAACAGTTTTTTGGGGCTTTAGTTTTATAGGCTTTAAAGTTTCTTACATAATTTATAAGGGTACATTTTAAAATGAACTGTGGTAAATATATTCTTTGTTTTACTGCTTCACAGGCAGTAATAAAAGTTGAATTTCATGTTTCTTCCATTTCAAACAATGATCTGATTTATCTGTGGAAGAAAAACTACATCCAAAAGAAAAAAAAAAGAAAAGAACCATGAAGAAAGTATAGAGTGATATGTTGTAAACATTTAACTGACAATCATATTGTAGAAAAGTTAAATAAAAAAAGTTAAATAAAAGTAGTGTGGAAAAGAAAATATCTTTTAAGGGACAAAATAATGCTCGATATTGTGATCATTTACAGCAGTAAGATTTTATAACTATTTAGACAAAATAGACTTACAAGTTAGTCTTAATAATTGCTTTTTTTAATAATTCTGAAAATATATAGGAATCAGTTGTTTTTGCTTTGAGATAGATTTTGAGGCGAAATCATTCAACAGCACCTAAGGAAAAAAACCTTAATCTACAAATTTAAATGTTGTTTTCATAGACATCTTCATGGATGATGTTTTAATTATCTCTCACTGAAAAAATTAAAAAAAAGAGATTTTTAAAAATCTCACATTTATTATACAAAAATTAGTTAAAGCAATTATTCATTTCTGGATTCCTAAATTTTAAATGATTTCGTTTCTGAACTTTAATAAATTTACATTTGCCTCATTGAGAATTTAAATAAAGATGATAGTATTTAGAAGAAATCATAAAAACACTTTAATCAAAAGATAAATTAAGAAATAAAAAAATGTAATAAACTAATGTTAAGATAACGTTGTTTTTAGAAACGCTATATTCAGCCAAAAAGATGTAGGGAAAAAAAAAGCTACAATGTATTATTTTGATTTCTTCCTCCACGAGCTTCGTTGTGTTGGATGATTTATGAGCTTTGCTAAGTCTTTCTAGTGGGATTTCATTTATTGGATCTTCATACACTGACATGTCGTAAAATCCAGGTGAAAATTTCTCCGTACTTTCCTTTTAAAAATAGTAGAATCTCGCCACAGAATGGAAAAGTGCAACTATTAATAAATGTTCTTTGTTGTTGGGGAATTAACGATAGAAGGTGAATTGAGATTCATTAGAAACCCCCAACTGCACTGGAAGGTCTAAGTGAATTAGTCGTGCGTCGGAATAAGGTTACTTCGGAGAAAATAGAAGGAAAAAACGATACATGACTAAAAGAAAAATATTAAACAGAACATCACATTATTAGAAAAATCGGAAATTGTTAAATATGAAATTAAAAGCAATGTCTTTCTTTAAACTATTTTTTATATGTTTTAAGATGCACCTATTTGAAAATTGCCAAAGTTTATTTTGATTTTTAAAAGTTTAATTTGTATATAAAAAAGAAAGAAACGAAATAGACTTAGATTCGAAGTATCAAATAAAATGTAAGTCTCGAACAGAAGCAAATGAACAGTGAATGAGTCAATTTTATTCCGTTTTGCTTTATCTCCTAACTTTCCGAATTTTGTGATTTTCAATAATTTTTTTTTTTAGATAATTTCGACCCTGTTCAATTTATGATATTGGTTCAATGTCAGATCAATTGAAGGTTGAAGAAAAATGATGGATTTATATTTTATTTTAATTTTCAAAAAGAGTAACTATAAAATTCATGATGCAAATACGATTTTTCATAGATAAAAATTACTTAATATAAAGAGATTTTTATTAATATTCGTGAAGAAACTTTTACGAGAAACTTTATATTTAGTTATTGTTGTATTTCTTTGAAGACATCAGAGATTTAGTTAACGAATAGTTTATTAATGTTTTGAATTATTTCATTAGTAAAACAGGTGATTGAAACAATCTTTTTGAAAACATTTATTCTTTATTTTGATTGATGAATGATTCCTAGAACCATAAATAGTAAACAAACTGTGAGACTTTGTATTAATATTGTATTGTTTGTATGATATTCACGGATATTGTAAATTCAAAATCTCGTGACTTAATATTAATATTATTATTTGTAAAAGGCTTGAAGAAGAGGAGGCGTTTTATGTTCTCCTCGAAAATTTGCTGTTTTCTCGAAATAAATGTAGTGTTTTAACATTTATTTCTGGTGTCGTGGAAGATGCTTAATATGTAAGACTTTGGTTGTTTTTATTCTTTCTAGAAAACATCAAAAGTGATCATATTAAAAAAAGCACTCCACCACGTGACCATCATCCATTTTACCTCATGTTTTTAGAATTCTTTCTTGTTTTTCCTCTGTTTTTCTAAAACTAGAATTGAATGAAGTTCTGACACTGATTGCAAATCTCTTCTAATTGGACCCTGGTGTAAAATTGAGCAAACAAGAATTGATTATCACCCACAATTAGGTGAGGTTGAATAACTGCAGGCACAAAGGAATAATGAGGTATGACAGAATCGATTGCACAAAAGATGCTCTAATTTCATGTTTCTTAGGATTCTAAAGAAGAAATATTTAATCAGCTGTCAAATATTTGCCATACCTCAGCAAAGAAGTTTCAAAATAGTATAAAATATAATGACAGCTTTTTTACTCATCAGTGCATCATCAGTTTTAATTCTTTTTTAGAGTTTTAAATGAATCTTAATATCACTTTAATATTTTTTATAATGAAAATATCTTAGGAAAATTTTTATTCATAATCAAGCTGATTGATATTTTTGTTCGATTCTATTTTCCAGTAATTGTGAGGTCTTTATTTTTATTATTTCCTCCAGTGTATTGTTTTGTAATTTACTCCTCTAATCATTGTTATTTAAAAATAGTTCTTAAAATAAAGAATATTCTGCATTTGTAAACTAAGTCTTTTTAAGATGTAAACTCCCAACTTATAAGTCAATTGGTAGCTGTGACGTCATTGACTGTTCGTAAATCTAATTACAAAAAGCATCTTCTTTCCACCAGATGACGTCATAATCATCTTCTTTGTATTCGGTGTTCGTACAACTCTCTTGTTTTTCTCGTTCAATTAAACCTGACTTTGTCCCAAAATCCTCGTGGGATCTGAAGAAAAAGCAACACCCGTGGGTTTTAAGAAAGTTCGGACAGTGAAGCTGAGATTAAACTGTTCTCCTCATTCCTTTATATTATTATAAAATAAGTCCTTATAGATTAAAATCCATTTTCATCGTCTACAACTTAAAAGTTAGACTCATGTCTTGTTCATTAATACGCATGCTAAATTGCAAGAGGATTTTTTTGAACAAAGGAGCAAGAGACCTACTTACTTTAAGAATAAATATATCCTTACACTAAAAGATTGGTTTTCTTTAAACTAATAAAAGAAATTATTAAATATGGTTTTTAGGTTGTAATATCTGTCTTATGATTAAATGTGGTTCAAGGATCATTTTGTTTTTATTTATTTATTTATTTATTTATTTATTTATTTATTTTTGTCCACCGAATATTAACAATACCGATTTATTAGGAGGTATCAATTAAAAACAATAAAAATCAGTTGCCGTTAATTAAAAAAAACTGATGGATTTTGCATCGCAGACAAGATAAAAGAAATAATTAAAATAAAATATATACAGACATTATGTATAAATATATATTTAATAACAAATTTTAGGAAGACATTTTCCGCTTTCTTTTTCAAGTTTGAAAAATATAACAAAAGACAATTAAACAATTGGGAATTACATATAATGTAGCTCCTTCCTTATAAACAATATTATATCATTACATACCAATCATATTAAAACTTTACATCAATAATACTCCTATTTTTAAACTTTGAACTGTTTTGTTGACGCCATTTGCCACCTACCAATTGTAGATGAAACGTCAATAAACAGACAAAACGATCGCCTTTTGAAATAACAAAGAAATTGGAAAAAAGAAGAAATAATTTATTGAGAGACAAATACAAGACAAAACAGTTAATGCAATGATAAGATATGGATACTTAAAATAAATGTAATTCTAAATGAATAATTCTAAATGTCTCACATTTAGAAAGGATAAAAACTAAGTTGAAATTGCAGTACATATATAAGTAAATGTATTTATGAATCAATAAAATTATTCCAAAGGCCACGTGATTAAAATGATGAAAACAATGGATTTCTTTTTAACAAACTTAAGAGAAAGACATTTCAAAAATTGCTCCATTTTAATAATTCCTGGTCACTGAAATTTGTAGCCGTTTTTATCTTCTATTTCCATCTTTCTTTCCAACCACGTTTCCACCAGTTGCTGTTGATTGACATCAGTCACTCGTAAGAAATAAATAAAAAATCCCACAACGAAGAAAACCTCTTCATATTTTTCTCTTTGAAAAGCTTTGTTTCATTTTTTGCATTTAGAGATTTTCATTGAACTAAAAGGAAGATATAAAACTATTGGGGTCAGATATAGATTTTTAGAGAATCAAAGATGTTAGTACGATTTATTAGACGAATATCTTTCGTTGATCATCTCCTAATCTTGATCTGCTGGATTTTTTAATAAATAGGAAAGAAATAAACTATTAAGAAAGTTGAATAAAAAGCAATGCTTGGAGATTATTCCTTAAAAGTTTCTAAGATCTTTGGCTCAGTCTTTTTCTAGTGTTGCTGAACGCGTACTTTGTATTGAATCTCTATAATAAGGAATAGTATTATTAAAAAAAACACAATTCAAATAAGGGTCTTTATTTAGGATACCCGGTCTATTAAATTAGTGTTTTTATTTAATTAGACTATTTTAAGTCTCAAGATAATTTATACTAATTTAAATGTCTTTTTAGGGCGAATAAAATGAAAATAATTCTATTTTTCTTTACATCTTGACAGAGAGAGAATAAGAAATAATTTTAATCCTTTAATTATCCGGAAGCAAATTTCTGTGTGTATCTACACTGGATAGGTTTTCTTCTAAATTGAGTAAAAATTCCGGAAAACCTATAAAATTTTGATCTGTAAAATAAACAAACTAATAACTACGTAAAACCTGAGTTGATTCTCTGACTCCTTCTCCACGGAACTAAGGCACAGGGAAGTCACAATCATATCTATTATGTATTAACAAGCAATTGTAAGGCAATATATTATTATTATTATTATTATTATATCGAGAAAGTTTCAAACCATGGGATTCCCCAGCTAAGACAATGTGGCGGGTCAAGGACCAAAGCACATATTGCCAAGTGTATTAAAAAAAAAAAAAAAAAAAAAAAATTGGAAGAACAGTTAGGGATGTGTGCTTGTGTCCATAAATTTCCGAACTATGCGTGTTGTGTTGAGTACTACAGCCTTCTGGAGTTGTGCATAAGTGTTTTTATGAAGTCCTAGTGTGCTGAGGCTGTGATGCAATGTGTGAGGCACCAGACCAGTAGCGGACAGGATGATGGGTACAACACGTACTCGGTCCTGCCTCCACTGCTTCTGGAGCTCGTGTGCTAGGTCTGTGTATTTACTTATCTTGTCAGCGTGAGTTTTCTGCATGTTCTTGCTGATGGGAACTGCAATATCAATGAGATGGGTCTGTTTGTTGACCTTATCAACAAGTGTAATGTCAGGTCTGTTGTGATGTATAGTTTTGTCTGTGTGAATGGGACGGTCCCAGTACAGCTTATGTGAGGTTGACTCTAGTACGCTTTGTGGTGTGTACTTGTAGTATGGGACCGTGTTCTTAATAAGTGAGTGTTTGTGTGCTAGCTGTTGATGAACGATCGATGCTACCTGATTGTGTCGGTGGAGGTAGTCTGTTTGGGACAGAAGGGGACAGCCAGATATTATGTGGTCGATCGTCTCATGTGTAGTGTGGCATTTCCTGCATCTGTCGTCGTGTGTGTTTGCGTCGTGTAGAATGTGTTTCTTGTAGTTGAGTGTGGGGATAACTTGGTCCTGTATCGCGATCATGAACCCTTCGGTCTCCCCAAACAGCTCACCACTCATCAGCCATCTGTTCGACGCTTCCATGTCGACATGAGGTTGGCTGAGTTCGTGGCGATGTCTGCCATGGAGTTCCTTACGAGCCCATGATTCACGCAGATGCTGTGTGTGGGTGTCGGGAGTGGTGAGTGTTAGAGAAGAGTTTGCGAGGTCCAGGGGTGTGAAGTGTGTGTCAGCCTTGACAATGGCTGAGTGGAGTGAGGAGTGTTGTGCTCTTTGGTGGAAGTGTTCCCTAAGTGTGTGTTCTTGTTTTTCGTGTAGGGTGATGAGATTGATGAGTCCTCGGCCTCCCTCCATTCTTTCCGCAGCGGTCTTGGGGTGGTGCATGTTGTGTTTCGTGAATGTAGTGCGTGTTGTGCGTTGTAGGGCTTCGAGTTCAGTGTTTGTCCATGAAATTATGCCGAACGAATATGTTAGTGTGGGGACGGCAAAAGTGTTAATGGCTTTAATTTTATTTCTGGCATTGAGTTGTGTTTTGAGGATGTTGTGAACGCGAGCACAGTATGTTTTCTTGAGTGCGTTTCTGATGTTTGCGTTGTCAATGACGCGCGCTTGCTTGAAGCCCAGGTACCTGTAGGTCTCTCCCTCTTCCATGGATTGGATGGCCAACCCATGGTCCAGTTCAAAATCCTCCAAATTCGTAGTCTTCCCGCGTGTTATATGTAGCTTGCGGCATTTGTCGATTCCAAATTCCATCCCAATGTCTTTGGTGAACTATGTTGTGACTTGTAGTAAATTAGTAAGTTGTGCACTGTTTGTGGCGTAGAGTTTAATATCATCCATGTAGAGTAAGTGTGTGATTTTGTATGGTGTCAGAGTGCCTGAGGTAAGCTTATAACCGTGTTTTGTGTTGTCTAGCATGTGGCTTAATGGATTCAAGGCGAGGCAGAACCAAAGAGGACTCAAGGAATCTCCCTGGAAAATACCTCTCCTTATGGGAATGGGGACTGTAATGATGGAGGTGTTGGAGGTGCGTAGGTGTAGTGTTGTTCCAACTCTTCATCGTGGCATCCAAGAATACCGTGATCTTGGGGTGTACTTTGTAGAGTTGAAGAGTGTGCAAAAGCCAGGAATGGGGGACTGAGTCAAATGCCTTCTTGTAGTCGATATACGCGATGTGTAGGTTCCTATTCTTCGCGCGCGCCTGGCGCAGGATTACAGAGTCAATAAGGAGTTGCTCCTTACAACCCTGGGAATTCCTGCGACAGCCCTTCTGCTGTTCGGAAAGAATGTTATGTGTCTCGATGTGTGTGTAAATTTTGTCTGTATGGCAGGAGGTGAGGAGTTTGTAAAGTGTGGGGAGGCAAGTGATTGGACGGTAATTTGCAGGGTGTGCTGTTTCAGTGTTCTTGCTCTATAGGTAAGTGATACCCTGTGTGAGGAAAAGAGGCATATGTTCTGGGTGTTGGATTATGTCAGTGAGTGCAACAGCTAGCTTCCCATGCAGGGACGTGAACCTCTTGATCCAGAAGTTCTGAACGCCGTCTGCACCAGGAGCCTTCCAGTTGTGTGCATGTTTTAGTGCTGTCTGTATATCTGCGAGAGTAATATCATGGAAGGGCATGAAGGGTAAGTGTTCAGCGAGTTGTTCTTCATCTGTGATCCATGGTGCTTTGTCATTGTGAGGGATGGGGTTGGACCACAGAGACGACCAGTATTCATGTAATGCCTCGCTGTTGGGTGTGTTTGTGTTGGGTGCAGTGGAGGGAGATGAAAGGGATCTGTAGAATTTTTTCTCATTGTAGGGAAAGTATTGTTCTGTTGTTTGCATAGAGTGCACTGTTTGTATCTTTGTAATCTTTTTGCAAGTGCACTGAGTTTTTGTTTTAGTGTGTCGAGATGTTCCTGAACCTGGTTATGATGGTTTGAGTGTGAAGGGCGAGTGTTTATGTGCTTGAATATCTTCCTGACCTGGGACATAAGTTTCTTTGTTTTGTTTCCTGCACAGTATTGTGTGAGCCTGGTTATGTCTCCTCTAAGGTCGCTGATGCGGCCTTCAAGGCGACGTCTCCAAGGGGGGATGTATTCTTGTGACCGTGCAGTGGTAGGTATGTGGTGTTGTTTGATTCCAAGTGCCCGAATGGTTCCCTGTGCCGCGCAGTAGAGTGTTGTATGTATGTCTTCTAATGTTTGGATATTGTCAAGGTGTTGTGGGATAGTGTGTGTGTTGAGATGGTATATGACTGTGGCGAGTTGTTTTGATGTGTGTAGTTTGGGGAGTGCAGGTCTGAGTGTGGGGTCTGTGCCTGTATATTGTGCTAGTGCGGTGTAGAAATTATCATGTGCTGCTTGTTGTATGTCATTAGTTGTATTGTTGGGGAATGTGGACTGAGGGGTAGAGGCTTCTGAGGCTTCTGTGTTTGCCATAAAGGTAATGTCTTCTGATGGGGTGGGGTGTGGTGTCCTGTGGTTGGATTCAGCGACCTCTTCCCTAATTTGTGCCAGTATGCATGGGAGAATAAGATTGTTTACTACTATAGAACGTCGCTGATCCGCTACCCGCTGCTCGCTAAGCCCTAACGATGGATAACGTGTGGTGAATGCATGGTGTAGTGCCTGTCTGTATCCTGTGAGTTGAGTCCCTAACTGTGTAACAGTGTAGAAGTCACGCATAAGATCCTGGTTCATCTGTGATGACCATCGGATGCGCTGGCGTGGTTTCCCAGTCTTGGTGGTCGCCTGCTCTGACACAGACGAAACACTTCCGACTGTTCGGGCTGGATGGTGTTGCCCGGGCATTGTGGTAGCCATACTACAGGATGGGGTGCCACTTTCTCCACCACCACCTGCGAAGACTGTAGTATATTTTTCGAACGTAGACCTCTGCCTAACCCCCGAACGCGGGTGACTTTATCCTGCGCCACACCCGATGCAGCATGATCTATATTAGAACGAGTTCTCATCATGGATGGTTGGACCCTTTAGCCTACCCTAAAGCTAGTGTAGTTCCCGCCCCCACCGCGAGGAGGTAGGGTCCATGGGGGCTTATTATTATTATTATTATTATTATTATTATTATTATTAATTATTTTGAATTATATTTCCCGAGAGAGAAGTACCGTCTATACTTTGATTCTTTCTCTTTCTTGGTGCAAATGATAAAAAAAAAAAAAAAAAAAAAAAAAAAAACATTTTAAAACTACTTCCATTTCTGATCAACAATGACATTCCTGTTAGGCAACATTAATCCCCAAATACTTTAACATTTTTTAAATCTGCAAGAAATGTAAGGACTGCACGATCTTCTATTGATGTTTGGAAAAATTACTTTATTTTTGAATTATAATTGCTAATTATTATTAATTATTATACTTGTGTACTTAGGAAACAGACTGAGGAGATATCTTTTGAACTATTCAAACTGTTTTCAAAATCCAATCGTATCTTAAAATAGCAAAGATACGTAAGATATTTTTCCGCCAATAATAAGGCTAGAAGTTCAGTCATTGAAGAAAACTATTCTAATATCTGTTATTTTTATATGTTACTATATATGTTATTATGTAACTATATAAACAGCATCAGAAGTAGTTTGAAATAACTTATAATGTCTACCAAAAAAATACTATTTTAACTTGAAAAAAATTCTTTTCCTAAGAAAACTTTTTATGTGCCGTTAAATCAAATTGAGAAAGCCAACTATGGCGCACATAAAAATAAATATTATTTACAATAAAATAACACAATAAAATAACACAAAATAATACAAATTCGGATCCCCCATTTTAGGTTCCTTTATCAAGTAAAACCTCCCTACCTTACAAGTTTAAAAATCTCTTCCCTAATCGGGAGTCGTCAGAGAATAAAATATTATTTTATTGTAAATAATATTCATTTTATGTGTGTCGGTATAGTTGGTTTTCTCAAATTCTTTTCCTCTTCAAAATGCTCAAAGCTATCATAAAGACCTTTTATAATAGGATGTAAGGTATACGGCCCAAATATCGCCCATCTAAGAAAACCTGCCCATATTCTTGTCATTTATCTTCTCAGTGGCTTCAAACAATCACAATATATCATATGAACCTTCACTTACATGTTCCTGAACCAATTATAGATATAACTATTATTTTTTATTTTTCCTCAATTTTTGTTCAGTCAAGAGTCATATTTTGAATTTTGTGAAAGTATTCCAAATATCGCCCACACCATTAAATACTTTGTTGTTTTGCACTTCTTTGCATTTTTTTGTTTTTTCTTAATCTTTTTGCAATTCTTTTTAGGTGTTGCGAGCTTCCTTTTCTTTGGATCTTCTAAGTTCAACCCCTTAGGACTTAAATTTCCTTTTGCTGAGAGAATTCATTAGAGCAATTTTGAATGGTGACCCACTCTCAAGAGTGGGACATTAAATGTTTTGGAAGCTTTTAGAAGGCCCATTTCTTTATTTTTTACAGCTGTGACAACATCCTTCATCTTGACTCTGTCCCATGTTTTACGTTGAGACATCTGTCTCTCTCATCTCATCCATTACAGCTTCGAACCTCAGGCTGGGTCTGTTGGGAACATAAGCCTCTCCACCTAGTTCTTATCTCCCAACATCTTTCCGCTGTCACCCTGTTCCAATCCTCCCCCCTCTTTCGGACACATTCCTCCACTCCTCTAATCCATTTATCTCTTGGTCTTCCCCTTGGTGTTTTCTTCTGTATCCTCATCTCATGCATCCTCCTGGGAATCCTCTTCTCCTCCATTCTCTTTAAGTGCCCATACCACCTCAATCTAGATGCCTCAATCCTTTCCTGCAGGGGCTCCTCTTTCACTATCTCCCTAATCCTTTCGTTCCTCACCCTATCTCTTCTAGTAACTCCTAACCTACCCCGCAGGAATTTCATCTCACAAGCCGTCAATCTGCTAACCTCTCTTTTCTTCATTATCCAAGTTTCCGATGCGTATGTCAGTATAGGGACGTAATAGCATCGGTACAACACTTCTTTACTTTTTTGCGGGACATCCTTACTCCACACCAAACTCCTGACGCATCTTAGGAAAGCTTCTGCCTGTCTGCCACGTTCTGTGATCTCTCTGTCATTTCTTCCATTCTCCTCCACCACACTTCCCAAGTACTTGAAACTTTCCACCCCCTTCAGCAGTCCTCCTCCAAGAGTAATCCCACTCACCGGTCTATTCCTTTTCCTGGTCGTCAACAGAATCTCACATTTACCAGTGTTGAATCTCATCCCATATTCTCCCACCGTTTCCTCCCAATCCTCCAGTTGCTCCTGAATCTCCTCCTCCTTGTTTCCCCAGACCATCAGATCATCTGCAAACACCATTGCCTTCATCCTATCCTCTCCAACTCTTTCCGCCACCCGCGTCAAAATGTCATTCATGACCACAATGAAGAGCAGGGGTGACAGTGCACTACCCTGTTTCAGACCACTCTTTTGTTTGAACCAGTCAGTTCTTTCCCCTCCCACTTTCACACAACTCACACTTCCACAATACATCTCCTTCACTCTACTAACAGTCCCTTACTCCATTACTTCCCACACTCTCCATTACTTCCCACACCTTTTTCCTACACACACTATCATATGCCTTTTCTATGTCTAGAAAGGCCAGAGACATCTGTAATAAACCAAAATAAAATGTATAAATAAAAGTTCCAAATATCGCACAGTGGGCGATATATAGAACAACGAGGTGGGCAATATTGGGCACTCTCTAGCTTGTCAATTTGGCGGACGCTACAGACAAACCGGCTACCTCTAACAAGTGACAGAAATTATCAACAGATAGATCATTTCTTTCACTATTTCACGATATTAGAGGGTTATGATGGCATGAATAATTCATAAACTGCAGTACTTAAAGAAACAGTAGGTTCATAACTTCAAGAATTCACAAAAAATTAACGGGTTGAACTGATACCACCAAATGAACACAGCGTGCTAATGGAAGGAATGGCAAATTGTTTCCATCGGTTCCCGTGTGATAGCATCACTATCCCGTCCTACATCGCCCTGGGCGGTATTAGGAACCTGGGCGATATTTGGGCCATATACCTTACTTAAAAACTTCCAAACGGAAACGCTCTGATTTACTGCTGATGTAATTTCTCAGCTTTTCTTTATTTAATTACTTAACATTCTCACAAGGAGGAACTGAACAAAGAAATTTTTAAGTTTTTATTGTATATAAGTTAGAAAATTAAAAAGAAATGATGTCTGAATAAACAATTAAATGAATGCAAATGAATAATTACAATGGAACGATTCGTAATAAATCTTATTGATTCATTGGCTGAAGAAGATGGAATGGAAACTATTCATTTTTAAAAGATTTGTAGATTAACTCTTAAATTTACAAAATAAATAAGTTTTGAATTTGAGTAAATATAAACCATCGCTGTGTTAATAAATTTCTAAGGACTCCGAAATATAAAAAAACAACGTGAATTTCACTGATGCCTGTTTTTATTTAGTTAATAAACAAGAGGACGAATTTGTAGTTGTAAGTAGATATCTTTTGTCACATTGAGAAGCAAAGGTATTTATTGTTTCATTAATATTTCAGTCAATTAATTGCGATCCAAAAATTGTTCTTCTCCGTTAAATAAAACAAGAAAGGAAGCATTTATAGCCGTGTTCGAGGCAGTATATTTATGGTTACTTTGACTTCTAAACGAGCGGATGAAAACGTGATGCAAATATGTCGGAATTACTTTTTCCTTTCCGCTATGGCTTTTGAATATGTAACAACACCAGGTAATAACTCAATTCGGTCGCGGAAGTTCGGTTTTAGTGATAAAATTAGCTTGAAGAGCATTTCAAAGACCTGATGGAATAATGTGGTTTTAAGTTTCTCCTTGTGATGTCTATTAGGTTCTCTAACAGTTATTAAGTTTTGGGCTGCGCAACTCATGTATGCAATTCAAATTATGGCTAATAATAATCAAAGAATGTCAAGATAGTTCACGTTCACCTCAAGATAGTTCACGTTCACGAGTTAAAGCCTGGTAATGTAGTTCTAAACCAGTCAAACCAATCTTAGTTTTTTTTTTTAATTAAAATGAAAAATGAGAACTATTAAAATCTACTGTCATAAAAGTAGTAAACTATTATTTTCTTTCGGTTTTTCCTAAAAATAATTTCCATCCAAGTTGACTGTATTTTTTATGATTTGACAAAAGTTACTTGGAGCAGTTTCAGAAGCTAATATTTCTTCATCAAATACAAAAATAAGTCTTTTATTTATCATTATTTAATTCCATTTATCTTAATTTAATCTAAGGTTGAAACTGTTTCGTTCTTGGTGTCTGTTGGACATTTTATAAATACAAGTTGAATTATATTTATTATTATTGTTGTAATAACAATAATAATTGAGCTTCTGCAATAATAATAATAATAATAATAAAGGAACATTTCCATGCAAACAAGTTCCAGTTTTTAAAAAATGAGACGAAACATTGAGAAAAAAAACCTGACAGAGTAATTGGACCGTTTTCCTTTCATTTTTAAACAAATTTGCAGAAAAGAATTAAATTCAGATTTGAATTAAATCATAAAGAACTTATTTCTTTCTGTTGCAACATTTTCGTTTTCAGTATTTGTTAAGAATTTTGTTTGTGGGATTCTTGTCATTTTAAACAGAACTTTTTCTAATTGAAATCAATTATTTTTGTGATAACACATTAGAAAACATTTAAGGCTCTGAATCTAATATTTCAAATCTCCTTTGATAGATTTTGAAAATTCATTTCTTCAAAATCTGATTTATTTCTAGTTTTATTTTGTGAAACGAATGTTGTACTTTTGGTTTGAGGTTTGGTTTCGAGGAATCAGAATAGCAACTGTTTAATATTTCATGGATAGAAATAAGATAAAAAAGATAAAACTCAATCAATTTGTAAACAGAGAAACATGGAAGCATATTTAATGTTTTCGTAAGCTAAATTTTATATATATATATATATATTTTTTTATAATACCAATGTAAGAAAAACTTTTTTTTTGCTATAATTTCTTAATGAAGTATTAACTTATAACTTTTGCTTTACTTATGTGTAAATAATGCATAAATATTAATTCATCTGATGTTTTATTAATTACAATCTAAATTACAGTCATGCCTTATTGTTACATCATGGCAAATAATTCCAATGATTATATGTCCACCGATTGTTTTCTAGTAATGATGCTTAAGTTTTAACTTCTGCGCAGAATCAGTTAAATATAATCAGGCAGCATCAGTTAAGAAACAATGTCTTGAATAAAAGAAACCAAAGTATATATTTGAAGTTGTTCTTCTCTTAGGCAAAAGGAATTCAATGTATTTATCTATCTATATAAAATATAATGCTTTAGATAGATCTCTTCGAAATCCTCTTATCAATATTCTAAAAGCAGCAGAAATAATTAGAATGTAAACTTTTATTCAAATATGTTATTTTATTTCAACATGAAAAATAAAATGTATGGGAACGTATTACAGAATTTTCAAGTAATACATTTTAATTGTCATTAAGTAATTCTATTTTATTTCAGATGTATTTTATTTGTTCAAAATTTAATTGTATGAATTTATGTTTAAGTTAAGCTAAGAAACATTACAGAATTTAAAATTAAAATTGTTTAAATTTAATTTAATTTAAAATTTACAAATGATTTAATAACGAATAAAAGAGAGAGAAAAAATGAGCATTTAAAGGCATTTTCTTTAGTCAAATAAAGAAAAAAAGTTTTTTTGTTACTTATTTATTTTATTTAATGTCAAACAATCTGTATTAATTCTCTGTTCAAAGAAAAGAGAATAAGCAAATGTTGTATTCATCGAAATTCGGAGGCAAACGTTGCAATGAAGCCTGGAAGCAATGGTGTCGTAGTGGCAGCCATTGTCTCGATGGGGAATCGATTAATGAGGAAGTTGGTCTCTTGCACACGTGTTCCACATGAACCCCTGCTTAAATACCTGCGTTGAAGTCGACCTTTAAGAGACTGCCTTACCAAGCCATTTCCCTGGATGACGTCATTCGTTTTTGCCTATGACGTCATTGCCTCGCCAACTTACGACAGCGAAACCTTTAGCAAATCTAAATAAATGAAAGAAAACTCGAATAAAGTAAAAAGAACGGAATTCGAAAAAAAGGAGAAGAGATAATAAGTCTCACAACCGAATAAACGATGCTCTTTTCTAATGATGATGCTTATCTCAGTTTATCAAAGGAAATTTAGCTAATTGAATAAGAAGAATTCCAAGACAGCTGCTTCCAAGTCACGGTACAAAGTCTTTAATATTTTTTTTCCAAGAATTACCGCCTACAAGAAAAACATAAGCTAAAGCCAAAACACTGCAATTAAGTTAATTAATGAAAAAATAATTAGTTAATTAAATATAATTCGTCTTTGGAAATGATTTGTCACCAGAGAGTATTATTTAAGTTATTTAATTGCAGGATCTGTTCAAAATTAGTATTCATTTTATCATCAAAATAATATCAAGGAAAATAAAAGTGAAGAAAATCCAAAAGACAAATAATTAGGAAAAAGTTGAAATTGAAGAATCTTAATTTAGACTCAATTATAATAGTTTTATTTAGAAAGTGAGGTTCTTCTGTTCATTAAACTTAAAAGGAAATGAATTAATTAGACTTGTCTAATATCGCGCAGCAGTACGACATCGCATGGACTCTGTAGTACTCTGTGAAGATAGTGAACACCACGCATCCTGCACAGCCTGCACAGCCCCCACAATTCCCTAATGTTCGCTGATGGTGGATTCGTAGCAGTGATGGCACTGTAAAGTGCATCCCACATGTGTTCGATGGTGTTTAAAATCGGCGAAAGCGGGGGCCAAGACATGATTGCAAACTGAGAGGAATATTCCTCCAGTTCATAATCGGGTGATTGTGACCTTGTGCGTTGGTGCAATGTCCTGTTGAAAAGAGGCCGCACTCGTTAGGGTAAAGGCAGGATAGAAAGGGTGGAAATGATCCACAAGAACGTAGCGCTACCGGTCACAGGACATATGAGGAGTCCTTATGTGTGTCAGCTGAACACATCCCACATCGTTGCAGAGCCACCTTGTAGGCATGCGGGATTCAGTAACGTGTGGAGTTTTCGCCAAACCCGGGGTCGCCCTTCCGCTCGAAAACAGTTGGAACCGCGATTTGTCGGATTAAGCTTCATGTTTACAATCATCTACAGTCAAGTGGAGGTGTTCTCTAGCCCAGGCGAGTCTTGTGTTCTGTGGCCAGCAATGGCATCAGGGTAGGCCGTCGCCTTCGGAACCCTATAGAATGCAAGGAACGTTGTATGTTCGCACGGTGATGTATTGGCCCAAGTAGTTGTGCTGTTATTTGTGGCAATGTTACACTTGGGCCGGATGTTATAATGTCTGCCAGATGCTGCTGTCCACGTTCGTCAAGGGCTTTTTTTTTATCACACCGGTCTCTCATGCTGGATATTTTTCATGATTTCGTGTAGTTCAGGTACACCCTTGAAATTGTTGAATGTATGAATCCGAACTTCGTCTTAATTTCCGAGAGGCAGTGACCCCAGGCCCCTACAATCAAACCTCTTTGGAAACCACTTAAGTCCTGAAAAGCTACCATCCCAGCTGCGAATGTTACTACTTGAGATTGAGGAGATATGCCGTTATATACATACGTCGTTTGCGGACGATTTGATGAACCGCGAGGGTGTAGTGGCACGAAATGAACATGGTAACATCCTTCCAAATTCTTTTGGCATATTAATTATTGTAAAAAAAAAAAACGAACTAAAGTTTACGAATAATCGAATTACATCTTTGTAATTGGAATATTTTGTAAAACAATGTGCGCGCTCGTGCCTGCAGACGTCCATCAATAAATGAATTTCACAACAATTCGTTCGCCCATTGCTAGGCAATAGGAATATTGTTGCTAGAACAACCCTGTCCACAACAATATAATTTCGCACATGTGTTGCCAGGCAACAAATTTCCGACACTTACAAATGGATTTTAATATTCTATTGCATGTATTTTTTAGAATTTCAACTTTAATTTATTTTTATTTTTAGTTTGAAGATTTAGTTAATGTATTTTTTTCCCGTATAATAAGCGATGTCTAATTATTTTATTAATTCTGTGGGTTCAAATAGAAATAACAATTGGTCTTGATTTAAAATCGGATAAAAGAAAAAGAGCTCAATTGAAATTCTAAACATCCACAGCACTACGATTAGTCTAAAGTCACTCTTGATTACGTAGTAATTTCATTAAGTAATTATCTAATTAACAACCATTAAGTTATTAATAAAACGAGGTCAAATGATTGATCTCGCCGTCCCGTGGATTAGTGATGAAATTTAATCCGTTCCAAGTAAACTTAATATCCTTTTTGTAATTTCTGTTTAGCGAACCTAACTTTGCCGGATGTAATTTTGAAGGAAATTAGATTAATCTCCTTCATTCAAATTCCTTGGCTTTTAAAGGACGAAATATTCGTAATCTAAATTAGTTGTTAAGATATTTAACTTTTCATTTCTAATAACGGAATAGAGCATTGATGGAACTTTTTTCAGAAATTGACTGAGAGCAAAGTGTCATTTACAATTTATTTTAAAAAGTTATTTAAATATTTTTTTATTGAAGCTTGAAAAAAATATGGATGATTTGTGTCCGTTAATTCTGATGACTTTTTTTTTACAAGAAGAGGAATTTCTTAATTACTTGGAAAGAAAGAAGGGATACATATTCCTTGGATGATTAATGATCCCTTCGTTTTTAATTCCTTCTGTCGCTCTCAACGGCATTCGACAAAGATTTCTAAGCCAATCGAAGAAATCATTTCCTACAGCGATTAAATCTATGACGTTGATTGGATTTCCCTTGGAAGCATCTTTATTCCTTTCCACAGATTTCAAATGAAATTAGAAATGAGTTTTAATATCCGCTCAGCTTCTTTCAAGAACAAAAATTCATTTTGAGAATTTAGTATGCTTTATTTCTATACAGTATCTGAAAATACAAGTTTTTTGTTTTGTTTTGTTTTTTTAAAAAGTGAAAATTAAAACTTTCATTAATTTCAACTTTCCTTGAGTAAATTACCTTTTTTCTAGTGTTTGTAATTTTCAGACTCACTTTGATCCATTTTTGATACAACGTAGAAATAATTTTCTAAAACAGAAAGTCTTGAAGATATCATTCAAAGCGAAGAATTCTAACAAACAGATGTTTCTTAAAAGGAAGAGAATTTCTCTTGATTTATTAAAGGTTCAATAGATGACATTCCTTAAGGTAGAGAAGTTTCAGTTAGGTTAAGGATAGGGAAAGATCGGATGAATCTGTTTTCTGCAGTCAGACCACAGCAAAGCCCCCCTCATTCTGTCCCTCATAAAAGGATCATGACAGTGACAACGGTTAAACCACAAGAATAAAAGCCATGAAAAAATCCTGTGACTTACAAAGGATCGGATGACCTTAATTAAAAATGGAATAGTGTTTGTGGTGACGAATCTTCTCCATCTGTTTCTTACCAAAGCTGAGCAATGACATAAAAAGGGTTCAGGAGATTCCTGATTCGTTAATATAGATATTACTTTGGCAAATGCCTGTAAAAAAGGCTTGTAATCATTTTACAATGTTTCCGCTTTGAGGATTGAAATTGCAATTCAACGGCCAGGTATTTTAATAAATAATGTGACTGGCTCATCCCTTGCAGGGTAATCCAATGTCTGTGGAACTGATTTCCCAGGACAGTCCCAAGTAATCGTTTACCAAGAGGATCGTTTACCATCAACAGGAGAAACCTAAAAATGGTTCCGGGCCAAAAGGAAGAAGCCCTCTTGGCCAACAGATCTGCCTTCTCGTTTCCATCGATGCCAACGTGTCCAGGAACTCAGTACAGAAATTAATAAAATTTATCCTGGCCAAACAGTTTAAGGCTTCCCTACAGTCAGCAATAAGTTGTGATGTTCAGACAGGATTGTAGAGATGATGCAGTGCAGCCTGGACTATCTGAGCAGAGAGAAATTGTTCTATTGACATATTGACGGTTGAGGGTTTCGTAGGCACAAAAAAGAATAGCAAAAACCTATGTCTGAAATACAATGCAAAATACACCTTGAGCATGAGAAAACTCAGCTCCTGATCTTAGCCCATACATTCCAGCTTTCATCTTGTCTGCCTTGGATCCGTCTGTAAAGCAGGCAATGGTCAAGGAAGGTAGAAGATCCCTTTGCAAGTATTGCTTCTTAGATAATGCTCGATAAAATTAGGTATCATATCCTGAAAGAAAGCATAGTTCTTGTGGCTCTCTCCAGATACTGGAATTATTAGAAAAGCTTTGAAGCCATTTGCCCTGATTTACAATTCTAAAGGTCGTATTTCTGATTTGATGCTCAATAAAGAGATAGAGACAGGCAGATCCAAATGTTCCTCTAAAGCGGCAGTAGATGCTGTCCTTATAGCTCTGGTGATACCCAGACGTTGAACTCTGCCTGACAATGTTTAGCCTGGTCCATCAAACAATGGATGCATAACAAAGCGCAGGTCTAACAAGGGTTACAAGAAGCCAATAGTTAACGTTTGGTTGAAGACCCGATGAATTGCTAAAAGCCCTTCTGCAAATCCACAAGTCAATGTCGATTGACTCCAACATACCTCAGGTTTTTAGATTATGTAATTTTGGACTTATAGATGGACAATGGACCCAGTGAATCTATTTCAATTTAAAATTACAAAAACTATATATAAAAGAAATTGTAAAAAAAATAATAATCTTTTATTTTTCTCTTTGATGTATTTTAAGAGAATATATTGAACTATATATTATTGAGAAAATAATTCGTTTTAATCGGATTTCATTCTGAAGACTCGAGGTGAAATAACTTATTTTTTGTACCGTTACGATTGAAACTTTTGATTCCTCACTCCTTAGATTTCAAGGAATTTAAGTTAATGGGTTTCTATCTGTGAATAGGAGATCAGTTCGATGGGAATTAAGTCCATCGACTTAAAACTTCCTTTTTCCATTTATGGAAGTTTTTTTCTGACTGATTTTAGATGAGTTGCATTTATCCTATTTTAATAGTTGACTATATTTTAAAGTATTCATATAGCTTAAGATTTAAAACTGAAGAATTCGGTTAAAGTATTCTACTTTCTATTCACAATTGAGAAAGTGGGAAAAAAAATTAAATATTTTAAAAAGCGATCATGTAAGATTTGAAGCAATTGAAAAAAATTCTAGATCTTCAGTGACATTAAGAATGGTTCCTTCATTTGCCATTTTTTTTTTTTATCGTAGTATATATTTCATTTCTTTTAATTTTCTAAACTTATTTCTTTTATGATAAAGTTCTCTATTTAAATTCATTGAATTTTTTTCCCTTCTCCCAAATGGAAGAAATCGAATACAAATCTATCAATTGAGAAAGCCGTGGTCTTTTCACACGAAGCCTCATTTACTGAACCATTCAACTGAGCTAATTGAAGAGCGGGAAAAAAAGAACTTAATTGAATTTTCAACCTTTTCAAAAAAAAATTCCAAGATTCAATTTCAGTCTCATGTTTGTGAGGGCGAAGAACGGAGCTGACGAATTCACTAATTCCCTTTTTAGCCTAAATCTCTCTTTCTCTCTCCCTTAATGAGGGGGATATTAACACCAATTCAATTAATGTCTCTCGACATAAACATACCCAGAGAAAGTAAAAAGAAAATAGACAGATTCTGCTTAAAAATTTATATTTAGGGGATGATTCTTAAATGAACGATTCCTTCGTTGTAAAAGCTGCCCTTACGGTGTGACTTTTTGGAATTCACTGGAGATATTTCTCTTTCTTAGGATTCTCTCTCTTCTTTTGTCTTCTTCCGAGCAATAACCCTTGGAGCAATTTTCACCCACACACTTAACTGCAGGCGGATGTCATTTGAACCCATTCATAACAGAAATGAACTATTTTGAAATGGCTTTTATTTTATTTTTGGATAAAACTTTCTGAAGTCGTCAGCGGTTTTAAAAGTGGAAAGTATTTTTTAAAACATTCAAAATTTTATTTATAAACAATTTAAACAAAAAATATCACATTTTCCTTTTGTATAAGAGGGAATAATAAAGTTAGAAAGCAAAATTAAAAATTAGGAATCTGAGAAAAGTGAGAGTAATTTATGGTTTAAAATTGCTTGATTTGACTAAAATGTTATTGTCAAAATGAGATAGGTTCCCCAAATTTACATCTTAAGAAATTTCCTATAATTTTTACCTTCAAATCTGAGAAATTCTGTAGCTGGCAGCAGCTTTGAGAAAATTCCTTAAAATTCATCAATTTAGAATTTAATTCTTGAACTGAAATAATAGAGAATTCAGATTTTTACTTCGTTTATAATTTATTTCAGTTGTAAGTAAAGACATTCAAAATTGTAATTATTGCCAGGGATTAGTGGATGTAAAATATTGAACTTCGAATTAAATTGAAACACTAACAGTTTTCAATTCTTTACGTATTTCTTATTTATTTATTAAATCGTTTTCTCTTGTTGATAATTGTAAAAACATTGTAAAATTAACTGAAAGTAAGCTATTCGTTAATTCCTTTCGATAATTTATTTTTAATTTGTTTTTTGTAAGCTAACTACTGTCTTTGATATAAACTCTAAAACACCCCCTTGGGTATAGGTTTTTCTGTCAAGCACTTGTGTATTGCAGAAAACAACCCTGACGAGGGAAAGGCCTCACCTATGAGAGCTACAGTTCGTCTAACTTAGGAAAGCAGTCCCTTCAGGCGTTGGGACTGAGAACTTGAAAAGTAGGGGTGAAAGGATATCAGGGTATTGTTGTAGAATTAAAAAAAGGTCTTATGTGATTCTTTTTTTAGTATTTTGGAGAATTCAGCTCTTCGGAAACATAGTTGCTTAAAAACGATAATAACGAGGTCAAGCTCTGCAAACACTGTTGTAATCTTTCCTCCCCACCCCCATTATACCCTTTCACCCCTATTTTTTCAAGTTCTCAGTCCCAACGCCGGAGGGGACTTTCTTCCTAAGTTAGACGAACTGTACTGTGGGTGGAGCAGACGTGGGTGGATCACACGTGCAGCTGCTCAGGAAATATTAACAAACCCAAACTCTTTTGCCTAGCAATTTCGTGGAGGCGCCACACTATTTTTGTTTTTGACATTTAACACATGCTTAACAATCATTATTTGTGCTTTATTTTGAAGCTTGAAAATGTTTGTTTTGCTTTAGCTCGACTATTTTATTTAATTTTATTAATTTAATAATGTTTATTCAAAAAAAATAACTATCGGTCGTTGTGGTTTGTGGAGTTACTCTTCAGCAAGGTAAACGTAATAATGCACCCGAATTATTTAATTTTTTAAAATATTAATAAATTTGTCTTTTGTATTTATGTGCATGCTTTCTGTTTGTGCTGCCATCTTTTTTTTCTTTTCTTTTAGTATTTGCTAATTTTTTTTTTTTTTTTTGCACAAAATTTAATTTTATTAATTTTTAATAGGTAATATCTATTAACCCTATTGCATTAATGAAATTGTTGAACAAAAATTAAACAGTTATACAACATTTCCGACCCTGAAGATGAAAGTTTTGCAAATTATTTAAATGAATTGATAAATCATAAATTAGATAATGTAGTTGAAAATAAAATGTCTGATCTCGAGCATCCAAGTGCGTCTAAAGAGGATATAAACCATCACCGTTCGAAAACAATGAAACAATTGATCAAGTGAGCAATGATGGTTAAGGTACAGGAATGGTATAAAAATGTAGAAAAAACTCCTAAAAACAAAGCAAAAGCATTCGACTGACATACCTTAGCTTTGCGCTTAAGTTGACAACAAAGGCAATAAAATAGTAAAAATTAAGCAAATCAAACAAAATACGTTTGAAAAACTGAAAAATGCTATTAGGTATTCAGGTTCATGATTGACATTTGCGACGCAGCACTTCTAAGCAGCTGCAGAAATTGAATTTGAAAATTTCAAAGCATCATTAAAGAACTTGAAAATGCTTTCAGAAGTACTTCAAGAAATGTCATACAATTGGTAACTCACGGGAGTTAACAAATGAAGCCATTATAATTGACAAATCAAACCCTTTTAACATTGAAGACAATATACATATCATTGACAAGCATTGACAAGTTGTCTCCTGCTAATGTTTGAAATGCTGAGCAAATTCCTTTTCATTATGAAATGGTAAATTCTAGAACTTTATCTTTTTAAGGAGAAAAGACAACGTAGGAAAGAACTCATTCGAAAGACTATTAATCCACTTGGTCGTTTTAGTCTTTGCACAAATTAATCCTCACCCATTCGACTGTAATATTTCTTCTATTGTTACTAATCCACCTCAACATCAAGAGCTTTATTAAAATTTGGAGTATATTCCTTTGACAAATGAAACATTTTAAAGAAATTCAGGTTTTAAAATAAGATAATTTTGAAAAAGTAAAAGTTATTTACCTTTACAACTCAACAATTTCTTGAAAAGTCTTCAAATCTTCAAAATAAAAACAAAATAAACGTATAAAACCATACATTTATTGAAATAAATATTTCTTAATTTTCGAAAAGACATGACTTCTTTTCTTTCTCAAAGCCTAAAAAACAACAACAATACGTTACAAACAAGTAGAGGAAAACGATACAGATATGAGACATTCATGAAATTGTATTGTTACAACAATACTTACAAATGCTATTCTCCTAATTCTTTAATTTTCACCTTATTTTTACAATTTGAAATACATATATTGTTAAACTCTTTGGCCATTTCCACAATAAATTTGTTTACATTAACACCTTCATTTCTATTAATATTTATCTTTTTGGTATTTCTAATTAGTAGACTTTCCATGGTTTTTCTCGTTTTACAATCTTTTTCAATACATACAATTTTGATTTCATCTTTCACACAATGATTTTTATTCATACAGTGTTCAGCCAATTCCGATTTCTCCTCTAATTTGTTTTTTATGTATGAATTATGCTCCAATGCCCGTTCTTTTATTGTTCTTTTGGTTTCTCCAAGATAGAACGCATCACAAATCATGCATTCTATTTTGTAAATAGCCCCCATTTCCCCTTTTTTGTCACTTGTATTTATTTTATTACAAATAAATACTGTAATAGAAACCTACATCAATGTTAAATTTCTTACAAATCCTTTGCAGTCCAATACTATTTTTATTTAGGTAAGGAATAAACACTTTTTTCCTTTCCTTATCCATATCCAATTCCTTTATTTTGAATGTGTTGAACTTTTGGATACTATTATCGATAAAAATTTCAGTATATCCATTTTTCATTAGAATTGTTTTCATTTTATCAATTTCTATTTTGTAATCTTCTTCACAGCTTGATGACCTATCAATCCTTCTTAAATAATTTTCAATGATGTTTCGTTTTATATGAAAACTATGTCCTGATGCAAAGTTTAATAAGTGGTCACTCCTGAATTCTTTTCTGTAATATTTTAAAACTATTTTATTGTCCTTATTTATTAAGCATAGGTCAAGGAAATTTAGTTCCTTATTTACCTCCTTCTCCATTTTGAACTTTATGTCTTTATTTCTTTTGTTTATATTTTTGAAGAAAATTTCAAATTGTCGATCAGTGCCAAACCAAATTATTAAAATATCATCCGCATAACGAAAATATTTTAGATTATATTTACATTCATTAAGAAATTTATATTCAACAATTTCTTTTTTTCAAAATAATGTAAAATAGCAAAAATCCTAAGAATTGCGAGAGGAAATCAATTGTCCTTTTATTCTCTCGACGTTTCTTCTTTACAAATATTTTATTATTTCTTTCTGATGCCTACAGACATTTTGAAATGATCACTTTCGATCCTCCAATGAAATTGTTGAACGATGACGGTTTGAAATTGATTTACTTTGTGTCACTTTTGACATTGTGGGTCAGAGATACACGATTTGGATAAAAGAGATTGTGTTTCCTATTGATCTTTAAAACAAGATTTACGGTCTGTCTCTAGAATTGAAGTCATCAACGGTTTCAATATAAATTTTATGTAAAATAATTTAAAACTTTAATTTATCACGATTGAAATTGCACATTAATTTAGTAAGGAAAAAGTATAGAAGAATAGTTTCATAAATTAGCAGAAGAAAAAGTAGTTTTTAATTTTTGGAAGAATTTTTTTATAATTCACTTTGTATTTGAATAAAATGCATACAAAAAAACTGGGGGATTTTTTTTTTATTAAAAACATTGATATTGTCAATGAAAATCATGACCAAAAATGTGCCTTTTTCATTCAGGTTTATCAAAAAGAAAATGTATTTATCATTTTAAATGTTTATAGCATAATAATTTTTATTGAAATTTAAACAATAACGGATGAAATATTAGTAAATGCTTAAACGTTCAAAATCTACAAATACAAAAAAACTATCTTTTTATACTTTTTTTTTAATGAAAAGACAATGTTTTATTTCAAATTTTTAAATCTGCTTTAATGTGAATTTTTCTTTTCTTATTTTTCTTTGCACTTGTTTGTATGCAACCATATTTGATTTTATTAATATCTTGATGATGTCAAAATATCTCTAAACTGACAATAGCCACTGGAAGAATTTTAGAATTATTAAAATATTTTTGTTTCATTAACTGTTTAATTGAATAAAAACGTTAAAAAAAAGAATGAAATTTCTATACAAACTGTGGAAATTAGTTTTAAAGTTTTGAAATTTCTGTTAAAACTCAATAATAGTAGAAGGAAAACAATGGAAAAGGAACCATCTATAGATTTATTCTGGGTTTGGAAGCCCAGCTCCAAGAGAGGTCTTTGGAACGTGACATGGAACAAAGCCAAGATATATATTTTGTCTTAAAATAAACACATGGAGGACTTCAAATTTCCACCCTCACTGTCGCTTTTGCAAAGAAGATATTTATCAAGTCATTGAAGTTATAAATAATCAGAAAACTTTAAAGAAAATAAAGATTAGACATAAAAAAGTATGTGGATTAATAATTTAAGAACAGATCCAAATAGGATCTGTTGAACATCATAGAGGAAGGATAATTACAAGAACTGTTTTCTGCTCTTAGAATGATCGATCATTTCTTTTTATAGGTAAATTCAAAATCAGAATGAAATATAGTGAAGGAAAAAATTAAAAAATTTTCTTTTATCAAAGAATAAAAAAAAAAAAAAAAAAAAACATGTTTAGGAAAACAATTGACAATTAAAGTCGTACAGTAAAAGTGCTTAAGATTTTTATTATTCTATTCAGAGTAGACTAATTAATAAAATTTCAAAAATTACAGTTCAGTTCATGAAAGAAAAGCTTTGATGACGTCATTTCTTTATGAATTGATGTTTCTAGGACGTGACAGCGCCATCTATTGCTAAAATTCGTAACTGAATCTCATAAACATTGCGAAAACATTCTGGTTTTTGTATTCTTTACAGTTACGAATATATTTCATATTATTGTTATTATTTTAATAATTTTATATATTTTTTAAGATTATTTATCAACAATGCTTTTATTTGTATTTTTTTTTTACTTTAAAAATAAATTATAATAAGTGAAATAAAGTAGAAATACATTCATTTCTACAATTTGAAGTAAATGTGTATCTCATATAGTTATTTAATCCCCTACTAGTTCCTGCATGACATAAAATTAGGCGCTGTCCTTTTGAAGCAGGTACTTTCCGCCCTCGACTATTACTTTCATTGTTATACCATAGGTCCGTAAGAGCATTCACCTCTTCAAGATTCACGAGTGTCTTTCCTTCAGATCGTAACTGTCGGATCTCCTCAAATATGCGTCGATCTGCTACAAGGTCAGGCCTCCTATTAATTCTTCCGTACTTCATTCTTAGTCACGTGCAGAATTCGTTTCAAAGATTTTGCTTCCGTTGAATTCAATCTTTGACTGAATATCAAGTGTTGGGTATTTCATTCTCACGAAAAATTACAATGATAGTGGCTCTAACAAACAGATAAGTCAAGGTCTTTCGTATCCAACATTGGCTTTACTCGAATCTGATTCTTTCCGGGAGTGGAGAATGGTTTCCCGCTCTTAGTCTGATCTTTTCCTTTGAGGACAATTTTCTTCACCGTCGAAGCGGACAAATCTGTTAATGTAGCCGTTCTATCCACTGCTTCAGAAATACATATTTCATCACTGACTCTTAAATATTGAAAAACGTTCCAAATTATACCCTTGGATTGGCTGTGTAACGTTTTCTCTCGCTTACTGACAGTAACTTGATTTTTCAAAGACGCCATTTCTAGTTTTCACGTGATTTCCAGGAGAAAGGAAGTGATCAGATTTTTCCAAATAAGGAAGTTTTTTTTCAAACGAACTCAACTGTAAATATTGCATTGATGAAATATTGAAGATGATAGGAATATAATAAAACTTCGTACAATATGGCAATTTTCATTTATACTCCCTTTATTCAATAGATCTAATTTCTTATTTTTATTTCTTTTTTCATAATGCATTATTTATTCTAAATTATCATAGTTTTACATAAACAAAAAAATATAATTAAACGAATGCGAGTGCATTGAGGTGGGAATATTTACTTCTGATTCAAAATATATACAATTGTACACACAATAGTTAAAAGATAAAAATACATATTTACCTCTTAACTATTGTGTGTACAATTGTATATATTTTGAATCGTACGTTATAACACACGTAAAAAATTCTTTTAAATATTTACTTCTAACAGAACATTTTTTAATTTTTTTTGTTAATAAATACTTTTAAACCAGAATTATATTGTTATAAATAAAACTGACACTTTTATTGTCAGTTTATGGAAATAAATCAAAACCTAATTTTATTGCAATTAGGCTGAGAAGGTGCGAACATATAAGAATCGCACTCTCGCTCCCGGGACCCCACTCTATAGGTTCTTATATATTCGCACCTTCTGAACCTATCATCGGTGGAGTTTGTCTGGCTGATGAGTCCTAAAGAGGACGAAACGGCCGTCCCTGGCTCTCTCCGGTGGCAGCTCGAGCTTCGAAATCTTTTTCGGTTCCTTTGTGCCTTCCGTAGTTACTATTTTGTTAAATTATTAGGCACGTAAAATTTATTATAAGAATAATAATTTATTCTTCTTCTTTCCTTCCCCATTGTTTTCGATTTTACTAATTTTTCGATTCCGCACTTCAATAAAATGTTCTCTTTTATTCTTGAAGCGTTTTGTCGTTGTTGAAGGAAATTTCGTTGAACTAAATCTGGAGACAATGGAATAAAGAGTAATCCGATGGCGCAAGGTTAGGCTGTCTATGGCACTACAATCTCTTGGAATTTACAGTGTATGACTATATACTGGAAAATACTGGAAAAATCACTGATTATATTTTGTATGAATTATGTGATACTGTAGTTATTACGAAAAGTGTTCCAAATTGATTCTCTGATTCCTGTCCTGTGATTTCGGGATTCTTTCTAATTCCATCTTTGTCTAACTAATTATTCTATTTAAAGATTGTTCTTTTTCCTTCCTTTGTTTCTATGTTTCAAAATCATCATTCCTTTACTTATTGGTTGATGGAATACTAAACTGGTCCTATGATATCGAGAAAATTAATGTCAGCAAAATTTCTTATGTTTCTGTTACTTACGAAGCAGAATGGTAATTTTCATTGCGATTTCCTGAGGACTATGGAAATGAAGAAAGGGCTAAAGATTTTCGTAAAATAAATAAGAGAAGGATTTCATTCCCGAATTTAAACCAGATCACCTAATGAGGCGCTGAAGGTTAAAAACTTTCAGGGAAATGACCAGTCCGACACTCGCCCGCCTTTACTTCCGAGAAGAAATGCGACCTATTTTTCAGACATGGTTTTGTTCTTCAACAGGAAGTAAAGTACTTTTGCAATTTAAATCACAAACTATTTTTGAAGAAACTTATAATTAAAGTCGGGCAAATGAGAGAACGACTTTGACCATCAACTACACCCATGATCTATTAATCATTCCAGGGTCGAGAGAGAAGATAAAACATGGCGACTCTCGAACACAAAAAACCGTTGGAAGCCACGCAAAAACGAAGTTATTGCTAACGTTACTTCTTATTTCGAAAAGGCCTTATGACATGCTTACTTATGGCACATCAGAGAAATTGTTTTCGATCGCAGTGCCGTTTTTTTAGACGAAACGTGAGTAAACGAATCCCATCTTCGTCTTCGTGTTGTCGATCTCAGGAATGCAATGTCGTTAAAAAACCAAACGGAAAAGGTAGGGGACTAATTTTGAACGATTGAAACGAACGAATGAATAAAAATAAATTTTTGAAATTATATTGGATGAGAAATTAGAATAGTTCAAGAAAATAAATGTCGTCTTTTTTCCGTAAACTTCAAATTCCCTAAATGTTCACTTTCCCTCCATAAACACTGACATATACAATCGATTCCAATTCTACTATTGCGACATCTGGTGGCCACGGTCGTTCTTTGGTTTGCCCGAATACAGTTGTAATTCTAAAATAAATTTTGATCAATATTTAATTCATGTAGGCAGAGAAAAAATATCAAATCTCACAAAGGAAGTTCATTTGGTTTATTTTTTTCTTAGTTCCTTCATCGTTTTTCTTTCCTAAGCAATTGTAGGCGTCAAAAGAAATCCCATCAGTTTCTCTTTTCTTGCGTCTGATGATGAGGTTGAGGGGAAATTGTAACCTTTCACGTTGATAGCAACCTTCAGTCCAACCAAAACGAGTTCTTTGAATTTTGGAGATCATATTAAGAGAGGATCGATAAAATACTTCTAGAACATTCTCAAACAAGATGTGAAACTTTGTGCAGAAGAAAGTTATTCAGAATATGAATGTTTGTGAAAAATGTTTCTGAGGAATGTCAGTAGCTTAAAATAAAAAAAAAGATATTTGATTTAATAAAATCCAATTAAAACAGAAAGTTACAAATGTTAAAGTTATTTGGTATTAAAGCGTTTGGCGCCAGGTTTACATTTTAAAGAAATTGAAAAGGTTTAAAGATCATTTGCATAAACAGTCAAAAATAAGTTAAAAAAAAGTGTTCTTTGTTTGAAAAAATATGGTAAATAGCAGAGTTTACATATGATACTTACTAATTATAAAATTAATTTGTAATTTTAGAAAGGGTTTTGTTTTCATTAAAATCGATTGAGAAAAATTCTTAACTAATAAAAAAAGCTCAGTGAAGCTTTTTTAAAAAATAAAAATAAATTTATTGAAAAATTGGTGTAATTATTTACGTAACAGATAAATAGTTCTCATCCAACCAACCAAAAAAAAATCTAATTTGATCCAGAGTAATCTAATCCCAGGTGACCAACAAAGGTGTCACTTGTAATAGTTATTCATAATAAAAACCCTCATATAATTTACTAATAATTTTAATTCCCCTCATTTAGAACCACTGTTATCGTAATTAAAGCAGGAGTTTCATGACATCATGTCAACATAATAAATTTATTACTGCCACAAACTCAGTTACATATTATCAGTTTACAAGTTTTGTAAAATCACAGTAAACAAATTACAATTTTCAATGTCATTTTAATAACATTTTATAACATAACAGACTTGATATCAAATAGACATTACAAATTTCATACTATAATAGTACATTTTATAAACTTAATTGTCGTAGCAGACTAGATAAATTGAATAAAATCATTACAAAGAAAATTATAATTTTATACGATTATAGAAAACTTTACAATTTTAATGAAATAATAGCAGACAAATTGAGTTACGAAAGCATTCAACATTAATATAACTTTGTATTTTAAATTTCCAGTCAGTTATGTCACAACGCATTTTTGAAAATTTTATTTTATCACAAAACTCTAAATAAATTTAATGAAATCTCAGCAGGAAGTATTACAAATTTACATTTCCCAGTCATTTGAAAATTTACAGTTAACTATAGAAATGTATTATCATCACATCACTTTCATCACATTTTATTATTCTTAAAACTTCATAATTTCTACTGTTATTCTAAAACAAATTATATTTAAAATCGCTGCTGTCGTTTTTATAAATTTGGCTATTATTGTATTATGACACAGTAAATTAAGCTATGTTGACATAAAACTTGTAAATTACTAATTTCTTGTTATCACAACATATGTTAATTTTATTTTTAATTGGAAAAGAAATTACAATTGTATCTTGTTAAGCTAAATGAAACTACAATTATTATTTAACCATCTCTATATCTTCATTATCATCTAAAAAACTCGAAATCAAACACAAACTCCATCAACATAATACGAAATAAAGGACGAAATATTGAAGTTATGTTGATGGAGTTTGTGTTTGATTTAGAGTTTTTTACAATTATTATTTACAACCAGTATTTACATCAAGCTGACAGTATCTAGGAATCTACTGTCGTAAATTAACTAGTCATTAACATGTCATAAATTAAATGTGTTAATTTAGTGTTTTTCATAGGAATATTTTCTTTTTCCTATTCCACAATTTATTTTTTTTATTCTATTCACTGTTTATCATTCTCAAGAAGTTCGTGTTCTTCTATAAGACTTAAGAAAATGATTGAAACGTGATGAACGCTATCAGAATGTTTAGCTGTCTTCTATGTTATTGAATAAATCAATAGAGGAAACAGATTATTTGAAGAGCAACCCAATAATAAAATGTACTTATTTTAAACCTTCTCTGACAATATGGATGATTGTAAAGCGTATGCTTCAAACAAAAGGGTAGCATAGATATGGCAGAAAGTGGAAGATGTCCTTTCAAAGTCTCTTTTGAGTTAGTTTCATCTAAGGACATTCTGTTTGTGGTCTCCAGTTTCCTTTGAATTAAGCCTTCACTTAATCGCAATGGAATGACATCCAAATAATATACAGTAGAACCCGCTAATCCGAACTAATTGGGACCGACCTCAGTTCGGATTATGACTTGTTCGGATTAAACGGACGTAAGGGAAGTTATGTGGAATGAGTATTAATTATCGTTACAGCCACTTTACTACCGTGCAGATCATTATGTAGTTCTGCTGTACTGGTTTCTACTTTGGTGCTTACTGTATGAGTGTGAGTTGAGTTAGTGCTAATGTTATCTTGTTTTTATTACAATGTCTTTATTAACGTTAACTTACAGTAAAAAATATCGAGTTAACACAGTTCATGTTCATTAAAAGACAAATTAAAAATGTTTCATTTAGATGTTATTGTATTTCATCTGAATTTTATTTTCAAAACCTATTCGGATTATCCGAAATTTGGGCTTCACGTCGTTCGGATTAGCGGGGTTCTCCTATACTTACAATTATCTTTTAATTATACATCATTTCAAAACTACATGTACAGTATTTCTACTGAATTCTTCCAAGGAAATGTTAAGTTCTTAAGTATGGTTGCGATGATTTTTTGGCTATGTTTTGTTATTGTGATGTTATTGGAAGATAGTCTAAAGAAATTAAAAAAAAAAAAGATGATAGTTAAGTCAACTGTAAGATATGAATACAATCTTAGATAAACTCAAACGAACACTCCCTTCAAAGTTACTGCATTAAAACTTTAAAAACAGGAAGTTTGACAATTTTC
>JAFIDM010000006.1:24671710-24715822 GCA_023159025.1 Thereuonema tuberculata | reverse complement strand
AAAGTTACTGCATTAAAACTTTAAAAACAGGAAGTTTGACAATTTTCCAAAGAACACGTTAAATTTCTTTTCATTTTAAATACAAACTTCTTTGAGGAAATGTGAAATTTTTGCTTTGAGATGATGAAAACGTCTAAAAAAAATTCCAATTATTATAAACTAATATCTAAAACCATAAAGTAATTATTTAAGAAGAATTTTGAGAAACTAAAATTGATCAACGTATTTTAAGTCAGGTACAGATATTCTCCATAGTATAACCACTGAATATTAATTTGATTGTAAAATTCATTTTATCATCCCAATTATTAACAAACCTAAGAGAACTTCTTGGATGTTTGTTTGTTTGTTTTTATTTTCTTCATCATCTTAATATTTATTGATGAGTGAATATTTTAATTAATGTAAATCCTATTTTCAAGAGTAATTCTTTTTAATCCAGTGTCTTTAATATTCTAATTCCTTTAACATAAACAGTATATTGCTATTTTCGCTAAATATTCATGGAGATTAAGACCAGTTTGGGGTTTTTATTCTCGGAATATCTTCTCGGCATTAAAACTTCCTGTGTGTTTAAGATTCTTCAGTTGATTAACATTTTTCATTAACTTTTAATGCATCAAAGTGAGGAAGCGGTAAAATATTCAGTAGTTGTTTGTTATTTCGTCAGAATCCAAAAAAATAACAAAAAATAAACGAACTATCTTTCCTGAACTTGGGAAATAGATGACGTTATTAAAAATGTCTTAATTCTTTTATTTAAATTAGATTTTCTTAAAATAAGCTATAGAAGATTGAAATTGGTAAAAGAAGGAAGATATTAGGTTAAAACTTGAATTTATCATAAAAATCCACTGGAAAAAATTTAATAAGCTTTTGTGAAAGCAATTGGAACAATACAAAGTAAAATCAGAAGAATTTTACATTGCCAACTTTTTTTATTTTATCTGTTGAAGTTGAGCATTTCCTTCTCGCTTCGCTCGCTAATGCTCTGTGAAATATTTTTTTTTATTATTTTTATTTGCAGAACTATTATGCAATTAGAACTGCCTTCTTTTTATTCTACAGGGTGTATCAATTGGACCCAACCCCGTAACTTCTTCTTGGGGGCCATTTTCGAGAGAGAGTTATACGTTTTCACAAGACTGGAATGTTTCACCTGTATAGAACAGTGCACCTGATGTTAGTACGAACATCTCGTGACATTGAACACTCGTTAGTGACCGTGCGATAATTCACAATGGCAGGCAGGGAAAGTGGTGCGTTCTGATTGATTTCAAAGCAACGTGTATCTGTCGTTAAGTTGATTGAAGAGCAACATCTCTGCAGCAAGACGTTTATTTGATGAGGAATAAGGTTTTTCTCCGAAACGTGAAACAATGACTGCAATCAAAAACAAATAAGACGACACTGGTTCTGTTGCAATAAAACATGCTATGAAAGGGTCACACACCACAATCGCTACCCAAGAGAACCAACACATCACAGCTGAAGCGCTGGTGAAAAATCCTGAAATGTCAATATGAAAGTTGTCTATTGAAAAATTGATAGTGTCCAAATGATAGACTCTATATATCAATAAAATTAAAGTTTTTCTGTAACTATACATAACTTAGATTTGAATAAGTTGATCTTTACTTCTTGATAATATTGAATTATTCGTTTAAAAGAATTCCAGAAATATCCAGAATAAATTAGTTCAGCATCATCCTATTATTTTGTTTTTAAATGGAAATAAGATTTTTCTCTTAGGCCTACTCCATAACTCTATTCAGTTAGATGTTGTTATGAAAGAGATACAGTTTCTTAAACCGCAGGAAGACTCATTCCAAAGAGAATTCAGCCTAGAATTTAGAGCGAGCAATAAACTTTGCTATAATGCTTGCGGCTAGAGTTGAAACTCCCAGAATGCAACGAAGATTATAGATTTTCCTTTCCTGGCCGTTCGCTAACATTCAAATAGGAGAGAAAATGGCGGTCGCTGCTTCACATTCAACATTTCGACGAGGAAAAGTTCTCAACAGTCAAGCTAGGGAAATCGACGTGCAACGTTAAGAATAATTTCCTAAGTGACTTGGAGAGGCTGTCTCTCGACGGCGAAACGTCATGTATTCTTGTTATTTATTTGTTTAAATTATTTCTCACAGATTCAGGTGTATGGCTTCATTTTTGCATCCACGATAGAAATGCGCTTTGGAATATTTAATTACATTCAAAAGAAAGGGGACGGAATATCTCAAAAGATCAATCAGACGCTCGCCCTTTCATTCAAAAGTTAAAATTGTAAATAGCAGCGGTTTCAGTCTCTGGAAAAGAAATCATTAGGTAAACCCAACTGAAGTTTATACTTCCCTTTTCTTTGGGAGGGCTGATATTCCTATAATAATAATAATAATAATAATCGAAGCGTTGACCTTAATAATTCTTGTGTATTTCACACGCGCGAATGGAAAACAGAATTGATTAAAAGACAGAAGGAAGAAATTCAGCTCCTTCTCATCGATCGATGCCAGAACCAATATTGGAAACAATTCCCGACTTAAAATGGGGGGAAAAAATACATAAGAAAACAAAAAAGTTTATAGGAAGCAAAGGAAGGCGGGGGAGGGGATTTCCTTCAACCGAAAGTTGGATGAGTTTTGGGATTGAAAGGATTTAAAGATGAAACAGTCTTTAAGCTTTTAACAAAGAATATTCTCGAATCTATAAATGTTAAAGAAAACGTAGAATTAGGTTTCTCTCTGTTTTACTGTTATAAATAATCGTAAGAGGCCGTTCTGCTTCTGCTCGCTTTGCTCGCCAGAGCCTCTGCAACATTCCGGAATAAGAAAGTTTGATGAAAGACTGTTGTAAAGAAATTGAATGATTTTCGAATGAAATGTGTTTCATTTTAGAATAGTTAGTTAGTTAGTTAGTTCCTTCCACCAGGATAAAATGAGATGATAGTGAAGGCTTTGTTTAGGAAGATTTCACATTTTCCGTTATTGTTTATTATTTTATTTCACAGAAGTTTATTGTGTAACAGAAAAGTGTCAAAGAATTCGCCGATATTTTTATTCCAACATCAAAACTTCGAATTCGAATTCTTTGAAATTTTCTCTTAATAATCTCAAAAGGTGAAATGTTTGGCAAAATTGAATAAATCCTTGAAATTAAGTCTCTTTCCTCCCACGCAAAGGCAGAGATTCATGGTAACGCTTTGGTCATTAACTCTAATGACTGGAATAACATCAGAGACTTGAAAGCTGCTATGAAACAATTATCAGATGTCTTAAGAAAAGGTCACAGTGGCTCAATTTAGACAAAAGAAAAAAAAACCTAACTATTAATAATTTGTGAAGTGAGGAATTAAAAAATACACAAAATGAAAAAATTTAAAAACTAATATATATTAATTTTTCACTTTCTTTCATTTTGTGTGTTTTGTAATTCATCACTTCACAAATTTTAACTACACACGTAAATTTTTTTATTTATAACTCTTAATAACTTTGTTTTTATTACATAAGTACCATTTTACTATGATTTTCCAGGCTTTTGAGAATAATATTCTTTATTACTAAAAAAGTAATATTTAATAAAAGCATTTCTCAATATAACTTAAAAATTTTGCATCGTAAGAAATATACTGAACTCTAAAAATAAAATAAAATACCTCCAATGTGAAAGTGAATCAACTGACTAACTGCAATAAATATTGACTGATGAGCTCCAAAAAGCTCAAAACTGGCCACAAACAACTAAAATGTGTTTGTAGAAATCAGTAGGAAACTTTAGTAAGTTTTTCCCTCAGGTATTTATAAAATAGCTTTATTCATCAATAAGTTCGGAATTATATTAAGTATTATTGTTATTATTATTACTGTTAAAAACATAAATTATAATAACATTAAAATTAAGAAGTGAGATAGAGAAGTGCTGAATAAAATTTCCTAGTGGTGGACAGTTTATTACGTGGAATTCCATTTGAAAGAGAATAAACCACATTTTGTTTATCTATAGTTAAAGGCGTATAAAATTGTCAATTGAAAATATTGGATTTTTCTTTTAAAGGCGAGTTTCCTTAACTTTTATCTGTTTTTGTTTCCATTCCATCATTCGAAGCGTTTATTTGAACGAATGAAAAGGACAAAACGGAATTAACAACAAAGGAAGAGCTCGAATAGAAAGAAGGACGTGGACGTACGTGAGAGGTTCACATCCGTTCAAGCTCAGTTGGCAGCAAAGGCTTTAGTATTTGAAGTGATTGTTTTATTGTGTGTAAAAATTAACATCAGTTCAAAGGAAAAACTGATCAATGAAGAAGGAGTTTCAGTTGCTTTGTTTATTGAGGGCCTTCTACTATTAAGAGTGCGTACAATATCGAAGAAAAATATAATAAACAGAATTTCACGGACAGATAGTAGATACCAACTAGTCTATTGATATCAATGCATATTAATAACGACGGAATAATAAGGAATCAGTTTTACATCCGACGTTAAGATCAAAGGACACCGTTAGATATCTGAGGAGCAACTCAGCAATAAGTTTCTCGACCGTCAAAATAACGGAAGAGTAAAAGAATATTCGAATAACATTAATTATTTAAAACTTAGTCCTATACATGTTCAGAAATTAAAAAAACAAAAAATATCGGAACATATTAACTAATAATCATCCATTTTCCTCTATAGTGGCGCCACTTCCGGGCTATGGTCGTTACAGAATGACAGACATGAGATTTTAGACATCGTTATCGTTTTTTTTTTGTTTTTTTTTGTTAAATGGAAGGAATTAAGTGAGTGTTTTATTTTTTGAATAATTGTAAGTCTTCAATCATTGAAAATCCTGTTGAGATTCTTATCAATGTATTATTAACAAGAGAAAAAAATTTTTTATATTAATTGAAGTTTTACTTTTTGGTTTTATTAGTAATAGTTGTTCTGAAATATCTCATTTCAGTTTATATTTTTAATAGCTATTCTATTGTTTCTTATAATTGGATTTAAAAAAAAAAAAAAAACTTTCTAGAGAGAATATCTTGACCAGCTATTAGATGGTTAAAAATAAAAATATTTTGGAATTTTAATTTGCTATTTGTCGTTCGTTTTGAGTTGCTTACTAATTAACGAATGTTATTATCCGATTTGAGTTATTTATTAATTCATAATTGAGGAATTATTAGTTCTTCTTTGAAATAGAACTACAGTTATTCAATCCTCCATTCGCGCTCAAGGAAATAAATAAATAGAATATTCGAGATATGGAAGAATTACAATGACAACAATCGTAACAGTTGTCACCCCTGAAGTCTACAGTGGAATGTTCGGGAAACATTCCTTCGTCTGTTCTTCTCTTGAAAATAATATAATCTTACAATGAAACCTGAAACGATCTGTGAAATATCCGATGAAGACGTTTGTGTTTTATTTAATTATTGAGCGTTTGAATCAATTCGAAATCGAAAGACCTCCAATGTCCGTTTGTTTCTCAATCGTAAGGAGTGAAAATAGACAGTCTCTGCTAGATTGAAAAACAAAAATAGTGAGATAATTACAGCAAAGCCATTATTATTTCTATAATAATAAATTATAGGCGAAAAAAACAAAACAAAACAATTTTAGGTTTTAAACTGTTAAGTTAGATTATCTGAAGCCCCTCCCTTCAGAGATACGAAAAGACAAACATACAGTGCATAGACTCATGAACTTCACTATTACAAATTAAAATAAAATTAAGAATATTAATGTCTAAATAATTCTAAATTCGGAGTGGTTCATTTTATATTTACTTTGATAACCACAAATTCCTAATAAATTCCATAGATTAGCATTAAGGCAATTAAGCAAATTAGTACGTTTTAAAAGAATCTAAGGAGATATAATTCGAATCTATCCGTTAATAAGTGAGAAAATATCCGGTAACTCAAAATGTTGGGACAACCATTGGCGTATCGAGAAAGGATGTGAGCTTTGTTTGTTTTTTGGTTGAATGACCCACATAACCCTTTCCATCCATTATCCTATGTCCTGAAAGATTTGAATACAGTAAAAAAAGACTGAAACTAAAGTGATTTTTGACACAATTTGCTTTTCTTATATAAAAAATATATTCAAGTTTAGAATTTTTTAATTCAAAGTTATAAAAAAATAAAAAGTTAATAGGATTAAGTTAAATTACGTTTTACTTATTAAAAAATAGGAACATTTCTTTGATTTCTATAGTAATTCTATAGTATTTAAATAAGCTTAATTAATATATATAAAATAAAGTTCATTTATAGTGAAGTGGAATTATTAATAGAATTATTTTTTTCGATTATTATTTCTGGACCTATTTAAGAGTATGAATTTTTATCCCTTAAGGAATCTAAGCATTAATAGATCCTAAATATATATAAAAATAAAATATATCACGTTCCTTTTTTTTAGTTTAATTTTGATTCATATTTTTTTATTGCATTAATAGGAACATTCTATGATTTTAACTATCATTTATCAGTGATTTTAATTAATTTTTAGTTTAATAATTAATTAGACGAAGACAAGTGCTTAGCAATTTAGCCATATTTATTTAAATATTTATTTATTAATAGTTAGGTGTTGGAATAAGATAAATAGAGATATTTTTTTGTTTCCATTTATTACAACCCCGCATTGTCAGGTGACTCAGTCCGCAATTTATGTTGTTACAACAATTCTAAGCGAAAATTCCTTTCAAACAGTTGATTTTCGTTCATCAAAGTCAGTGTCACTTTCTTAAGAGAGTCCGGGCTTCTATTTTTGCCTTAGCATTGTGATGTTTCAAGTATTGGTTGTATTTTTTTTTTTAAAAGAGGATGGTGAGGAAACACGACTTACCTATTTTATTAATGGAATCGCCTAGTAGAGCTCATTCTTGCCTACGGAGCGGTAGAGTTTGGTCCAACGGAGTTAATTATTCAAACAAAACTATTTAAGAAACAAATTTTATATTATTTATTTTGAGTCTGAAAAAGAATCGTTAAATGGAAATCTTAGAATTTTTCTTTTTATAATTTGAAAACGATCTTAAATTAGATGTCGGGGGAGGGGTAGATTGTAGTATATTCCTATCAGTACCATTGAAGTGTTTTTTTTAGAACTGAAGAAATGAACATTTATAATTGTTCTACAGAACGAAAGAAAAGGTTGTGCATTGAAGGTAGTTAGTTAATTATAAATTAAGTCGTCGTGTTAAATTATTTATTTTATGTAGCTTTCAATGGTAATAATTTTTGAAAAACAATTAGACACTCAATTGACAGGCATAGATCGTACGACATGCACGGGGTTAGAATTTATATTCATAATAGTTGAAATATTTATCTTTAAGCTTATTTTATTATTTTTTTTTTAACAAAAGAAATAGAAAATACACTCTTCTTAACTGTGCTAGAAAATATTTTTCTTAATTGCTACGGGACAAAACCAAGTGATTATCATCTTGTTTGGAGGCATTTAGTGAAATATTAATTTACAAACTTAGAAACAGTTTGAAGAAATGGTAGTAGAGGATCTTCTAGAGGGGAAAATAAATGCTCTGTTAGTAAAATAACAAAATGAACTGATATTTTAATATAGACCGTTTTAAAACATTTAAAAGTAGTCCAATATTTAAAAAAAAAATCCAACATTTTTTATTTTACTTTTTATCCTTTTGTTGTTTTAAAGTAATAATTTTAAATTAGAGACTATCTGATATTTTATCTTTATAATATACACATATGTTTTTCAAAAATTAGAAAATATATTTTTTTTTTTTTATAATATATTCTGAAATTTTGATATTTTTCGTGAAGTCCTTCTCTGGGTCCCATTTTGTTCACAATATTACTTGTAAATTAACTATATTTCTCCAATTTTATACTTATAATTAGTAATTTAATAATAATAATAATGAAGGTATTGTATAATTATACCCTCTTTTTTTGCAAATTCACATTTTATAAATATAATAAAAACTTAAAAATATTTAAAACATCTTATTACAATATTTCTTTTTAATCATAAACTAAGAAATAACTTTTTTTTTTTTTAAATATAAATTAAAAATTAGTTGATTTCCAAAGTAGAGTTAAAAAAAAAAAAAAAAGACATTAGCAAAAAGTGATTTACAAATTTCTGATATTTAATGTTTGAATAATTAAAAAAAAAAATATAAATCACAAATTTTTTTTTTTGTATTTTTTTGTTTATTCTAATAAAATATTTTTTCTGTTTTTTTTTTATTTTTGAGTTTATTTTCCTAATAAAACGAAAATAATAAAAAAAATTCTTGTTTTTTATTGTTACAATGTTTTTAATCCTGATAAGATTATTTAAAAAAAAAAAGAAAAAAAAGAAAACAAATTCTAATTTTTTTTCTTTTGATAAATAATAAAGTTCAATAATTATTAATTTCCACTAATTTTTAAACAAAGAGGTATCTTATATTAAATGCTACAATTAATGCAACTTTAAAGATTATTTTTTTAGAATTCTTCTCATAATAAAAATAATATTTATCATCTGTGTTTATTTACTATTTATGTAAAAGTCTTCAAGTAAATTATTTCCTCCTCTGCCCTAACAAATACAACCTAAGCTTAAATAGGTTTCCCTTCAATTGTTTTAATTTAGGAATTTTTTAAAAATTAAAATTGTCCAATGATTCTTTTGTAGTGTCTCTGGAGGCTCGACCTATCGTCGTTCCGATACTTTCGTGTGTCTTCGGTTTCCCAGTCCTGGCCCTGGCAATCATTTGTGCCCTCCGCTACAGAGCTAAAAGAGCCCGAAAGAGGTCCCAGATGAAGCGACTCAAGGCGGCCTCGTAAGTACTTTTTATCATATTCAATCAATTAGGATTCTATTGGTTCTTTATCCACCCACTTGTAGTCAGTGAATGGAGATCAGCAAATATTATAATTTTCGTACGTTGGCCTATTAACAAATCGCCATCTATTTTACCAAGAAATTATGGCCTCGATTACTTGAACGATCTTACAGTATATAACAAAGGCTCTGAAACTGTGAGGCGCGGTTCGTTGTCTAAAGAGATTTTTAAGATTTTATAAAATCTTAGAATCAGAGGAATTTTAGCATCATTTAAATATCTTTTGTTTCACAATGAGAATTTAGTTTTTCTTATGTCTTTGGTTATAAAGAATGATTTCTCTTTTATTTTTAATTACTAATTTTATAATGATTATAAAAAAGTGAACTTTTTATAAAGTGAATTATTTTAATATAGATTCACTCTTTATGTTCTTGAATGTAGGAAATTTGAAAAATGGAGCTTCAAAATGGATCTAATAGTGAAAATTGAGAGTCAAATTTTGACTAATTAGAACAATTCACACAATGTGTTTGTACAGGATGATTCAAAATTCCCTGTAAAAACTTTAAAATTAGGTCAAGAATTCAAAAACAAATCGTATTCATAATGGAACATATGTCCGCAAACGCCATCCGAATGTGCTAGAGGGCACTGTTGGCAGCACATTAGTTAGGCAGTGTAAGTTGTCCTGCATTGATTTCTTCCTCTGGAGTTATCGATGAGACCCCCATTGCCTCTGACGCTGACTTTGTCGCAATAGTCGCTGTGGCAACTGAATGTGTCTGCGAAAGGTTTCGCATTTTTGTACATGTTTCGCAATCCATACATCAACGTTGTGAGGCATGCATTACTCTTAGTGGAAGGAACTTTGAGCACCTATGAATCTGTAAGTGTATACCTTACTTTCATATTGTAGACATAGGGCTAATAAACAGTATTCTATTTATTTGTTGTCTTCTAGCACATTCGGGTGGCGTATGCGAACATACGTTCCACTATGAATACGGTTTGTTTTTGTATTCCTGACCTTTAAAGTTTGTGGAGGGAATTTTGAATCGCCCTGTACAGTAATATTCTTTCAAACTTAACTTGCTACAATTAACATTGTGAGGGTGTTTAATAGACTGGGTTTTCTGTAATGTTTTAATTATATTTTAATTGTTATTTGAATTCATGTCTCTCTATGTATTTAGTTTAAAATTAAAGTTTTTAATAATCATATTTTGTTTAAATAATTTTTTTTTAAATTAAAAAGTATTAACAGGTTTTTTAATTTTTTTTGTTTTTTTTTGTTTTTCTTTTTTTTTGTGTGTGTGTGTTTTGGGACCATTCTTTTTTCTGTTTACTTTTAAGAATACATTAAAGAAATAAGAATTAGGCTTAGCTATGATAAGGTCAAACTTTTTCCGGGATATTTTCTCTTATTTGATTTGTGTATTTCATCGTATTTTTGTTTCTATTCGGGAAAGCCAAGACTCTTCTTAACGAATGCGTAAAATACACATTTTCTAAATATGATATTGTCAATTGAGATTCTATTGAACGAGATTGAAATGAAAGAAATTTAATTATAAAAAGAACTTTAATTATCAATTCAATTAGAATTAAATTCTTTCAATTCAACTAGAAATTAAATTCTTTCTTTCTTTGATCAACAAAGTATCCAATCACTTCTTTATTAGAATATTTGTTATTATTAATTTAATTTGTAATTCCAATAGTTTTTAATTATGGTTTCATTTTATTCTGTTTATTATCAGATTCATGTAGTTAAAAAAAAAAGTAAATACGTAAATAAAATAGAAATATTAAATAAGGAATTTCATCCTAATCTTAAATTAAGAAATTAATGACCGAGTGCACCAAACCTCAATTAACTTTGACGGCTGCATTGTGGACGTAGCTAAAATTTGTGGGGGGGGGGTGCTGCTCCAGAAAAATTTTAGCCTTTGTTTTAAAATTGTGTGAAAGGAAACAAACATGTATAAAAAGAAAACTTATTCAGATACATAATAAATTTCTTTTTATACATGTTTGTTTCCTTTCACACAATTTTAAAGCAAAGGCTAAAATTTTTCTGCAGCAGCACCCCCCCCCCCACTAATTTTAGCTACGTCCACAATGCAGCCGTCAAAGTTTGGTGCATTTGGCCATAAGACTTTTAATTAATCTTACAAAAATCTGAGACACACAACAAACTCAATATTTGGTTTCAATTGAAGTTCTTTGAAATAAAAATGAAACTAAATAAATTTCCTAGTCCTTAAGTTGTTTAGAAACGTTTCTAGTTATTTTATCCATTTACTCATTTTTTTTTCCGAATGATTGTTTGGTTCAACTGTAGATAATAAAAATCCATTAGACAACATAAGAACTCAAAAAACAGAAATGGCCGTTTTTCATTTCAAATACTCTTAGCTTTTGTCAACTGCAAAGGTAAGAATCGCTTAAGAATAACTGCGAAGGTAAAAAAGAAAAAAAAAAAATCTAATCTTAAAAGCAGACCATTTTCTTACTTATTTCCTTCTCAATGGGATCATTTCCTTTTGCAATTCCTTCTTTCTTTCTAAGAAGAGCTTAGAAATGTTTTGCAAGTACCAAGAACTTATTGTAGCAAAACGTCTGTGGATGAACAATACAGAAAAAGAAATCCACATCACAAAAATTAGAAATCCGTTATTTTTACCATTTTATTGAAGATATCTTAAAAATATTCGTAAAAGTTTGTAAAACTGGAAAATAGGTTTTAACTTTTTTTAAAAACAGAGTGAAATATCTTGACTTTATAGTCCTCCTTCTGTTCATTATAAGATGGTTCTTAATCCACGTTTGTTCTTTAAAAAAAGCGCTGAAACTACAAGAGAAAAGAAACATGTCTTGATTTATTAGTTACTTGTAATCTTAAAAAGGATTTGCAAAACTGTTACAGGATCAACTATTACCAATAGATAGCGGCATCGTTCTTGATCTTATTTTCTATAGAATACAAGAAAAGTTCTCTCTTGTTTTTATTCTTAATGGATTTGTTTTCTAATCCTATATATTTTTTATATTTACTGAAATAGAACTGTATGGCATTAACTCTTTCTGTAAATGAGATATTTTATTTTCTGATAATTTATTCCTGAACCTCACTATATTTTTCTTTGTGATTGAGATACCATCTTTCTGGCACTGAATTGCTTTGAATCTTCAATCAGCTGCGTCTATTTAGAAGTGTTTAGAATCCAACTGACTTCGTTTGTATAGACTTAGTCTGGCGCTGCTGTGCAAACATCTGTGCGTGATTTCAATGAATTTTTATTATGAATTTATCAGAGGAAATCAATATCTTGGTCCGAAAGCAAAAGCAATTCATTTGCAAACATCGTAAACCTTCAAACTGCTTAAAAGTGTTTTTGTTAGTTAATGCCACCTCAAGCTTTTAACAGTTCTTCAAAAAAAGAAGAAATTTAAAAACACAGTGTTTAATCTATGCCTTGAAAGCCTATAATATATGTATATCTTTTTAGTTTATTAACCAATATTGAACGATACAAAGTAGGTTTTTGATTAAATAAAATCTTGTTTAAGAGTTAATTCAATTTGATATTAAATATCTTTGAATGTAGATTAGTTTGTACGAAAAAAAATATTTCAGCATAAAAACTACGTTTTTATTATACGAAAAACAATATGCAAAACTTTTAAAATATGTACAGTACAGCAGAAACCTTTCTGCAGAGCAAGAGCCTGCCACTCATCCACAAATTCCGAGAAGGCCTATAGGATTACGATGCACAATAAACCTGTCAGTAATTTTCGACCTTCGCACTGTAGGGCCTATTGTACTTTCCCTGCTGTTGGCTTGGAATAAAATTGTTTTTTTTTGAGGTTTGTAATTAAAAAATTTTTTCGCGGAACTCGTGGATAATCGGAGCTCTACTGTATATAATAAAAATGTCTTATATTAAAAAACATTAAAATAAAATAGCTTTTTTATTACAATATTGTAGAAAATATTTCAGATTGTTTCAACATAATTGTTTTTGATAATTTATTCTTTTTCAACTCTTTGAAGTACGGATTTTTATTTACGTCTTTAGTTTTGAAGTGATGAGATACTTCTGCTCACTAAGTTATTTCTTAATCGTCTTGAGAAATGTAATCGTAGTCTTATTATCTCTCTTTGTTGAATAGAACTATTAAAATACTGGAAATGAACACATTTTGTCTTCACTGGTCAATAAAACAAAATGACCCTTAAAAAAAAAATATCAGTGGTTTTTCTAAAAACATTTCGAAAATCGAATCTTTACAAAAGATAAAGAACAAAATGAAATCTATTTGCCTCAATATGAAATGCCCTCAATCGAGGATGGGTTTTAACCAATTTGAAACCAGAGTTCAATTGGAATTCTCTGGAAATTTCTCACTTGTTTTGGGAATCTCAAGTATTCCATTGGCTCTTTATTAGTTTCATTCATCAGCATTGGATTAAGTGTTTAAAGGAACAGTGTTTGTAGGAGAAAGATTATCCAGACATTAATTTCTGACCTATAAGTACTGTTGTTAAAAATACTTTCAATTTTTATGTTAGTTTTCTGTTATTATAGGTAGAAAGCAAAGACTTCAGATAATAAAATGAAATAGTTGGAATTTAAATCAATTGAAAGCAAAAAAAAAAAGCAACATTTAGTACAGATTAAAGTCTAATGAAATAACATTTTTAAATTGAGATATTTCCGTGTTGATTGAAATAGTTCCTTATTCTTCAGTATTTAAGCTTTCTTTTTGCCAGTAATTTAAAATAATATCTACAAGCCCTGAGAATTTTAAGATTGTAAATTTCAAAAAAAGAATCTTGCTAAGGCATAGAATCTGCTAGGGAAGTCAGTGAGCGAGTGGACAATGATCCTCATATCTGGGGAATTATTAATCTTTTTTGTGTGTGTGTGTGTGTGGATCAGGCTTTGGAGTTAGATCAATTGTACTGGGACCAAAACACTGCATTAGATGGTGCTAGTTTTTTTTTTTTATAATGAATATTTAAAAATTATCCAATGATGGTGAAATTCAATCTAGAACAGTTTCCAAGGAGTAGAATTGTGGTCTTTCATTTCACAATTGATTGAGGATAGTATTACGCTCCAGCCGCCTCAGACTTAGCAACCATTACATGAATATCACAACCTAAAGGGAAGTCACTAAGGGAACTATTAGGATTGTTTTACTCTTGAAAAATAAATTAATTTAAAAAATAGAAATATTTAAGAATAAGAACAGAAAAATACTTAATTTTCAAAATTATTTTTCTACTCCTATCCTGGACTAACCGAAATTGATTATTTTTTTTTTCAACTGTATTTTACCAATCTTTGTTCCAAGAACTTTAATTCTTTCTTTAGAATCATTTCCTAATGTTAATGAATCAAAATTATAAATCAGTGAATGTAGGTAGTGAATTCCATCTCATTCCTGTGATAAGTTTATCTAAATATTGGCTGAATCACGTGATCTCTAGTATATCATTCGACTGTTCTTCATCAAGCACCGTCTTTTATCGTCTGCATATATCATTACATAGTCGCGTAAATTAAATAACTATTAAAAATTTCTAAAGTAATATATTTGTTCCTACATGTTTACTGTTCAATCAAATATAATTTCTTTAGAAGAAAGATATAACTAGTTTTTTAAATTGCCAAATACTAACGGAAATATTAAATGGAGATTAAAAGAATTATTTAAAGGGAAATTCTTTAAAGACTTATCTAATAAAACTTGTTTGGTTTGATATTCTAGAACCTTCTTCAATCTGATTTTTTAATTTTCCTCTTCAGCGTTTTGCAACTAATAAGAATTATTTTTTTGATAATAATTGTTAAACATTCAAAAAACTTGACTACGTGCTTTTTAATACTTTTGAAAAATCCTTATTGAAGATTTCATAGCAAACTAATTAGGAATTATTTGGATAATGAGATTTCAAAGAGATTAAATTTTTCTGTTTTATTTTTTTTTAATATTTTCAGATCAACAAAATTGAAGGAATATTCTGATATTTTCGTAGGTTATAGTCTATTTAACTTTTCTGATATTAACTTGTATCAGCTAATTGTGAATTTACTAATTTTTTAGAAGTTTACAATAGATAATCAGACAAAGGATTTCCACAGATGTAATTGTGATCACATCTATATTATGTGGAAGTCATTTATTTTATTCACTTGTTAAAATTCTTAAATATTAGAAAAAAATTAGAAAAAGTTTTACATTTTTTTATGTGCACTTTTTATTTTTTTTTGTACTTACCTACTTTTATATTTATATAATTATATTTATATATATATATTTGTTATATTCCAACATACAACTTATATTTTAATATACTCATATAAAACAACTAAACAATTTCCTATTTTTTTCCTTTTGTTTTATTTTTTTTTTCTTTACAAATATTTTGAAGAGAAATATTTTGAGACTTTTGATGATGAGAAATAATCGTAAACGTTTTATATAAACATCGTGGGAGGAATTTAGGAATCTCTCTTTTATCTCGCTGTTAACTTGAAATAAATCTTTTTCATTCAAAGATGTTGCTAAGATATTCCTCCAAAGATTTATCCTGAGGAAAAAAATAAACAACTAAAATTATTTTACTTTTTTATGATAGTTCTTTTTAGTAAATATTAATAAAAATCTACATTATTTTGTCACTTCCATATACTAAACTTTAACCCAAATGTACTCATTTCAGTTATTCTCTCTTTTTAATTAATGTTTTGTATAAAAACTAATATTTTTATTTATGTCAAAACTGAAACTTTTAATAGGACTGAGAAACTTTGTTTGATGAATGTTATTGTTAAAAAATTCATTGAGGCCGCTCTCGCTGGCACATGGATTTTCTCACTGGTTTTTTCATGGGTGAGTTTTTCATTGTGTATTTTTTCTTTTGAGAAACCATTGCGCTTCCGATGTAATGTTGTTGTTCTTCAGCTGGAAATTAAAGTTAATCGAAAACTAAACATCAGAGCTAATTTATTAACTGAGTAAAAATAAGATTTATTTATAAAGTCAGTCGTTATTAATCAAATAAGTATAAATAGAAGCGTTGAGAGACATCAGTTTTTGATTCTTAGCTTAGTATATAAATAAATAGTAAGTTTTAATTTTTTAAAAATCTAATGAGCAGTAGATTAAATTCAATTGGCTCCCGCTAACTGTTTTTCGTTTTTATTTATTAAGTTATTGAATTTCTTTCCTGTAATTTTATTTCTTCTAAAGAATTTTCAATATTAAAATTTGAGACCAATGTTCAAACTGACATCTCAAGACAGCCTGTTTCACGCTAACTTGGCGATGTATTTTTATGTTTTTTAGTTTAGATTTGTGGAGGTTCCATTTCTTTTCCCAATTTTCAATATTCATAAGTTAATTTTTAATTTGTGAACCGAGGATTTGAAGAAAAAAAATTCTTAATTTATCTTGATATGATTAGCTTTAAATTGCTTAAAAATGGAATCAAATGCGAGGTGATTTTTTTTTTTTTTTTTTTTTTAAAAAAAAATATTCTCCAAAATTAAATTACAAGGATAAATGTACTTTTGCAAAAAATATCTCAAAACGACAGATACTTTAAATTTAAGGAAGAGTTTTAAATAAATATATATAAATTTTATACATTTTATGTAAATTAGTTTTGAACAAATAATTTTCTTAAAACTTCTGTAATTCATGGGCATTAGTTTATATCATCAGTATAGACTGTTTTTTACAAACTTGACAGGGGGTTTGTTTTCTAGAGTTTCATTTTTTTTTTCCTAATTTAAGAAATTCAGGAAGTCTTATTGCTATGTTTTTCAAATTCGTTTTTATTTCACTTAACTATGATTTGTAACCATAATGTAAACAGTGAAAATGACAAGGATGGGAGGGTTGTCTTAGTATTCCTCATTGTCTTCACCGTCTCCTTCCATGGAATCCAAACCCACTTCTTCGTAGTCCTTCTCTAGAGCGGCCAAGTCCTCTCTAGCCTCTGAGAATTCTCCTTCTTCCATGCCTTCGCCTACGTACCAATGAACGAAGGCTCGCTTGGCGTACATTAAGTCAAATTTGTGATCCAGTCGGGCCCAGGCTTCAGCGATGGCTGTAGTGTTAGACAGCATACAAACCGCCCTCTGCACTTTGGCCAAATCACCTCCTGGAACCACGGTGGGTGGTTGATAGTTGATACCGACCTGGAATCAAGAAAGGATTCAAGTTCGATTCCCAACATGCATTAAAACTAACATAGTAGAAAGGAGAATGAAATAGAAGTAAAAAAAAGCTTCAAATTCAATGAATTTTAAAAATAGTTTAGAATGTGATTAAATTTCTAATGTGTGGGCAGTAATATCTGGTCAGTTACATTGTTATTATAACCTGAATTAGGTTAAAAGACGAATAGATTAAGATTTTCTACCGAAACTGATAGTTTTCTTACTGTTACCTTAAAACCAGTGGGACACCAGTCGACAAATTGGATACTTCGTTTCGTCTTTATGGTGGCAATGGCTGCGTTGACATCCTTTGGAACCACATCGCCCCGGTACAACATACAGCAAGCCATGTATTTGCCATGTCGAGGGTCACATTTCACCATCTGATTGGCTGGTTCAAAACAAGCGTTGGTAATCTCGGCTACCGAGAGTTGTTCGTGATAAGCTTTTTCAGCTGAAATGACGGGAGCATAAGTCGCCTACAAATAAAAACAAACAAACAAACAATGGATTAACTCTTAACACACATTTAGTAGCAATAGATAAACAGTTGTAACAAAACGTAGATGTATTTAATCATATGAATACCTTCTGTAACTCAAGTCATTCCACAAAATATACAAATCAGATTCTGCATTAAAACTTCACGTTAATTTCTTTATCTCCAAAGATTTTCTTGGGATGTCAAGATATTTTCGGAAAGCACTAAGAAGAAACCACAATGAAAAAAGAAAGAAAAGAATTTCACTTGGAATGTAGATTTAATATTTCTCACCAGTGGAAAATGGATCCTGGGATATGGTACGAGATTAGTTTGGAATTCTGTCAAATCCACATTCAGTGCTCCATCAAATCTTAAAGAGGCCGTAATGGACGACACAATCTGCCCAATGAGACGGTTGAGATTGGTGTACGTGGGCCGTTCTATATCTAGATTCCTACGACAGATATCGTAGATCGCTTCGTTATCCACCATAAAAGCACAGTCGGAATGTTCTAAGGTTGTGTGGGTGGTTAAGATGGAGTTGTAAGGTTCAACGACGGCAGTGGAAACCTACAGAAAAACAGATAACATTAAAGATAGTAAATCTTATAACTGTTTTACACTGTAAGGATTAGACAACCTAATTCATCATTTGTATGATGATTACAAAATTTGTTTATTACTAAAAAAAAAATTCCATACATCTGTCAGCTATATTTTCCTGCTTCTTCAGGCTACATTTTGAAAAAAATAATTGTATTATTCATAATTTTTTCTATAGAAACAATGGACAAAAACAATTGGAAATTTTAAAAATCAATGATTTAAAACATAAAACCGTTCATTAATGAATACTTAAAAGATTTTATTAATAAAATTTGTGGAAATTACTTTAAAAAGAAGAAGAATACAAATGTCTCTAAGAAAGATTTTACCAATGTAATAAAGATACCATATGGAATAGAATTATCGAAAGAAACAAAATTGGAATGAATCTAAAGTTAAAACTATAATGATCATGATGGGAGTTGTACATGAACTAAAGTATAGAACATGCTGTAAAGTATATTTTGGTAATACAGGAAGAACGTTGAATGAGAGAGTCAAAGCACATGTTAGTGCATTCAGGAATAATCATCCAAATATTTCTGAGTGGGCGGAACATTGTTTGATTAATAATCATAACCCAGACCCGGAAGTCAAATACCTTTTCCAAGAAAGAGACACTATCTCCAGATTCATTCTGGAAGCATGTGTTGTTATTAATAACTGTGACTATATTAATAAACAGAAAGGAATTGAAATTAATAGATTTGTAATTGAAAGTTTCAAAAAATACAGTATTGTAAACCTGCATAACCATTTATTTGAATTTTAATTTTTTATCAGAATAATGGTTGAATAATGAATCTGTTTTTAATTTATTGTTTGTTTTAACCGCGTTGAATAATAATTTGATACACTAGGAACCCTCGTCTTTTGTTGTAATTGTATACGACTTATTCTTTGTCATAACTTGCCTTGGTTTTAAATGTTTTCAAAATGTACCTGAAGAAGCAGGGAAAGGTTATTACCCTGCGAAATATCGCTGGTAAAAGTAGTAGGGAGTTTTTGAGTAATAAACAAATTTTATAATAAAGAGCAATGTCTTACATTGAGTGTTAATCTTCATTTCGAAAACCGGATTTAGAAAAACTGTTTAGATTCTATTGATAATTTAAATAGACCTCAAATTTTCAGGGTTTTTTTTTTTTTTTTTTTTTTTTTTTTTTGAAACAGAACTTTTAAGTTTTAATCATATATAGATATTTCTTATGATAGTTATTGCATTAGAATGTCAATAATGAGAAAGGGAAATCGAATTGTTCTCTCGCATAAATTGATTTCGACTAAAATTGTAAATAAATGAAACCAACTAAATAAACACAACTGGTCTCATTTATTGATATTTATTGAGAACAGCTTTTATTATTTTCTAATGCATTTTAAAACGGGTTTTAAATAGGAATTTATCTTAATTGTTTTATTATTGAATCTTTCATTTTCGCTTAATTAGTTGAGAGAGAGATGTAAGAACATTTACGAATGCCTAAATTAAAAGAAAAATATAAAAAATATTAAAAAATTTTATTATGTTTCAGTGAAAACTATTTCAGACCATAATAATTAAGCAGAATATCAACTAGGTAAAATAATTTAGTGTTATCCAGGGAAACAAATTGCTTAAAAAAATTTTATAGGATCTAAAATTATAGTTCTTATAGTGAATAGTATAGTGAATAGTGAATAGCAAATTGTAGTGTAGTCTTTTGACTGTATGCTGTGCTTGCAGTTGCAATTGCTGATATAATAGTCACCGTTTTTCCTATTCAGATGTTAACAAGAGATGACAGCAATTTGTTTTTTCATCGTAACATTGGGAAAAATATTTATCTGGTTCATAGCCTTCGTAATAAACCATCGAATAGTAAATGGACAGTATTAGGATAATATAAAATATAGCTTTATAGTAAAGAAATAATAATTGTTCTCATGCGTTTTGCGAAGTTTAATATCCAAAAATAATCTATTGGTATTTATAAGAAAAAAAAGCAGGTAAACTTTAACAATAAAGAATAATTAAATTAATATCCAAAAATTAAGTTTTGTTTGATGATGGATTAAAACCGTTCTATGACATTTTCACAAATTTATATATTTGAATTGGATAACTTGATTCTATCGAACTCATAATCTTTAATTTTGACGCGCATTTTAAACTTGTAAACCTTGGATTGATTAAAATGTTTAGGATTTGTTAACTTGTTCAGGATTTGTTAACTTGTTCAAATATTTAGTATTTGTTTGTAGTTGGATTATTTAGTAATGATGATATTTGTTTTATATAACCCTAATAGAATAGAAACCTAATTCTTTTACAAATAACCCATTTTCCTAGGTGAGCACAAAGCTATTAAACAACATATTCGCCTCCAGAGACATTTATATTCCAGATTTTTTTTTTTTAATTCCTAAAACTACAAACACGAACAATTCCCTCTAAGAGAAAACTTATTTGCATTTCAAAATGTGAGAAATTGAAAATGCAAGATGAGTCTTAATTAGCAACCCATATGGGTGCTATTGAGTTTGTTCTGTCCGTCTGTGTCTGTCCTTCGCTAACAACCCGAATGGAAGGTCGGATCAGCAAACGGACTTCACCATCGTCTTCTGACGCCAAAACACCGTATGAATGGGGTATTTTTGTTTATTCTGTGCAAATAATCTCTGCATACTCTGAGTTTTTAAAAGTTTTTGAGTGTAGTCTTGTTTTAAATATAGATATATATATTTATACACACCCATTTCAGAGATTCTCTTTAAATAGGTCAATTATTATCATTCTGTTTTTAAGGAAATTGATATAGTGCAGTGGATAAAGTGACCGATTCAGAATCAGAAGGTTGTGAGTTCGAATCCGAGCCCTTGAATACATTTTATTTATTCTTTTTATTTTGGAGATTCCAACGTTTATGCAAATAAAATGTTTCGTTGTCTGTTGTTTGAAATTGATTTCGCACATGTTCAATGTCCGCTTGGGTTTTAATGGGTCGCCCTTAATTTTATGCTTTAAAACAATTTGTTTTCTTATATTGCGAAATATAATTCACCTATATATTTATAGATGAATTATATTTCGCAATATAAGAAAAGAAATTGTTCTAAAGTATATATTTATAACATACTGACATTTTGATTTATTCTAACTTTTTAATAATATTAAAAATATAATTTTTTTTAAATTTTTCTAATTTTAATTTTTTTAATTTTTTTAATAAAAGTTAATAATGAGGAACCAAAGGCGAGGGGTCGTCTCTAATGACGATTGTAATAAACGATTAATGACATAATTTTTATTCAGTTTTTTACTTTTTTATTTTAAAAAGATATGAACACAAGTAGAAGATTGTGGCTTTTTATTTACTTCACCGTCTGCTAATTGAAGAGTTTTCTACAAAATTCGTGTAAATTATTGTAATTATTTTCTCAGTTCACGTCGAACTTTCCTTACAAATTAGTTGGTATTTGATAATTACTTTTGATTATACAAAACCCTTAAAATTCTTATCTTTCAAAAGTGTTATTCGTTTCATTTATTTTAAAATGAAAGATTATTGCTTACTTGTGGTGCGGGATAAATGGCAAACTCTAGTTTGGACTTCTTGCCATAATCCACTGATAAGCGTTCCATTAAGAGGGAAGCAAATCCAGAACCAGTGCCACCCCCAAAACTGTGGAAGATGAGGAACCCCTGTAATCCCGTACACTGATCAGCGAGTTTACGGATTCTATCAAGTACCAGATCCACAATCTCCTTACCAATGGTATAGTGACCTACAAAAGAAAACATGAGTGAAACACTACTCAATAGTATTCACAGTCATTAAGAGTATATTGAAATATTTCACAAATACCTCTGGCGTAATTATTGGCGGCATCTTCTTTTCCTGTTATTAGTTGTTCAGGGTGAAATAATTGCCGGTATGTACCAGTTCTCACTTCATCTGTAATCAAGATAGAGATTATGAGAAATAAAAATAATATTAAATTGATTTATTTGGTTAAATTTGATTTGGAAATGCTCAAAACGATTCATTTTAACTTTGACTGTTTAGTTAAAAGTTGGGAAAATAATAAAAGAAAATTAGTAATTTAACTGAAGGATCTTTAAACAAAAATTAATGGTATTTTTATCCACGGTCCTGGAATTACATTTGCATTGAAAACCTTAAATCTATTATCATATAATGAGTTATAAGAATCTATTAGGAATTGAACTCACGTCAGGATTGTCAGTATGTTGCTCTTGGTCTACATTTATTTTAATAAATACTTTTAATATTAGATTTATAATATCCAGTTCTGTTTTGAATTTGAATTTTAATAAAAATAATCTCTATTGGTTTTTTTTTAATATATCTTAATTATTAAGCAGTTTCCTTTTTTTTAATATTTTTTCAACTTCAGGAATTTTTCAAATTCTGTTTTATGGTTTTAACTTGATTTATTCTGAAATTATTATTTTTAATATAAAAACTTTATTATTTAAAGGCTTACAAATCGTATAATAGTTATTAGTAAATTAAAAGTCCTTGATATATAAAAGGTGTATTCATTTATTCAAAATGGAAGCGTCTCCTAAATATTTGATGTTTGTTTCGATCCATTTGAGGCTATTTAGAAAGTTCGTGTCCTACTCTGGACAAAATCGAAGGTTGTCTTAAAGAGGAGACGTCGCGTCGTTCGTAATGAAATAACGTTAATATTGTTTGTTATTAACAGACAATGACAGTCTGTCTGTTGTTACAAAACAATTTACTGTTGCTTTCGATGCATTTATAGTTAGTAATTAAGTCTAATAATATCTTTAAATTCAATGAATTTTTTGCGATTTTATTCTAACCACGGAATTAGTAATAGCAGTTGCTGCTGCATTATAATCATTTTATTATTTGGCATAAACACATCAGTGGTTAATAAACTGTTTTTATTGATATTTTTCTAATTATGTTGTTAAAAATAATTTAGTAATTATGGGCTAAAATAAGTGATTCTATCTGACATAGAACGATAGAAGGAATAATTTTCCTTTATCTTAATTGTAAGATTTATATTTTTCTCGTTTGTTTCTGCTGAAATTACAATTCAGTTTCATTATCACCGTTTGTTGAATTTAAATTTGAAAATGATTGACGGAAAGGTTTCCAAGGCAACCATGGACAGACATCGTTTGTTATTCGATTGATCAAAGAATCAAATTGAAAGATAGAATCTAAGTAAGTTTTATTTGAACGAAAGTTTAAAGAAAAAGTTAGTGATTCTTATCATATTAAAGATATATTTAAAATATAATTAACAAGAAACCAATCGATAAAATTAATGAAAAAAAATTTAATTCGAAGTTTTCTATTAATTGTTTGATTCATTTGAAAAGTCATTAAATAAACTTGTTTAAATATTAAAATTCAGATTCACAGAAGATATTTAGTTGTATTTTTGATTGAATTCTAAAAATTTGTTTGCGATTATTTGAAAATTTCAGCCTCAAATATTGAAATATTTCCACATTCACTTTTGAATTTATAATCCTTATATATTATTTCTCAAAGGTGCTTTTGTGTCGGTTCGCCATATCTCCCTTAATACTTCAGCAAAATCAATGATTGAGACATCATTTTGAAGATTACGTTCACCGCTAATGACAAAAATTAAATAAATTGTTGAAAATTAATGTTTTCGTTAAAGAAACTGTATTTTAAATACCTTTTCATAAAAATGGAGAAGGCGCCATCTATTGACAATGTGTTAACTAACATGCACAGCTGTTGGAGTTGTTTATTATTTCTCAAAGGTGGATTTTTTTTGCGAATTATTCGCACGGGTCAACTAGTTAAATCTTATTTAGAAAATTTCATTTTTATTTTTTTAGTTCATCACAAAGTTGTAAGATCCAGATCCTATAATGTCTTGTAATATTAAACTTTTCAATTAATTCTAAGATGAAGTTTTATTTTTTCTTTTCAATAGATTCCTCTTCCTTTGGAAATTGAGAGGATTATTAACTTTTTTTTTGTTTGTTTCATTTTGTGAATTCTGGTTTACTTACGTTAAAATTTTTCTAACTTAATTTTACCTTATAAAATAGATATTTTTGTAAGTTGAAATTCCTTCCTTACCGACTACAGTGGGTTCCAGATCTACAAAGACAGCTCTGGGCACATGTTTCCCTGCCCCCGTTTCACTGAAGAATGTATTAAACGAATCGTCTCCTCCTCCGATGGTTTTATCGCTGGGCATTTGACCATCAGGTTGAATCCCGTGTTCCAAACAATACAGTTCCCAACAGGCATTTCCTATCTGGACTCCTGCTTGACCCACATGGATGCTGATACATTCACGCTAAAAACAATTCATTCCATTAGTAAAATTTCTTTAATCATTTATTTTTCAAGTCGATACAAATAAACTGGTTACATTTATAAAATGAAGCCTACTACCTTGGCACTTTTTCTCTTCATAACAAATTACAACATTAGTTAAAACGCAACGTACGTTTCGGAATCACATTGACAGAATTCCCTTATCAAGCAAATATCCCTACCTTAAAAACCCGTACGTCCTTTATTACGTAGTTACACAGGACGGGTCCCGATACTTTTGTCAAGGCAGTGTAATGTTTTTATGATTTCCTGTTAGAAACTAAGTTATTCAAATCATAATCATCAAATAATAAGAGGCATATTTTGACAGAAAACAGTTTTGTTTTGTTTTTTTACATTATTGGGAGTAATTTTATTTTCGATTTGAAATCGAAAGCAACAGAAAAAAAAAAATTCTGCCGAAATCAAATACAAAAAAATACTTTCTACAATTGAAAATTGATTTTAAAAATTATATTTTTTTATAACCAAGAATACAAAATACAAGAATACAAAATGCTCCATACTGTTTGTTTTCTAATAAACTTTAAATATTTATTGATTTTAGACAAACAAGAAAGTCTTAGATACGAAGGAAAAATCAATAGAGACAGACATCACGCAATTATAACATTATCAATATTATATTTTTAGAATTGAAATTAAATACAATAATAATAATAATAATAACAATTTACATATTTAATTTAGGAGACGTTAATGTAATACTTAATAGAAGTTAATTGTACGAAATATAATGAGTTATTTAAAAATCGTTATTCATAATTTTTTTTTTATTTTTTGGTTTCTTAATCAAACTACTTATTTTTTAAAAAATAAAAATGTAGTTAAATCTTAAAAATATTTTTTTCTTTTTAATCCAAATTATTTTATATACAGAATTCAATGTTAAGATAATTCTAAAAGCTGATGTCTGTAGTGTCAAGGAAGGTTTGTGTCATGTCTGAAGTTTGTAGGCGGGGATTATTTGAGTGTGATCTTCCATTTATCTGAATCATCTTAAGTTTTTCTAATGATACAAAATATCCTTCACAAGAGGTGAAAAAAATGCACTCAGATCATTTGAAATATTTCACCTCCAAAATTTTAAGATTTATTTTAATATTAACTTAAAGTCTTAACTTAAAATTATGTGACTTAAAAGAATTTTGTGATTTTCAAAAGAATTACGCAGTTCTAATGAGAAGAACCTCACTTATAGAGAATTACGTAGTTTGAAATTGAAAAAAAAGTATTCCAATATTTACTCTTTTATAAAGATTAATAGGATTATAAAAAATTTTCATAAGAAATAAAAATAAAATACACCATTTCTAAGTATTGGCCTAATTATTCTAAGTTTTCAAGTTACAACTTTCATATATTATTTAGGAATAACGTATTGTAAACAGTTGATTGTTGTTTTCCGTTATCTTTAAATTATTATTTGTTTTTCATTGAGAAATGGAACTGAATTTTCACTCACCATTTTGACAATTCTTTGGTAATTGTTTCCTCCGAGTTTAAGCTGTGAGCAGAAGTGTAACGCTGCTACTCCCAGACGGAATGGATCGAATCACCCACCCAACAGTCTCCTATAGACCCTAGTTCGTCCGCATTGAAGCCACACGCTATCATTGGTGAATCTGAAACACTTCCAACTTTACGCAATAAATGTCTCGGACTGATTACTATATGACGTACAAATGTCAAAGAGAAAAAAAGAAAATCATTCAATCAATGATAGGTTTTGAACATTTTTTTTTCTTCCTATGGATTTTTATATTTGAAGGTTTTTTATTTTATTTAATTTCCTTTTTTTTAATTTTATTAATAATTATTTTTTTTGTATGAATTTACAAATTTCATTATTAAAATAGAAGATCAAAGGATATTATTAATATTGTATCTTCTATTTTAATAATGGAATTTGTAAATTCATACAAAAAAGAGAATTAATTATTAATTAAGGAAAGAATATTATTATTAAAATTATCTCTGCAGTAAAATAAATTCCCCGTTTTCTTAAGATTATAATAAATTTTCATTGAAAAAAAAAAAAACAAAGGAAAGAAATAAAATAAAATAAAGGATTTCACAAAATACGAATGATATTATAATTTTTGAATCTACTTATTGATTTAACCCATTTTATAGATCCTATAAATAGACGCAGTGACTGCATTTCTAACTTGTGTGCAGTAGTTTTTAAAAAAAAAATAAAAAATAAACCACCATCTCAGTCTAACAGAAACTTTTCAGTTAGAAGTAAATACGGAGTTATATTTACAATGTTTAGAATTCAAAGTGCTTATTTAAGTCATTTATTTTGAGGCTTTTTTTGGAATCAGATATTAATGAAGTTCTATTTGTGATCTTTACTTCTTTTTTTGTTTAGATAATTTAATTAGCAAATATATTTTCTGTATTCAATAATTATAACTTAAAGTTTTGATATATTCTATTTGGTTTTTAGAAAATGTTGAAAGTGTCATAAGAAAATGATAGAAAACTGTAGATAGAATAAAAAAAATAATAATAACTTTTTTTTTTAATACTCTCTTGAATAATAAAAAGAAATTTTATCAGAAACTTCCCAAATATTTATTAATATAAAATACAATTCAAATAGGAATTATTATAACATTAACAAATCGTTGATTTTTTTTTTATTAATTTTGCAGTAATTAGATGTCTCTTAATATTCTGAAATGTTAAAATTTTTATAATGAATTCTCAGAATATTTTAACTATTATTATTGTTTACGAAGAAAAAAAGTAGGCTTATGAAATGATCGAAAGTGTGTGTGTGAGTTTGTGTCCCTCAATAATTTTGGAACCCAGTGAACTTCCTGAACCTCGATATAAAAATGATTGATTTGTAATATCATTCAACTTAAAATGTCTGAAACATTTTCTTAAAAACTAAGAACTGGGGGCGAAATGTCCTCTCATAGTTACAACAAAAATTCGTTAACTTCTGCAGTAAATCCCTCAAATCCTATGAAAAGGTGCCCTCAGAGGATTTGTTTCTTTCTGATAATTTCTGTAACTTTCTAGAAACTTCTGTTCATTAAGAGATCTATGAATATGAAATAAAAGTTCCATTATCATATTTCTTTTTATTAAAACAATGGTGCTATTAACAGTTACTGAAACAATCAAGTAAATTAATAAATCAAGTAAAGGTAATTAAATAGACTTAACTGACGTAATAATATCTGGAGATATTTTTATTATTCGTAGTTAAGTTCTGAAAATTATGAAGATTTTTCCAAAAAGCAATTAGTTTTTATTTAAAACTTTTAACATTTGAAGGAAAAGGCTGTAACAATACTTACTATTTTCTGAGGTACGTTGACGATAAAATTTCTCTATATTAATAATGCTTTAAAAAAAATCATTAAAAATGATTTAACAGCACACATTTTTTTTTTCATAAAGAATTCACATTCAAGATTGAAGAAAGTTAATAAAGTCGAAGATATTATTTATCATTATAAAAATTAAGAGTTGAATTCCTATTTACTTTGTAAGCCTAATATTGTTTAGGCTTGAGTTAATTTTCTTCTCACCTGTGCTCCTCCCACCATTAGTCTATTGATTTCCCATCTCTTACCTATAATGAAAGCGTGAATCCATTTTGAGAGGCAAAAATAAAGCACTCCTATGGTTTCGACCGATTCATCAGTGAATCACTCCTGTAGCCTCTGACTTCTACCAATTTAATGGTGTGATTAAAACCCTTCGCTCTTCCGTTGCCAACAGAATTATTCCTTCCTCCCTTCACATCTTTTATTTATTTATTTTCTGTTCCCTTTCTTCTCTCTACATCTGTTGTTTCTAAATTTCTTTTTATTTTCTATTATTAATATACGAACAACAAAAAAATGCAATAACTATTTAATGATTCTAAATTATCTCGGTCTTTTAATTTAAAAAAACAAAACAATTAAAATAAAATTTTTAATGTAAACATTTGTATAAATATACATTGTACATATTATTTAGTAAAATTATTTTTAAATATGAAAAAGCAAGAAAAAGAATTAAAATGAAACCAAGATAATTAGTGAAGACGATTATAACATTCTAGCCATCACAAGACAGCACATTTAACGTTACAATTAGAAAACTTCAAATGAAAATCCAATTGAACAGTACAAAATAACAGTACAAAACAGTGGGGAGGGGGGTATTATTGATTAAAATTTTACAGCATTTTATATCCACTTAAATCTCACTCTGATATTATCAACCTAATATCTTATTAGAAAGTGTTTTCAAATTCCAATTTCTTATTAATAAAGGTTGATAAAGAACTCCTATGAAATGAAAATTGACGAAACGTAATGGAGAATAAATCGGTCATGTTTTTTTTTGTTGTTGAAAAATTAAAAACAAATTCATTAGATAATATTGTGTATGTTAATAATAATAATTAATCCTTTTATATAATAGATGTACTGTAAAACGGAGTTGGAAGAGATTATATTGAAGTGTATTTTATACCATGCAACAAAATCTTTGATCTATAGAAATGTTCTGTAATTTATATAAACATATCTTTTATAATAATATTCTAAGGAAAGTTTTTATAATAATATGAGCATTTGCATCTCTCTTCTAATAATTTTACAACCATTGAATTCTCTTGAAACTTGATACGCAAATTTATGATCAAGAGAGACTTCCCTTCTAGGTTTGAAAATCCCCGCGTGGGAAAATAACAAAACAAATATTAAAAGTTAATTTATCAGGGATTTCTTTTGATGTCCAACAATGCAATTTAAACTATTTGTAAATATAAAGAACTCAATGGATTTAAGAATTACGGATTAAACGTAAGATTTAGCAAACGTAGAATTTCAAGGTAGGTTCTCTTCGGAAGGGGGTCTAATTTAAATATAAACTTTAAAAAGAAAACCTTTACTATCTCAAATAGGTTACAAACTATTCTAATAACTCCAATGCCTTAAGTAGAAGATGTATGTAGACATGAATTCATGAAGAACTACTTCTTTTTATTTCAGTTGAAATATTTCTGTTATTTTTCTTTGGATTTACTGAGTTCTATATAAAAATTGACTGACACACTTCTATTCTGTCGATAATTCCACTTACTTTTAGCCACTGATTCATTAGCGGTAATAAACACTGACCTCCATTTCAGTGAATCATTTTCTATAAATCAATAACATTTTTGAATTTGTCTTATTTTAATTTAAATTTCTTATTGCAAAAAAATTATTCATTTTTGTTGGAATCCATTCAGACACTTTGACGTCCTTCCCCTGCTCTTAATATTTTTTTTTCCTTCCTTTGTTGTTTTTTTGCTCCACCCAATGGACTGCATTGAATCCATTGCGTAGGAAATCCATTCTCTGCAGTTCCCCAATTATCCTGTGATGATACAATTGGTTAATGGAAGATCTTAATATATTCCGTAGAGTTCTTCTTCTAATAAGAATTTTATTTATAAAATCAAAGAATTTATGGGTATTAAGTTAATGAAATAAATAAGGAATTATAATTTAAATTATAAATATAATGTCGAGTTTGAAATATATTTAGAAAACTTATTTATCTATGACAATATATTTTGATACTTCTGTTGAAACGTGTTTCTGAGATCGTCTGTAGATAATTTAAAACACCAAGTGTTGCACCATAATTACACAAGTTTAGTTTCTAATTTTCAAAACTGAATTTTATTTTCAGAATTTAAGAAATTGTAAATCTTCTTATCATAGCTATAAAGATGGGTTTAACGTGCTGCCATATCTATTTGAAATGACTGTTAGGCCCAACACAAGAATAAACAAACAAACAATTGCCTTTTCAGATTCATTTTTATGAGTAGGACTATGGTACAGCTGTTTCACCATTCTGCTGGATCGTCAGCCCTAGCCTGCCTCCTCGATAAAAATATCATATTGGCAATAAAATAAAACAATAAAAACAAGAAAAATAAATAATAATAAAAACCTATTTTGGAAGATTATTGTTTTGTTTTTGTCTAGGTTTTAGATAGTAGGAAATTTTGTGAGTTGAAGTCTGAGCAAATTTCAAAATCTTCATTTTTTTGTATAAAAAAAAATCAAACAAATCAAATTTTTTTTTAATTATTTTTGAAAGACATCAAATATCAGAATAATAGTTGGTTTGGAAGAAATAAAAAAAAATAATAAACATATTGTTTAGTTTTTCTTTTTTTTTTTTTTTCATCTTTTTAGTAATTCCTGAGAATTTTCTTTCAGGCTATTACTAAATTGAAGTTTATTTGATTCCCTATTTTAGATCAGAACATTATAAGTTGTTTTTGTTTGCAATTAATTCATTCCCTTGTTGTACTCTTAGATCTGGTGAATGTTTTTTAATTTTCCAATCTTCTGGAATTTTTTACTTGTTTTAGAAAAAAAACAAGCGATCAAAATTAGCGGCCAAATTAACACACACCATTTTCCTTGCACATTTATTAATGTTCAGGAATATTCCAGATGAAATTAAAGAATTTCCGTTTAAAATAAAAGAATAAACTCACATTTTTTTATTTTTATTTTGTATGTTATGTTAGGTGTAGTGCATGTGAGGGAAGAAAAGGAGGACAGATGAAGGGAATGATGAAGAATGGTGACAGTAGTATAAGGGGAAAATGGGAGAACCCCGAGAAAATCTACCCAGCGCGGATCGTCCATCTTTCTATGATTTTTGAAGTCGAGGAACAATCAAACAATTTTAATAATAATTTACAAACAATTAGTATACTTATAAGTTTTTCATTTGCTACGAATCAATTAAATCCAATTAATTTAAATCCAATCAAAGTATGCACTATTTAAAGGGATTAGCAAAGGATTACGATGCTTAATCAGCGATTAATAAAAACTAATTGTAAGGATTGTATTTGTTTTGATTGGAATTTTTTTTGTGAAGTTTTGTCACCTTCAAGAAATTCTCCTTCGGGACCCACCTAAAGAAGATGAATTCCAACTTCCAAGAAACATTCAAAAACACTATAGTTATCGTAAGGAAGTTAGACTAAAACTAAGATATTCTGGATAAGATATCAGAACTTGGTTTTACCTTTTGAGAGAATGTTTGATTTATGTGAATCCTTTTGTTGTTCAATGGGGAAATCAATGCTTTTGCGTTTCTAGACGTCATTGGAATCGATTTGACAACGAAAAATGGATTGTAACGATGAAGTTTAAATTGATGTTCATAGATTTATCACAGATGCTCTGATTTTGAATCGATATTTCAATTTTATAACTAAACATTAATTGAGAAATGATTCTAATCAAGGAATTGCTTTGAAATATTTCTTGTCTGTTTTGTTTTACTCAAATTTAACAGTTTGAAAATGATTGAAGAAATCCTCATTTACAGCTGATATTCAAAGAAAAATAAAAAGTAATTTTTAGCAAATCCTTTGAACATTTTCAGAAGAAGATTTTTTATTTCTAAAGTCGTTGCGATTACTTTTGAAATCGTGCTTTAAGAAGAAAAAAAAATTACTTAAATTCAAACAGCTTAGACCACTTTCAAGTAGATTTTATTTTATTTTTAAATTTCAGTTGATTTCAATTTTACACTTCGTTGAACTCAAATAATGATTAAAAATAAAAAGAGAATATTTGAACATCATTTTTTTATATATCTATTGTGTCAGTTTCACAGCTGTAGTTATAAGGTTTTTATTGTATAATTATATATGGAGCATTTTCATTTTTGTTTTTTAAAAAAAGCAAGAAGTAACTTTGCTTTGTTTTAGGAACTTCTACGGAAATCCAATGGAAATTAATCAAAATATTTAACCTTTACAGATAATAGATCTTATCGTCGGAATCGCAGTGGGGCCTCAAAAGCTAAAATAAATAATGATCACCAAAGAGAGTGAAACAGCTGTTCCAGGATGACACTTGGTAAACAATCACCCATTGATCTTCAAATTATTTCCAACTAACGTGGTTTATTTAAAACTTGTTATTTTTTTTAGAATTAAATTTACTCTCTATAAAATACATTATTTAAGTTTACAACATAATAATTTATTTGAAGATTGGTTGATTATCATAAATAACAACCTCTTTTCTATTGTTGTTTCATTTATTATCTTAGAAATCATTCGAATCCTCAACTAATTTTTTATTTCAGTTATGTTTGGTTCAGTTTTAAATCTAAAGATCCCACAAATGATTCCTGAATCAAATGATTTAAAAAAAAATTTGATTGAGGAATCAAATGATTAAAAAAAAAAGATTCAATCACTCCTACACTTCTGCTAATTCATTTTATATTTTTGATTTTGTTCCAATTGGTTAATAAAAATTCAGAAAATATAGAAGGGTATAACAAGGAGTTGAAACATTGTAGCTATTAAAGAAGCTGGAGGTCAATCCAATATCATTCACTGAAGTTGCCACGCAGCGACGTGGCGAAACTAGTCTGATTTTTTATTGTATATATGTTTTTATTTTTAATCACTTTTTTAGACTGTGTGTTGGCTAAAGAACTTACCAAACCTGATTCACACACGTTAATCTTATTGAACATTGTAGCTAACTTTGAATAGAAACACTCCTTTTTTATTTCTCTGTGTAATGCAATTGGACTGATGTTTAAGTAATTATAAATTTTCTCAAAATAAATTATATTAAAAGCATCAAAATGAACACATTTCAGTTTTATTATTTGTTCAATCTCAGTTGTTTAGAAAACCTATAAATTTACAAATTAAATCAATTTAATTCTTTTCATTTGTTTTGTGAGTTGGTTTGAATTGAGATTCTCTCGTAACATGAATAACTCAGGGGTCATTAGCTTGCATTGATTGACCTCTTAAATTGGCTTCAATGATTTTTATCTTTTAACATTTCGTGTTGGAAATAATTAAGTCTTCGCTTGATTGGTGCATTTATTAGAAGGGTTATTTTCCATTCACCCTCAGCGAGGTTATTTTTTAATCAATAATAAAAATAAAATAAAGGAATTTATTTAAAACGATGATTTACGCAAATTATCTATTTTCCCATTTACTTTCTTGAAGACATTTGTGCGAATTAAATTAACAAGAAATCTCAGGCGAACATTTTTTAACAATCTGTCATTAATTGCAATGTTATAATGTTAAAATATATTTTGAGAAAATTAGAACATTGTTTTCAAATGCAGTATTTACAAGTCAGAAAAAGGTTTTAAAAAAATAATAGAGAAAATTGTCAGTGAAATGTTTTGAATATCTTGAGGACTTTTGAATATCTTGGGTTACCCATGTGACTGTTCGGACTGTTCGGAACTGTATTAGCCTGTAAAGAGGAAACTCTGTTCACGAAGCATATGTCTTTAATCCACAAGAATCCTGATTAAACTAATCCTAATCTAAGTTCCCTAATCTGACAGGAAGTGGAGAATAGGTTGAGATATTTAGAAATTACTGAACTTTAAAACCGAACTAACCAAACTGCCATAAATTTGAACTTCCATTGATATTTTATATATAATACATATATTTATACGAATTTCAAGTTTCTTAAGAAATTAGTACACAAATCTTTTGTATCTATCCATCTATTTAAATCCATAGACGTTTGTTGAACATAATTACAATGATGAGATGGAACGATTAATGATAATGCAACATGAAAAATGAGATGCGTTTTTCGATGAGCCTTTGAACTCTGTGGGGGTGGAAGCAGATACAGGCTCAGAAAACAAGAAGATATTAAACTTAAATGATGAAGATGAATAATCATTTATATCGTCCTCGAGTAACAGAGAGAGAAATCGTACTTGGGCTAAGATTGTGCTGAATATTAGAAACAGACACATTAACGATCCAAGTAAAGTTATCCAGAATGAAATAAATGAGACGAATACGTAGAAAGGTATATGCAAACTCAATTTATAAATACCCTCTCTGCAAGCAGAAGAAAGCAGTCGCTCTACAAATTGTAGCGTTAAGAATAAAGTGAATGAAGGTATTGATGACGAACATTATTATATATAGCGTAATAATACTCGTAAAATATAATTCCTTTAGAATAATATGTTAAGTGAATTTATCAGTAGTTTTCTTTTACTGCTATAAATGAACTAATTGTAAGAACTTGAAATATATCTTATTAATTATTTGTTCGAAGATTAACTTCAATAAGAAAATAAAGTTTCGACAAATTTCTTTAATATTGTTTATGTACAAATAAATTAGTGAAATTACAAAGACCCTCTTGCAATGTTATTGTTACAACTCCTTTGATACTCCTCTCCTATACTTCAGTTCACTTCGATGTCTAATAGTGGTCTCTAGTAATAGTCCAAAACACTTAAGATTATCGACTGATAATTTTGTAGAATCCTAATAATCAAGATATTCTTTTTTATCATCAATCAACAGACATTGAATCAATGCTTAGCTATTAACCATAAAATTAACCGTGGTTATTTTTGCTGATAATTATATTACAATCAACTCTAAATCGTTTCATTGAATTCAATCAAATATCAATTACATATCGATATCGATAATATTGATTAATAAGTGTTAAATTTATAAATCAATACGACTTCCTGCACTACATACATTGATGTTTATTCTGTATGATTTTAGCTTTGAATATCCTGATGTTATTTAGCAAATAGCAAATATAGATTAAATTAAAGCATCAACTTTACACGTAATGATTGATTACGAAATAATCATCCTCTTCTTAAAATTTCCTATAACTTAATAGAAAATTCTATCCCTTAGTGTTATTTAGGTGAACGACTCGAAATCTCCGCTTTCCATTGATTTCCGCAGGATCTAAAAGGCGGAAACGAAGAATTCCAGGGAGAATCCAAGTAAAAAGGAAGTGATTTATTGGGAATTAGGTCTATTTCGAGAATGATGAGTTTTAGCCATTGAATCGTTGATTGATTCATTGGAGTTTACTTATTAAGAACGGTGATTGATTTATTCTTCTTCTTCATTTTGTTCAGATATAATTATCTATTCCCTTTCCTTTATTCTCTTTATTTCAATAACTGATACGAACACGCTATTAGTTTCCTCCGGTTTCGTTTCACTGATTTTTATGTAGCTTGTTGTAAAAATATCACTTCTATGAAGAAAATATTTCGATCAAATAAAACAACTTTGATACGAACTTTAGTTTGAGATTTAATATTAAGCATATGTTTAAAACTGATATTGGTTCATTTAGACTTTTTTTTGTTTGTTTTTAAACAACACAACAGTAATAATAATAATAATAATAATAATAATAATACAGACTACCTCCACCGACACAATCAGGTAGCGTCGATCGTTCATCAACAGCTAGCACACAAACACTCACTTATTAAGAACACAGTCCCGTACTACAAGTACATACCACAAAGCGTACTAGAGTCACCCTCACATAAGCTGTACTGGGATCGCCCCATTCACACAGACAAAACCATACATCACAACAGACCTGACATCACACTTGTTGATAAGGTCAACAAACAGACCTATCTCATTGATATTGCAGTGCCTATCAGCAAGAACATGCAGAAAACTCACGCAGACAAGATCAGTAAATACACAGACCTAGCACACGAACTCCAGAAGCAGTGGAGGCAAGACCGAGTACGTGTTGTACCCATCGTCCTATCCGCCACACATTGCACCACAGTCTCAGCACACTAGGATTTCACAAAAACACTTCTGCACAACTCCAGAATTGGCAATTGATCTATTCCGAAATTTCGCCTATGCTTTCACACAAAAAGTTTGACAACACTTTGATCCTTGACCCGTCTTGTTGTCTCTGCTGGAGAAACCCACGAATTGAAACGTTTACTTAATAATAACAATAGGATTACCTAAAGGAGAAAATCTTAATTCAATGACAAAACTAAGAGATAAAAAAAAAACAAAAAAAACTTTCACTCTAATCCTTTTCAACAAAAAACGTGATTTCTTTTCTGATCCAATGATGATTTTTATTTGAAAGATTCTGATTTAAGCCAAGATAATTTAGTTGTTTTAACCAGACGCTGGGAAACCGTTTGATTTTCTTTCTCCTTCTAGAGCCTTTACCTTTGGAAAATGCATTAAACCATTGAACACACGGAAGATTCTGTGTATGTGTCTATGAGGAGAATAGAATCATTGATCAAGAACATTCCAGAATTCAAAATTAATATGAAGAAGACTTTTAACAAAATTATCAAATGAATTTATCGAATAGAAATAGAACTTAACATAAACTCTTTAGGAAACCACTGAGTATCATTATATTAAAATAAGATTCTATCTCTGGTGTTTATAAGTTGTTTAGTTCAAAAACTTGCATTCAATTGTAAATATTTTGGTGTTTTTTTTAGCTCTCATTGTATTTAGTGTAGTGGGTGGTATTTGATGTTAAAACCTACAGTAAATAGCACTTCTCAGTTAGGGATGGTATAAAGCCTTAGCAATTTCATTGCGGATCAGTTAATATGTCTGTCTGTTTTCGGAACAGTTGCAGGCGAAAATAGGCAAAGCTACCGAAGAAAATTACAATTTTATTATGTATTTTACGTTTTCAGCTAAAAAATGTATTAAATCATAATAAAACCTAATGATTTCATTAGAAGGACATGTTAAATTCTTATGTTCTTAATATTTCTTGACAGTTCTTTTCGTTGTTTTTTGACTATTCTAGTAGTTTAGGCAAAATAATTGAAACCAGCCAATGGTTTCTGGTTAGATGTTTCGTGGATCAAATGAAAAAAAGAATTAGTTTCTTTTTTATGTCAAGTACAATTAAGACGCTAAAGCTTGATTGAATTAAAGAGATGATTTTTAAATTGTTAAAATGATATTAATACCGGTATTTATAAAGTAGCATTTTCATGTACAAAATTTTATAAAAATTATTTTGTAAACTCTAATTTTCAGAAATCTTCAGAGGTTTTTAAGTCTTGCCAATCCTTCATTACTTTCTATTGAAAAAGTAAAATATCTGTTTTTTTTTTTCTTTTATAATAAATTCTTGAATGTAATTCTGCTCAAAAATGCATAGAATGGGATTTCGATTGACTTGTACTTAGCCAATTCTACAGTAAAGGTTTTTCGTCGCCTTCTGAAGATCCCACATGGCTGAAAGTAAAATGGCACATTCTTGAACTCACAAAATTGAAAACTATGTCAAACCAAAGAGTTAAAATTCTAGATTCGATATGAAAAAAAAATCTATTAAGATTTATTTTTGTTTGAGGAAATGAATTTAATGTTGTAGTAAACATATGCTGTAATGCATTTGAATTAAAATTTTAACATTATCTTGATTAAATGAAATGCAGTTAACTCACGATAATCTGACAGTTACGGGACCGAGGAGGTGTCGGATTATCAAAAATATCGGATTACCAAAGGTTAATTTTTTAAAACTCAATTTTGACTTCTAAGGTAAGAAAATTTAAGTTGTTATGTATATACAGTACTGTACGTACTACAGTACGTATATTGTTACAATAGATATTGAGTACATATTTCACGGCCATTGAGGCTATAAAAAAAAAACTCATTAGGTGTACTTTTACACAAATGAATATTATGTATGTAATACTAATTTATTTATGTATGTAATACTAATTTATTTATGTATGTAATACTAATTTATTTATGTATTTATTTCTTAAAAAATAAAATTACAGTATATAATGTAAAATATAATTTTATGTTTTAAAATAAAAAATAAAAATGCGTACATATGTATTTTTGGCTTAAAAAAATCTATAATCTTTTTTTTGTTTCTTCTTACGTAAAGAGTCTGTCATGGCTTTTTCTTGAATATCTTTTAACATTAAAATGTTCTCGTAGTCGAGTTCCCTCTCCTCACACCAACGTATCAAAGTGTTTGCAGCCGACATAACTTCATCGAAGTGATTGTGCAGTGATTTTCGAACCAACCTGCGTCGGACTACCTAGCGTGTCGGACTGTCAAATGTCGGATTATCGCGAGTCAACTGTAATCTAATTTTAAGGAAATTTTTGAATCGGTTTTAAATTTTATTCCTTCTATGATTATAAAGGACGTTTTAGTTGTCTGTAGGTTGTTAATTTTCTGCTTTTTGTATTATTTTTTGTTTTTGGAATTATTCCAATTGACGAAAAGTGAATAGATCTGTCCAGTGTTGCTTCAAAGATTGAATTCATGAACTCTTCTGTAAAAGTCCCGATTCACTAACTGAGTAATGGAGTTAAAGGGAAGAATTGAATCAGTTAGATAATAAACATGGAGAAAACCCAATTCTGCTAACGTTAGATAACTGACAGTATTTGTTGACAAATAACATATTGGAATATAGTAAAGATGAAACATATTTTAATAATGTATATTATTAAAATCTTTTATTTCTCTGTCTGTCTGTCTGTCCGGCGCAATTGTTAATTATTAGTTTCCCTTGCTGAGAAAGTCAGATTATAAAATTTTCTTTTTTTTTTTTTTTTTTTTTTTTGCCTTGCATGAGATTCGAACCGAGGACCTTCGTCCTTGCAGTCAGGAATGCTAACCATTGGACAACTGCTGGTCCTCCAATATCCAATCAAACTCTTATTGTAATAGTTCGCGCGCTATCAAAAAGTTCATTCAAAACGGAATAAAATATCACTTTTTGCCGTAACTGTTTGGAATCGATTCTTCTTGGATTATCTCATACTTACCAGGGGGAGACAGGGGATGGCCTAGTAATATATAAAAATGAATATTCCACAAAAGAACAAATAAGAAGAAGACAGGAGATTCCTTCCTTATTCCGATATTAAAGAGATAAGGGAAGTTCCTTTTCTCAAAAGATGTTTTCCTTGAAATAATACCAGAAGCTGTTTAAGGGATATTTAATATTGGATCCAACAACATCTAAGTACAATCGATGAAAAGATCAGAAGGATTAAGGAATTGTTTGAAAGCCTTGAATAAATAATGAAAAGACTTTTCAACTTCAAAGAAAAAATAAATAGAATTACATTTAAATGGATTTGATTAAATTAAAAAAAGTTAACTGAAGATCAGCTGTTTTCATTGGATGAAGGACTCCAGTATTAGGGATAAAAATTAGATAATACTTCCTGATCTAAAAGATTAAAAAACAACGATAAAGCTAAGTTATTAATTTCATTTTCCTGTTGACTCGATTCTAAAAACGAACTAAAAAATGATGGGAGATATTTATTCACAGCGGATATGAAAATGGAGCAAAGAGGTTTTTATGTATTGATGCCGTGTCCTATATTTAAAAAAGTATTTAATTCACGTTTGAAATTATTTGTTCTCATAGTAACAGAGATCGAATCATTTTCCTATTTTTAATTCTTCTTTAAGATTCTTACTTGTAGAATGGAAATGTAAAGGACATATCTCCAGTGCCTCTATTTATCAAAAACAGTTTCTATTTCCTAAAATATTTTTGTTTTTAAGAGCTCGGAATAGTTATAAAAAGAATCAATAAATGGTGAGTGTCTGTTACACACGGGGATTTCCAACCAACGCAAAGCGATCGAAAAATAAGGAATTTTGTAAATGGAAGAATTAAAACCAATGAAAATTTACAGTTTTCTCTTTTTTTGGGGGGAAATGAAGATGATCCTAATTAGCATTGATTTAATTTTTCATCAATGCATTAATTTAAAATTACTTTTATTATTTTATATGAAGGAATTGTTTGTTATTCAAACGATTCTTTACAATATCTGTCCAAATAAGCTAAATATCACAATATAGATATATTTAATAAATATTGCAATTTAAATTTACTAATCAGCCACAGTGACGTAGTATTGACCTGTTGTTTATAGAATGTGAATTGAATCACGCGTGTGAACGGAAAGAAATTGGAAAACTAAAGAGCATTCATTCATTTCACATTCTAGTTTTCCTGCTTTTCTACTAAGAGAACTGCATTGAAAATAAAAACAAATAAATATTTATTGTACGTTTTATTGTCTATTTGTTGCTCAAATATGTCTGAGTGAATAGTTCATTGAAGCCAATGTCTTCGTTCAAAGAAACCCAAGACAGTTTGATATTATTTGACAGTAGTTGTTTCCTATTGGATATTTAGGTATTTCTTAGATCGCTTTCATTTTAGAATTGAATACAAAAGAAAGAAAGAAAGAAAGAAAGAATAGGACAAAGATTCAGAAAGAAGGAAAGGGTATTTGGAAACAACTTATTTTTGAAAAAGAATTTCTGTTATTTCTAAGTTTGGAAAACTTCACTGTAAAAGAAAAATAAAAATAGCAAAAGAAGAATGTCTCCTATTTTTAATCTTGAATTGTTTTCTAAAAATTTCACTTATTTGCTAAATTAGTTTCCTCATTTTATTATTGCTATGAACTAAGTCATAAATTGTACATTAATTTTTTTGATTAGAATATTTAGAATTATTAAATATTCGTTAAAAGGTGGATCTAGTGTTGAAAAAGTGCAGTAGTGACATCTCCAAACAGCTGTTTCACGGTCAGTTGCCGATCATCAGTGGAGAGTAGTCACTATAAAACCCCTAGGTCCTATTACGGAGGTTAATGTAAGGATAGGATGGGAAAAGAATGGATTCTCCAAATCTAAACTAAAAAACAAGAAATACAGAATAAAAATCAAAGAATAGAAATTCTTGGCCAGTCTCCGCTGGCTTCAATGAATTTTCTATAGGCACCAGTTAAATAAAAAACGCCTAAAAAATGCTTAAACACATTAAAAAAATATTCACATTTTTGTTTGTTTTTATGTTTGATTTTCTGTCTTTTTGAAAGTTATTGTTTTAGCTGTTTATAGGTAGCGAGCCTATTTCTTGATTTACAAAAAAAATTGAAATCTCAGTAAATAGATTAGATCAGTCAAAAAAGAAAATAAATTAAGAAAATGTGGATAATTAGTTATTAAATACTTGGATTATGAGATACTGGAGAAGTTTTTGATAAATTTCTTTGATGTAATTTTCTGAATTATTTTAGGAACTAAATAATAAATCTTACAAAACCTCTGTAACTGTTTGGAAATTAAAAGAAAAGTTAAAAAAAAAAGTGATTTTATTCAAATTCTAAAAATAAAATGCACTTTGTAAAATCAAGATGTGTTGAAAATTCTAATTCAGGAATTATAATGTTTATATAAGATATAGTTTATCATCATCATAACTTAATGATGACAACCAAACTAATATAGGACGGGAAGTAGCTGCGGTGTGTTTGTTTTGTCTCTTGGAAGATTTAATACCCGAGACCCTATAATAGCATTGGAGAGAAGTGCATCATGTCATTTAACTGAAGAACGTGACATTTTACCGCAACAGTTGGACGGTAACTACATCCAATATATCTCTCTTGTTCCCCAAAGACTAAGGCTTATAAAAAGAGAGAGAGAGATAAGGAAAAGTTATGAACACTTTGTTTGAAAGCTTTTTTTTCTTTTATGTCTAAATAAAAAAGAATTAAAATAACTGAGCTACGAAACTGCTAAATGTTTAAAGATTATTTCTAGGATTACCAAAAACCGTAGCTACAGAACATAAAAATACTTATTCATGAAAGAAAAAAAAAATTCCCAAGGATAACCTTTTTTTTTTAATGTTTGCCAGTCCTATTAGGTGCACTTATAGAAAGAATAGGTGCATCGAAGTTGCTTTGTAAATAAATTTTCTTTGACAGTGAGTATCTTAAATTTTTTCTACTGTAATTTTTTTCTAATACGGACATTTTGTTAAAGTTAATATAAACATTATCAAATATTTTTAAAATTAATTTATTTATAACAACGTATACGCCGACGCACAAATATTAGAAAAACAAAAACATAACAACAATGAAATAGAGCAACTAGTTTCGATACGTGTAGTGTCTTTTTTCAAACGTATCGAAACTAGTTGCTGTATTTCATTATGTTTTTGTTTTTCTAATATTTGTGCCTCGCCATATACGTTGTTATAAATTTATCAGCGCACGTAAATACTTACAATTTTAATTTATTTATATTTTTAACTTGTTGTTTATTCATAAAAATCCAACATTCCAAACCATAATCTAAAACTGAATCGACTAAAGAAGATTTGAAAATGATTAATCTCTGTGTAAAAGGAATGAACTTCTAAATGAGATTTCTCTAATTAAGATAGGTATTTATCACTAGATCTGTTCCAAGATATAGATGCTAGGATTCAATGATGATTACTCAGATCAGTACTGTAGAGAGGATAGTTGAATTTTGTTTTTAGATTCATTAGAAAAATATAGTAAAAAAATATTATTTACTGTATATAATATACTACTATGTATATTAAATTATATAATATATATAAATGTGGATCCGGTAGTCCAATGATTTAGGCACAGGACAGCAGACTATTTGAGCTCGGATTCAATTCCCGGGGTGGTCGGGGATGTTTCCACGGCTATTTCTCCTCCAGACGGACCCGAGGGTGAACCAAGCCCTCTCTCAAATAGGTACCGGATTTCTTACTCGGGGGTTAAATAAGGGCGAGCGTAGGACTGACCATCCGACCTCAACTTGTTCCGTTAGTCGCTGGAATTCTCTCTAAACCTCTCTTGCACCCCAGAGCCTGCATGGCCTGTTGCGGTATAGTTTAACTCTTAAGATTATATATTTATTTAATATATTTTTACTGTTCCTAAGAATTCTTTTACATAAATTCTTAAACATCCAATGCTTGTTTCTTATTGACTTCATTTTTAGTTTATTCTCCATTGAAGACTCATCAATGAGTCTGAGTCCACCCCCACTCTCTCAACCACCCACCGCTGGGTAGATCATCTTGAAATTTCGTTTGCATATTTAAGGAAACGATCTACATTTTAAATTGGAAGATTTTTTTCCCAGGTGGGTTTTTATAATTGGAAATTTATAAATTTACGATTGGAAATTTAGATACTTTACAAAGTATTTGAATTAATTTGTGTTTTGCAATTTTATTTTAAATTTGAAAAGAAGCCAAAACACAGTGGTTTTAAAGGAGCCTGGGTTTTGGGATTCGGTTTTTTTTTCCTCTTCAATTATTAATTGTTCCCGTGCGAAAATTGCTTCGTAATCTTAAAGCCGTTCTATTTTGAGAAAAAGTTGGTTTCAGCCTCGTGTTCGTTTCACTCCCACGTAATTACAAAGTGGTTTCAAATGAAATTACTAAGTATTCATTAATAAGAAATAGCTCAGAAGGTTCTAGAAGATTTCGAAATTTACACCTTTTGCAAAGAAATCGTTTGGTTTTGTTTTTTGAGACACAATGGATCAATGTTTGAAAAGGTTTGTGTTACTATTGTAGTTTTAATGTCAAACTTAGTTTAGGAAAACGTCAGGGTAAATTTTTGTGATTTTAATGTTTTTTTTTGAATTTCTCTTTTTCTCAACTCGTGCGAAAGTGTTTTGTTCCAATGCTTTTAAAAAACAAATAATAATAATTATTAAGAATCTAAGATTGATTTCTTATTACATTTAAATGATTTAAATTAATGTTTTGTTTTTTTTTATTCTTGAAGTTGTTACTCTAATTAAGAAATTTATTAAATGAGATAAATTTTATTATTTTCTTAGTCACGTGATAGATCGAAGAAGATTTGGGAAATTTTTATTTGGGAGATGGAACA
>JAFIDM010000006.1:24636850-24666710 GCA_023159025.1 Thereuonema tuberculata | reverse complement strand
CTGACGGGATTCCATTAGTGTTTAGACATGACTCTAATTCTATTCTTGTTTGTTTGAAAGATATATTTAAGATTACAGCAAAAGAAATGTTTCATTTAAATATTGGATTCTTGTTTTGAAATAAAATTCGTTCTTCCATTTGAAAGCAATTCGTGAAATTCAGATGTTTCATTTTAATCCTTCCTAAGCTAAAGACAATAAATAGAAACAATAAATTTTTCAAGATTTTAATATTTGAAATATATAAAAAAAAAAAATAAAGATCGGATATCACAAGAATTATAAACATAATGACAGTAATTAATTATAAGTTAAGATTTTTTTAATTTTGATCAAATAACATTCTTAATTATAATAATTTCAATGTCGATATCATTTTCTTTTGTTATTTTAACATTTTTTATTTAATTCCTACCTAAATAAACAAGCAGTTATCAATTCTTTAATTCTAATTGAAAATTATAGTATTTTTTTTTTTATAGAATTAATACTTTTTGTCAGACGTTAAATTTGCAAACAAAATAATTGTTGTAATTAACACTACTTTATATATTTAATCCTTATTGTTTGTGTTTCTAATTTTTGTCAATTATTTCTTATCCCAACTTTGTTTTCTTTTATTTAAAAAAGAGGTAATTTATTCTATCCTTGAAGTGTTTTCCTTAAAAATGAATGGAATTAAATTATTTTAATAACGGAGAGGAATTCATTCTATTGAAATGTTTCAATTAGGATAAGAAGGAGGCCTGTATTCTTTGTTGGAATTCGAAATACTTTTTCTAATAATTATCTATAACATTTGCTATCAGAGAGCTTTCATGAAAGCAAATAGGATTATTAAATTGGTTTTTAAAATAAGTTTACTGTTTAGTTTTAATAATTTGTGAAGATTTGCAAATATCTAATGTTTTAGCAGAGGAGAAAACCATTTTGGCCTTCAATACCAGAAGCTTGAATCTTATCTCTGTCTACTTGTAGCTTTTTGACGAAAATTTCAGAAACATTTTAACTTTATTTCAAAATGAATGCATTTAATATATAAAAATTAAAGCCACTTAGGTTATTAAACTCTTTTCTTCATTCTTAACTTCTTTTCATGAAATAATGACAAATGAATACAAAAACTCCGCCTGTGATGTTTCACTGCACGACACTTCATGGCAATGCCCTTGAAGACAAGCGAGCAATTTTTGTATAAAATAACTAGACTACAAGGCAGCTGTTTCGAGTTCCATTTAACTCGAAATGTTAGCTAAACAGAGTAATTTGAATAAAACGTAATGTTTCAACTTACATCTTTGAAATAATATATCAGCAGATATTAACTAATAACAAAACGATAGAAAATTATTATGGAAAAATAAACAATACAAAATATTGTTCCAAGTAATGTAGAAAGTTTAAGATAGAATTAATCAGATTTCATTTGAATTGAATCTTGCGACAAAATAAAAAAGAATAATAAAAATAATAAAAAAAAGAACTATTTAAAACTAATGAGAAACACACGGACCAAATGGGGACTATCAACTGCTTTTATTTGCAGTAAACAGGACATTTTCACATGAATAATTAACCTAAGCTTTAATTTAATTTATTCACTAGTACGTGACCTGATAGAATCTAATTTAATAATTACAATAAATTGTGTTGCTTATTCACTGTTTTTAAATTTTTATTAATTTTAAAGCTTTTATTTATGTTTCTGAGAGAAAAGAAAATTTAAAAATAAATGTAACTTTGATATTTAAATCGTTCTATAGAACAGAATGACTCGATATGGAAGTAATTTTAGAATATTTTGATAAATTCCTCTTAACTGAAATATTTTACAAACATGAAATTATTTTTCCTTTTTTGGATGAAACCTCTCTAAAAAGAACAATGTTTGCTGATGGTATTTTTATTTTATTGGTTTCCAACTGAATACAAAGCGTGGGTGGATGTGAATTTGTCTTTTTCCTCAGGTGACAATCCATTCAGAACATCTGTCGTCTCAATTAATGTCACTTCATTAACCTTCTCTTCTGTTTATAATCTTTCACCAAAAGAATGGCTCGTGGTTTTTATTATGTAGTTCTTCTTTTAGTCTAGTCTTTACTATTCTACGAAATAGAAAAAAAAATGTTATATTTCGAATATTATTATTTATTTTACATTAAAATTCTATTTTTTTTTTTATATTTGACCACATTTCTCAATTATAGTAGTGTCATCTCCTGTATTTATTATTTCGCAATTACAATGTTCTCAATAAATTATCTTTTTCATTATTTTTAAATTTATCGAAACAAATGACTCAGGAATTTTTGGTCACTTTTTAATTTCAAAAGAATAAAAAGTTGCCTTTAAATAACATTTCAATGAATTTACTAATAGATTACGAACCCCAATGAAAACATTCATTTTTTTTTGTTTGTTTTAGTAATTAAATACAAGAATTTTATTAAGAATATCAAACTCCTTCGATCTATTAACCCTTGTTACATAAAAGTTCCCCAAAAATAAATAAAATACAAAGATAAAACACGTCATATTTTTATTATTTATTCTAAATAAAAACACAGATATTATTAATAAAAAAAAAAGAACTATTTAAAACTAATGAGAAACACACGGACCAAATGGGGACCGTCCTCTGTTTTCATTTGCAGTAAAAAGGACATTTTCACATGAATAATTAACCTTTAATTTTTGTTTAATTATTTTAAATTTCTTTTTTGAAAACAATAATATTCAAAATCTTGTGTTTTTCATAGTAAAGTCTTTTATTTAGTTTCAATTCAAGGTGAAATTTTAGACACGGTTATTAAATTTACATTTTAAAAAATACTTGAATGAATAAAAAACCGTATTTAATTTTAACGTTTTCTTCTTTCATCAAAAATAGATTATTTATTGGTTTTAATCGTTTTAGAAGATCCGAAAGATAAAATGATAGAAGATTTCGAAGGGTCTTTAAATACAAAGTGAACTTATTCTTTGTTTTCTTGAGTGAAAAAAAAACTACCATTTGAAATTTATCAGATTTATTCAATTAGGACTTAAGATAAATAATTATAACTATTTTTTTTCTATTTTGATGAATGTAGGACACACCTAAATTTAAAAGATATTTATATGTCTTCTTGAGGTGTGTCACAAAACAAGCCGAAACTATCCTTGACCAGGTTTTTATTTTTATGTATCAGTATATAAATCTTTTAAATTCAAGTGTATGTCCTACATTCTTTCTTTTTATACGTTAAATTTTAATAGACAGAGTACAAAGGAAACAAAACAGGTTTCCCTTGAATTCTGGCTATTATTTCCTATCTTGGAAAGTTCTTAATGGTGTTTTGTCCTTTTCCTTCTGACAGGCTTTCCAAAGTCCATCTAACAGACAAGTAAAACCCAATCCTTGCGCATAAAAAACAATTGTCCTGTAAGCCATCATCGTAGCGAATGGGCACGGATTGTTTTTTTTTTTTCTTTTCTGTTAACTCATTATCTGTACGATCAAACTTTTACTCAATGTAATTACGAATCTCTTGGTTTTCTTTTCTGTTATTAAATTACACTGCTGGTCATTAAAAGTGCAACACCATGAAAGACAGGAGCAATCAAAGCCATATTTACTTTACAGATAACTTATGGTACAAGGATGTTGGATGTGCGTTTGGGGATGTTGTCTGTTCACGTGGTTTCGATACAGTTCATCTGCTGTAGCCGCGGGTGGTCGGTGCTAGACTAATTTTGCATGGTCTGAGCTATCATCGAGGATAAATCTGGCTGATGATTCCTAACAGTGATGAAACAGCTGTTCCAGATTCCCTGTGATGATGACTTAAATTGTTGATTTAAATTTTTTGATGTATTTGAACTGAGGGGTCATTGTTTTAGTTGTTTGTCCGTTTGGTGTATGGTCCCTTTTCACTGAGCTGGGTTATGTTGGGCAGGATCGGACTGAAGAGGGTGTTGAAACCCGTAACGGTGCCGTATCCGATTCTCAACAAAATATCCAAAATAAACTGAGTGAATTTTGTTTTTTGTTGTTGCTTAGTTATTGTGCGGTTTTGTATTGTTTTCTTTGAAATCTATAAATGTCTATGGGAGATGCATCTGGTGATTTACTGTACGGAATAGCAGTTTCAAACCCGTATGGAACTTACATTTCTGGAGCTATTCATGTTGATCACTATTGATTTTGCAATGTGAGGCCAGGCCTTGTCTTGATGGATTACAATCCTTACTATGGATTTCATTTTGTTCCAAAAGGTTTCTCGCAGTCGTAGGCAACGTAAACTTTGGCATTTCAGAATCTCTACGCAGTGTTAACCATTAGCAATAATCAGTCACTATCAGGAACCTTTTGGAAAAAGTTTACTTCCACTGACGGAACCATTCTGTTCTGTCTTTGGCAGTCATGTGATTGTTACAATCGTTTAAATACATTCATTAATGGTTACAACATTTTTCCATCTATCACCTGTCAAATAACCTTCATTCAACTCACGAGAGTTAGTTCTGCAATGAATGTTGGTTCTTTGCTTGTAGGATGTTTTCGAAGACGTAGATTTTGATGAATTAAGAGTCCTTTCACACTCCGCTCATCTGGTCAGTGTTTCTTTGGGTTCTCTGTAATAATCGTTTCCTTTATCTTTTGTACTTAGGTTTTCGAGGGAATAACTTACTTCGGTTCAAACTAAATGTCTTCCATTTGCTCTTAATAATTTGACTGATTTTAGTCATTGAAATTTCATTGTTTACCCATTGGAATTTTGCTGAAATACGAAAATTTCGCCTCGGAAAGAGCAGCTACTTATCCTTTCCACCAAACGGAAACTATACGGCAGTTTTTATAACTGCAGACCAAAGTAAAAAGGCTTCTTCTATTCCTAATGGAGACATTTGCATGAGCACGTGACCCATAATGCATTTCCCCCAATTCTTTTTATAATTGTTATGTAATTCTTGAGACAAACCTTCTGTTGTTCAAACGTTTTTAAAACGAATTTCCTGGGGTTTTTTATTGGTCATGAATTTTGTTAAAAGCAAAAGAAGACAGTCAGCTAATCAAAACGGTTTAAAAGAAGACGTCAGCGAAGATTGTCTTTGACTTTAAAACCCTTTAAAAAATGGAAATTTTTCTCAAATCTAAGAAAGCCATAAAATAAAGATGTTTTTATTACGTCTTTTTATTCTTGAAGAGAGAATCGGAGTTACTTTAGGATCTGACATCGCTTCTGTTCTAATAACAAAGTGTCTTTGGTTCGTTCAAAGAAAAGGAGAAAAATCTGCATCGGAGGTTGTTCTCCACAGACGCAAAGGAAACAAATCAAGAAAATGTAAATATTTTGCTTGAATTCGGAAAAGAAAATCATTTTGAAATTAACTTTCTAATAAAGTCTTGTTAATTCAACTTTTACTTTTCTGTTCTTAAACGTTGTTGTGGTTTTCATTAGGAAAGAATTTAATAATAAAAATTCGGACTCGTATTCGTTCTTCTGGAAAGGTTCGGATTTTTCTTTTTAATTTTCCTGCTTCTTGTTTACCATTTTCATTCTAAGGGCCTTCAATCCTAATTCAATTAGTAGAATAAATAACAAAATGAATTAAATGAATTTTTATAATGTACTTTTTGAAACATGAGAAAGGATAAAAAGTGCACTTTTTTACAGCCTTAGAACTCAAAACCTAAGAACCCTAGAAAGCTCAATCCTGATGTAATTTACTTTGAAAGACATTAAGAATTCTAATATTTTAAGAAGAATGATATGTTGTTTATCAATAGAAATTAAACATTTTCTCAGGACTTCACTAAAACTTGTAAGTTATTAAAAAATATCAGCAAGGTTGCATAAAAAAACAACTTTCAGTTGAACTTTTGGCCCGAAAAGGTTGAGGAAATTCTCTTTAAGAACCTTTTTTTTAAGTGATTCTTTTTTTCCCCCTCGGTGTTCTTAAGAAAAATCGTAAACAAAGAGAAAATGTTTCATCTACTTTTTTTAATTAAAATAACAACGGAATGTAAATAGTCTTCAGATTTTAATTAGTTTTTAGAAATTTAACTAAAATAATTAGTTTTAAGTAAAAAAAACAGTTGTTTTTAAAGAATATTAAAATATTTACTGTTTACGAATTTACAATTTAAATTTAGAATTTATATTTGTAAAATTTTAAGGAGTCAAAATGACAATGTTTTGTTAAACAATAAAATGATTATCTTATTTGATTCTACGGAAATAATGTTACGCAATATAACTAACAACAATATGGGATAATTAAAAATGTTTTTGTTTAAATATCGATCTGTTATCCACAATGTTTGTGTCAGGTGAGCTTGAATTTTTATGATAATTAGAGCATTGTTAGTAATGTTATTGTTTACTAATCCATATGTCTTCTTTAAATCTCTTCTTCTGCTTATAATTTAAATAAATACTACTTCTACTCTCATAACATTAAAAAAATATATATTTTTTTAATTTAAATTATTTATTTAAATGTTATTGTTTTCTATCACAATCACCAGGGCAACGTTTGCACAGGTTTAATAAGTAAAAAAAGGCACAAGTGTGGAGACATCTTTTACCACAATTCATTCCATTTATGTACAACACGGACGGACGAACCTAGCAAATTTTTTATCTCAGATGTTAAAAGATAAGGAAGCGAGAAAAGTAATTTTCACAAAACAGAATTAGAACGTGTCTAGTAGTTTTCTTAGAAGCAAATAATTATTTCAATTTAATTCTTTATAACTCAAATTGCAAAACAGATAAAAACCTTAATATCAAAAAACAGCAAAAAATGGAGCCAAAAAAAAACTAAAAACTTATTTTTTCTTTTTTGTTTATCTGATGCAAAAAAAACAAAAAAAAACCCAGTCATTTCTAAAATGAGATAGGATTTTCTTTATTAGAGAATGAGCTTTTCTTAATCTAATTGTACCCATTACGAAAACACACCAAATGCATTAAACATCCAATTGGATTAGATCCCACAAGACATTATCAAGAAATGGACCTTTTTTGGAAACTTAAGGTTGGATTAAAAGTTTTTATCTTTAGAAATAATTGTTTGATTCCTTTTGTAAAAGAAGAAACTTTCGAATGAATCGTTTCAAAAAAAAGAAGAGGAAAAATAATTATTGAAAATGGATTTTATCTTCCTTGCTTTGCTGTAACTTTTTTATCAAAAGCCTCTCTATTTTCTTGTTGTTGATTTAAAATTCGTGTTTTTTTGTGTTACTTAGGTTCTTTTCTTTCTTTATTATTATTTTCATGTTATTATTCATTCATTATTATTGAAATTCATTTTATTTGCGTTCAAACACCCGCAATATATCGAACTTATTATCCAAAAAAATTCGACTGTCTCCCAAAAAAGTCATTTGTCAGAATGCATTTTCAAAAAAATACAGTTTTTTTTTTTTTTTGAATTAAACAAAGGAATTAATGATATAATTTTTTTTGTTTTGTTAATACTTGCAATGCACGTTAAGTTTTATTTCTATATTAATTTTATTTTATTTTGGATTCTCAATCCTTTCTTAAATTCTTTTGTGCCCAGCAGGTCGCGGGAAAAGAATTTGTGACTGTGCGGTGCACAGTGAATTACTGTTGGTGCTTGATTTTGTTGGAGAAGCCATTCCGGGGTGCCGGGATGGTTTCAACTTCTTTGTCTCGCACTTTGAGCTATCATTACGGGTAAATCTGACTGAGGAAGCCTAACAAGGCTGAAACAGCTGTCTCAGATTCCCGAAATGGTGGCCCGGAGTGCGAGAATCCTTATTTACTTAGGTGCATTACAAAAATTTTTTTGTTTTGTTAATACTTGCAATGCACGTTAAGCTTTATTGCTATAGGAATTAATGTTATAAGTGTTTAGATTAAAATTTTCCTAATTAGGTTTCTGAATAATTTTAGTATCGGATCCAGACTTTTAGAGTTTAAACAACATCTCAACAGTTATTTAAATGTATGATGTAATGGGGTGTTTGAACGCAAATAAAATGAATTTCAATAGTAATGAATAAATAATAACATGAAAATGTAACTATTATATGTTTGGCGATTTTATATAGAAAGTTTCAGATTTTTATGAGCAGTAGTTTAAAAGATATGGGGCAGTGAAAACCACCAGTACTTTCCAGTATTTTTAAGAATCACCCGGTATATCTTCTTATTCTCCTTCCAATCTGAAAATTAGGTAACTTATTAATTCTAGTTGATCTCAAAACACCGCTGTATGTAAAAAAGATTTTTTGTTAATGCACTTGTTATGATTGTATAGTCGAATTCTTTTTCTATTGCATTTTTTCTATATTACTAACCTTTTTTTAAAGAATTGATAATTTTTATTGTTTAAAATTAATACCGTAACTAATTTGAAATTTTATTATAATTCCATTAGTTAATTTTCAAAATAACATTTATATATAATGAAATTTGGTAAAACAATTCCTGGTTTAGATTAGAATTATACAGAAAAATAATTTATTGATAAATCACTCAGTTCTTGTAGGGTTGTTGGGTTTTCAGAATAAAAGAAGGAAAAAGTTCTAGACATAGATACAAGAATCAATTAACAGTTTATTTTTTTCTTCTTCTTGTGCTAAAAAAAAAAATATTCCTACCTCAAATGTTGTTTTTATTCTGGATGAGACAATAATAAAAATACTACAATCGATGGATCTGAAGCGACAACAAGATTAATAATTCTCCTCATGATTAATGACCGAAGAACAGATGATCAATTAATGACACATTTGGTCTCAAGGGATTGTATTACAAAGAAAAAAGAAACAAAAGGAATATAAATAATATAGAGTTAGGAACTGAGGAAATATTTATTAATATAATGTGTTAGTTACTGTAAATTTAATAAATCATTATTCGTTTTTTTTCCTATATTTACTGATTAAAGATGAAATGACGTAAGTTTATTACAAATATATTTTTAATTTTTAAATATAATGAATTTTGTTAACCAGTAACTAGAAATGTGGATTATATAAAAATTAGTCACTGGAAGAAATTCAATATAATTAGGATTCAAACTAAATTTTCGTTGATTCAGAAAACGTTCCAATTGTAAAAGAGATTGAATTGAAGACATGTTTATGAGGTTTTTCATTAATTAATCTAAAAATTCTTCATCAAATGTTAGATTTCTATCAATTACAATAATACTTATATTTAAATGCATATGTTAATTCCTCATTGTTCTTCTGGGAGTCATTTCATAAAATATATATTTATAAAACCCTTGTTTAACACTATATTCTAACCGTACATTATTTGTTCCCTCTTTATCAGACATTATTAGTTTCTGCTAATTCAATATTAAAAGACATTGAAACGTCGCGTCGTAGCGTCACAACTACACGTTTCAGTTTCAATCATTCTGGGTTGCTTACGTTTATGATTTTTATCATTGGAATTCTAGGAAAACAAATAAATAATGAACAATGTTTAATGTTTAAACAAGTTTCGTTCGTGAAATAAAAAAGAGAATATTAGTTAGAAAATATTAATTTCATATCCTCCCGTTATTTTGGGTAATCGTCACATGAAGGTTTCTGAAGAAAAAACATTTCCATTGTTTCATTTTATGAATTTCTATTTCAATTCAAAACAGATATTTATAAGATAGGGTTGTAAATTTTATAACTTGTATTCCTGTTATTAAGTGGTTTCATTTTAGTGGGATTTCGTCATCAATTTCCTTGTGTTTTCAATCTTATCTCGTAGCTAAGTTGAAGTAAATGTTTTCTCTTTGATTTTTTTTTTTCCGAATCCATTTGGACTTTTGTCTATTACAGCTTCAGCGATGTTATTCTGTTTGATTACAAAACTTGACTGATATCAAATTGTTACAAATATTCTTTTGACATTTGATGGGTCGACGCTGATTAAGCATCGCAATGGGACCACAAATCTCGTGCAATTAGTTCTGAGTCAATCAACCAATGATTTTATCCAACAGATTTTAGATTCTGTATTCTACAGATACACTCATGTTTATGAAAATTGCAACACCATGAAGGAACCATCAGAATGGAAGGAAATTTATTATATATATTACTAATAGTGATGAAAACAAACGATTAAAGTTTCAAAGCAATGCAACAACAGTAGGCCTATTTGCAAAAAATCAGAATGCTGTAAAGCCTCAATGAGCTGCAGTAAGACCTGTGTCATCGAAGCAAACAGGCCTTGAATGTATTCCTGGGTATCGCCTGCCAGGATGCTTCTATCCGAGCCCACAGTTCATCGGTATTCGCTGCTGGATGACATTAACGGGCTAGTTGCCGAGTGTCCTAGACATGTTCAATAGGTGACAATCGGGCAAACATGCAGGCCACGGAAGAACGGATATCTGCCTTGCTTGAAGACTGCCTCGGCATATCTGGTAAACATGTGGTCGCGCGTTGTCTTGTTGGAATATGTGCCCTGAAGTAATTGCACAACATCAGCCTCCGCAACTTCCCTGAGGTAGAGGTTGCTGTTGAGTGCCCACAATTCGTAGCAGTTGAGATGGTCTATGATACTCAATTGCTCCCCAAACTATCACGCCTATCGTTCGTGCAGTACGATGCTGGACAATGCAGTCTGGAAGATGGCGCTGACCTTGATATCGTCTAGTGAGTATTCAGCCATCATTGCAATCAAGTTTAAGCGGGACTCGTCCGAAAACACGTCATGGTGTCAAATCTGCACGCTAGTGGATGTGTTCATGAGCCCATTGTAGTTTGAGGAGTCGATGGTTCAGGCCCAAGGGGAGGATTCTCCACAAAGGAATACGTGCACTCAATCCTCTGCACAGCAGACGCCGTCGAACCGTGGAACCAGACAATATCCGATCTGCTGCAGTGTTCCAACGTAGTCTAACACTCGAGAAGAAGCTGAACGGTCCATCATTGCCATGCGGATGAGGTTATTCCCTGGTGTCGTCACATTTTGTGGTCCACTTCCGGATTTTCGACTCGTTCTATTCTCGTCAGTCCACTGCTCCCACACTCGCATCGCTGTCGTGGCATTATGCCCTGTATGAGTAACAATTTCGCGGTATGAAAATCCTCCTACACGCAAACCATCATTCGACCCCGTTCAAAGTTCGTAACTTCTTATAAGGCGCCCTTTGAGGTCGACTCCAGTAGGCATGTGTACAGCTCACTGACGATGAAAACTACTTGTCTGGATCCGCAACAGTCCTCGACTTTATATACTCTTGCAGCAGCCCCCTCGGAACTGTCGTGTGTCTAGGCATTCGCTTTTAATCATTTGCATATCATACCCTGCTTTACATTTCCTGTAAGTTTCACTTCATTTCTCTATTTATTCATGGTGTTGTATTTTTCACAAACATGAAACACACACACACACATAACACACACAAACATTTGAATTCTATAAAATCCGAATAGAAAAGGAACAAAAATAAAATTTGCTGAATATCTGTGATATTTTTTATTATTAATTTCATTTCCATCGCGAAATCTAAACAATTTATGGTTACGACGCGCTGTACAGAAAAAAAAACCAATAACGATTAAGCTGTGATTCCTATCAAGTGAGTGAGTTAAAGATGTTAACTGTTATCCACGTACAAAGGTTTATAATTTAACTTTTTGTTTTCTTGAATCAAGGAGCAACAAACAGAGAAACGTTCTGATATTAGAAATATCAATGAAAATAATTCACAATTTCGTGGATTACGAGAGATTTTGTTTTGTTTAGGGGCACAGAATTTAATAGTGTAATCAATAAGTTTGTATAGTAGTGTTTATAGCACATTAAGAAACTATGTAAACATTTAACTCCCCTCCATTAGTTTCTTTTCTTAGTTACTGCCCTTTGATCACAAAAGTAAGAGATGATAATATCGCAACTTTTTAACATTTTCTTATTTCTTTGTTTTGATTAGAATATCTTTCCATCCAACCTTCATCTTCTTTACCCGAAACATTCCCACCAGGATCACGAATTTATCAATTTCCACAATAGACAAGATTTTTCCACCTTACTAATGAAATACAAGGGAAAATTCCCCATATAATACATGAGATTTGTAAATATATTTTAGTTTTAGATTGAAGTGTAAATATTTTAATCAATTACATTTAATCAATTAAATTAGTTAATTTAATAGAAATAGAAGGGAATGTAAGGATATCTTTTATTTCCGTTGACTTGTTTTCAAAACAGGATAAAAAGAAAGCCTGCCTCAATTGGAAGTCAGCCAAAAAATTTAGATCAGTTCAGTAAAATAAGAGATAGACCTAAAAGAACAAGAAAATCGTTTTAGAAATCTTATCTTATTTAAAAGTTTTAATATTAAAAAAAAATCGAGTCATTTATGAATTAAGTTCCAGCTTTTAGATTCAAATTAAATATTAATTTACAAAAACACAGGTGCAAAGGTTTTGTAAATAGTGTCGTCGATTGCTCTGAACTTTAACTTGGTTTTACAGCGATATTCATTCTACATCAATGGATCCATTTGATTGAAATAGTATTTGACATTATTTGATTGATCGTCTCCAATTTAGAATCTATAAGAGTTTTCGTAAATTAACTATGATTTTAACCAATCAAAACAATTGCGGAAGATCGTTATTATTCTCGTTGATTTCATCTTTACCGTGAACAGAGTAATATCGTTACCGATGAAATAAAGTTAAATTTGTTGACGTGCTCTACTGAAAAAAAAAAACGAAGTTTGTGTTTTTTGAATTAATTATAAATGAAATCTTAAACAGTAGTTTATCATCGACAATTTATAAAATGTTTGTTCACAAGAGAATTCAAAACAAAGCATTCGTTAAGACTATCTTCATTGTAGTGTCACTTGAAATGTCATTGTTTTCTTCGTTGATATTTGTGTTAGAATTACATATTCATTTGATCCCTGGAATTCATCTTGGATCGGATTGTCTTTCTTTCTTTGTTTCTTCTCACAGAAGATACAATTTTCTACAAAATTCAAAAGTAAATTGCCTTTCTGTTTGTGTTTGACTGACATTGAAAACCAATGATAAAAAATACAGGGTGATCTTTAAACAAAGTAAAATAGAAAACATGGATGTAAAGGAAGAATTTAAAATATTAATGAAATAATAGTATTTTCATTATAATAAAAGCATTAAGAAAATAAAATACAATCACTTTAGAAGTAAACAATGAACACCAAATATCCCTCAAGCCCCAATGAACGAATGAAATGAATAAATAAAGGAAAAACCTTTAAAATAACTTCTTAGAATTTTAGTATTAGTAATTTTTAGTTATTACTTGATAGAGTTTTTCTCTTCTTTCTGCTTTTTCTCGAAATGTTTCAATTTGGTTTTATTTAAAACTAAGTTCCAATAAGATATAATTGCGTGCAAAGATTCGAATGCATTGGCAAATTGTTAAATCGAAGGATATAAATGATTTCATTATTTTTTATAATAATCTAATGATTATATTTTTATATGTAATATATATGTTATTTTTGGATCCATTTTTCATCAATTCGTGTAAGATTGTAGTTGTATTTCAAAGAGATTTTTTTTTTTTAGCCAGCATGAGTGAAATACTCCCACGTTAACTATTAATGCGATTTCTATTAAAATCATTTGATATCTTCCTTATAAGTAAGGCAAGGCATTTGATGATTTTTGCATCTTTTTTCTATGAAGGTTGAAACATGGCTCGTATATATGAAAATGTGTAACATTAAATAAAAGGCAATTCGTTAGGGCATTTTTTGGCAATTTTTAGGGCATTTTGAGGATTTTTAGTAGTGTTTTTGGAAGGCAATGTCATTTTTTTTATACTTTGAGATTTTATTTATTATTCAGTATCTTTGCTTGTCCTCATTTAAGCCAACAAATTTTTCCAGAAAACAAGTAGACTTTTTTTTTTGGTCAAAGTTAAAAAAGGTAAAAAAAAGGTTTAATGTAATAAATTCAAAGGTTTTATTGGTCATTTTTATTGGTCATTTTTTTATTTTTCTGTCATTTTTTTACTATTTTTAGGTCATAAATGCATTTTTTATTTGTCATTTATTAGCAAATTATAGGTCATTAAATGCCTAGCCTTCTTATAAGATATCTAGGATTCGAGTTATCATTAGATAAACGAGCAAACTTGATCTAAAATTATTTTCTGAATGTTTTTGTTTTAACCCTTGTCTCTGTTCGAAGCATTTTAGTTACATCAGCACTTTGTTTCTCTAATTACACAACTCAAATTGAGATAATTGTTAAGTATATCTATAACACAAAAAAAGGATAGCATTTGTAAATGGACTTTCTAATTCTAATTTGATTGATTATTAATAAACAGCCAACTAAAACGGCACTAATCAATGAGTTAAAACAAGGCGCAATAAAAACAACGTACGTTTCGAAACCCCTTCTTACGGGTTTCCTTATCAAGTGAATTAAAAAGACCTTAAAGGTAGAAGACTCCTTGATGGGAATCGTTGAACCTTTCAGTGCCGTTTTAGTTGGCTGTTTATTATTAATATATCGTTAAGTTTCTTATCATTTGATTAATTAATTTGATTTTATTCGATATTTGTTTTAAGAAGATAATTTAAAATAATAATCATTTTGATCTGTGAAGTCATTCACATACATTATCTTAACATGTTATTATATAAATTAAATGTAATTTAACCAAATTAGTCTTTTATGATTTGTTATACTTTTAGAACAAGACTGTGAAAACTGTATTTCTTAGTTATTCGCTAAAGTAATTGAAAATTCAAGAAAATCTTAGGAAAATTGTTTTAATCGAAAGGAAAGAATAAAATCATTTCTTTTTCAACTTGATTTTTAAACAGAACTTTTTCTTAGAACTTGTTTTGTAATAACCATTTAATGGAAATATACAAAGAGACAGACAAACTTTTTCTATAAAAGATTTTTTTGTTTTCCTTTTGACTGCCTCTAATAAGGTCCTTGATATTAATTCTGTTTTTCTTCTTTCAAAACCTTGATCTTAAGTTTTAGAATCTCTCAAAGACCTTAACTTTACGATCCAATTTCTGTTTCGTTTTCTTTGGGACCTTGGATTTTCTTTTTGGCTCCAAAACCGTTTTTTTTTTTTTCTTTCGTTCTTCAACTTATTCCTTGATAACAAAAAAGTCTTTCTTTTTCTAACTATTGAAAATTTTGTGAAGACGTGATTTATTCAATAAAAATATTTTTCATTTAAACAACGAAGAAAACTATGTTCAAAAATAGAAGAAAAGTAAAAAAAGAATAATGACTTTTTTTAAAAAAATTCTTTTAAAATTAATCCAATTTTGTTTTAAAAATCAAAATTGATTGTTTTTCTTTTGTTTTGAAATGAAAAGAGAAAAAGATTAATAATAAGATTCGTACTAACCTCAGTGAACTGGTCAGGAAACAAAAATAAAATTCGAGAATTCTTTTGAATTTCCAAATTTTCTTTTTATTTTCTGTCTAAGGTGAATTTCCTTGTTGCTTGTGTTTTCTCCTTAACTATCTGATATTTCAAGGAATACAAAAACCGACGAGGCATTAAAATAGAAATGCGCCATTTACCTTCCGTCTTTCGTTAGAGGCAGAATTCGTGGTTGCTGAATTGTGCCTACAAGTTCTGTGGCCTCTTTATAATATCCTCAAAATTCATCGTTTTAAGTTGAAAGAATTTAATGAAATTCGTGAGAATAAATGAACAGATATATGTGTAACCCACATCTTAGTCAAATGAAGTAGAAGTTCTTGGCTACAATTTAGTTAACGTATTAGAATGAAATAAAAGAAACGCAAGAATATTTTTAAATGCTTTTTCTCGCTTTTTATTTTAATGAGAGGACGGTGAAGAATTTCATCATCATCAGTTATGATTTATACTTTGAGAAGTAAGGATTTCTTTCCATGGATTCATTTTTATATCAGTTCAAAAACTTGCTTTTCATTTCTTTCTTCATTTCAATATATTCTTATTCTTATGCGTGTAGATTTGTTTTTTATTGGTAACTTCTACCCTAAAACCTTGTCGTTTGGAATATATTTTGAGAATGTTGTTTGCATGTGACGTAACATCATTCTTTAGATAATAGTGATCAACTCAGCAATAGTGGATTAGAGATTAAAACTGAACTCCACTGTTGGATTTATCAAAACTGCTCAAATATCTCCAGACAACTTCAGTTTCTCCCTCGATTGTCTTCAAACTGAGTCTTTTGAAATTGTTCATTAATGCTTCAGTTGTAGTTTGAACAATAATGGAGACAAAAAAAAACAACAAAATTAGGAAATAAAAAAAAACAACCGATCCTGGTTTCCATTTTCTTCTTCTCTTAGAGAATGAGAAAACACACAGAAGTAACTCTTGATACCATCGCGAGGTAAACAAACTTAAATATCAAACACCCAATCATCCATTTTCGTGAAACTTGTTATGAAACAAAAGGACTGAAAATTAATCAACAACAAAGCTAGAATAAAAAAACTTTCGTTAAGTTTTTAAAAGCGTGTTTTAAAAAGACCCGAATTGAATCAAACGAATGAAGTAATTTTAGCAGAACATTAACTTTTGAAAACAGTTTAAATATTGGATGTGTTTTTGATTATTTACTGAGGTTATGATTTTTTTATTAGCCTATGGAAATAAACTGGCTTAGAATAAAATATCAATGGATACTTTTGTTCTATAAAGGTCGATATTTAAGAGAAATATCTTAAAACTAATGAGAATTCTTTAGAATGTATTTCTTTCACGAATTGATTTTCTAAAACGAGACTAATTCTGAACATCGAAATAATGAGTAAATTATGAATAGATTTAAATTCACTATCTTATACTTGTTTATAAGAAAACTTCAACAACACAAAAATCAAACTTATTCCCGAATAATAAATTGTATCCGAACTTATTATAACATTAGATACAAAAGCTAAATATTATTTTTATTTTTCTTCCAGAAATTAATATTTCGATTTCAACTTGTTTTTAATCACGAATGTAGTTAGATGCATTTTTTTTAATCATAAAATCTTTGTGAATTTATGAAATTTTTTTAAATCCAGTTTTGTTTTAAAAATGTCTTGCTTTTACTTTCCTAATAAAACGCAATTTTTTGGAAATCGATAACTAATTTCATTGGTTAATCAACTTATTAAATTCAAAAGTGACTATTTTATTTATCAAAAAAAAAAAAAAAAATATTTACAATGATTTTTAAATATTGGAATTTTTCTATAAGAATATTCTTAGGATATATTAATATTTCTTTTTCTTTTACTGTTTCTGAAATCTTTTGTAAAACTTGTACAGTTACAGTTTCATTAATGTATTTGTGATTGATCTACTACAAGTTCTTCTATTTCTTTATTTTCTTTGTCTATGATTTGTCGTTTTCATCACAAATCATTTTTTTTTTCTTGTTTTATCTCCGGAATCAACAGCTATAAATGTAGCATTTGCAGACATTAATAGTGATATATTTGTTTCTTGCCAAGATATTTTCTCTTATCCATGTTTGACAAAACAAATGACTTCTTCTTTCTTTATTTGGTTTCTCTATGAATCAGAAATCTTTGGACGATTATTTTTGGTTTAAAGTTCTTTAACTCTAAAATTGACTTGAAAACCTGAAGAAAAAAGTTACAAAATGAAAAGAACTTCCTTTGTTTTGATTTCAGTTGCGTTGAAATAATTAATTCACAAAGTTCTCCGAAATGAGAAGATCATTATATAAAACTTTGTTGCAATTTTGCTTCGTCTAAAAATCGTGACCAAAAAAATAAATTTCTTTTCCCCATAGTAAGATTAATATAACGAATGTACGGTTTTTTTTTTTTATTTTTCAGGAGAAATACCCCCATATTCTTTTGTTTAGGAATTTTCGTTCTTAATTGAAGTTGTCGCTGAAGATGTTATTGATCATTTGACTCGTTCTTGTGACATTGGTTTCATGTGAGTTTGTTCAAATATTTAATTACGGCTCAAACTGATTAAAATAATTGGATGCAAAAACAAACATCAAAAAACAGTTTCAGCCCCTGGCAAATAACATTTCTACTCCAACAAAAGTTTTCAGTGCTTTTCGGTTTATTTGTGTTTTACAAAGAAGAATTCAGATTTTATATTTAGGAAAAATGTTAATTATGATTCTAAATCTTTTCACGTTTTTAAATTAAAAATATATTTCCATTCTCTTATTTGGGTGGGGGGTGGGGGGCTTTCCCTTTAACTTCTAAATAATTCGAATGGTGAACTTATCTAAAAACCTTTCACGTATTTTTAGTGATTTTCCAATTACAGTAAACTCCCGATTATCCGCGGAATTGGGGGCGCGACAACCGGGGATAAGCGAATTCAGCGAATAATCCGAAATATAACGAAAATCAACACAGAAATGCTTTTAACATGTTTTATTTACACTAAAATGGCAATACATACAGTTACAATATATACATTATCAACAATTATTTATTTTTAAATTTTATTATTACGAGAAGGCTCTAACGTAATTTAGTGTAACCTGCCGGCCTAAGCTCCGCCCACAAGATTGTTCTTTAAATTGTTTGTCTACAATTGTCTTCACTTACTTTGTTAGCCTCTTTTATTGTTTACCTTATTCTAGATTTATTTATTTATTTTTTTAATTCCGCAATTTATTGTATAGTAAAAAAAAAAAAAATTGAAACAGGAGATGTCCTCGGATAATCGAGAGTTTACTGTATTTATTTCGTTTAATTAATTTAAGATGAATTGCTTTTTTTCTCTATAAGTAATATTCTATTATTTTTCTAATTGGGATTTAATTCCCGTGTTGGTTTCTGTCGTGTTTTCTATGAATTATGAAAGTGAAGAAGAAACGGTTTTGTTGTGTTGAACTTCATAATAAGAAAAAGACGATGAGTTGATATTCATTTGTCAGAAGTTAGAAATTCAAATGAAATTAATAACTCATAAAGTTTTTATCCAATCCCAAAGAAATTAATATTACTAAACATTGAGAAGTGGAATTATTATTTTATTTATGATTGCGATTCTTTTGTCTCTTTACTCATCTTCTTTTTGTCTTTTTTATGTCAACTAATAATTAAACCCACTTGATTTGTTGCAAATATCGTTTTTGTCTTAAGATGATGAAACGTCCTTCACTCAGGAGAAAACCCAAGAAGACGATTAATTCTTTCGCGAATTCCTTTTCTTCTACGTTTTCTGAAATTGATCAAAAATTTTTTTAAAACAAATCTAAAGGAGAAAACGGTTATTACTTTACGTGTGTTGCACATATCTTGAAGCTCGTGGATTTAGCGACACACCTGTTTTTTGTTAGAAAACTAATTTAATTAAAATAAAAAAGTATTAGAGAAACGAACAGGGTTTCGAATTATCTTCGTAATTCTTCATCGAGCAATGAGAGGAAAATCATGAATACATGGTTATATAACATATAAGACGTCATGATACGTCACTATAACATATTGTATTAAGTAGATATTGGAGAACACTCTGGTGGTGGAAAGCTGCAAAAGTCCTGGTTGGGGAAAACTGTAACGTCCTGATTTGGGCCAAATATGGAACGCATCTTCGAATCGGTCTGGGACAGTTCGCTGTTGAATTCAAACATTAAAATAAAACATTAAAATAAAAAACTCTGCTTCTGCAATGAGATAAAAATGAAATCATTAAAATGAAATGAAAAAGTATTAAACACCAACCAACCAACCAAATGAAAAAGTATAAGTTTATAAATGGAAATTAAGAGAACGATTTCTTTTTTCCTTTAATGAAATTTCATTTCTTCAAATCCTTATTTAATTGTGATTTATTTTATTTTTTTTGTTTTCTTCCTGCTAGTCTTTTTTGTTTAGTTCATATTCAATCATTGTTGGTACAGAAAGGTGGTCATTGTATGCCTCTTGCATTTCTAATATAAAACATGACTCCAAGCACTTTCTTTTATGGTGTGTTTTGCATCTGGCCATAATTTCTGGTGAATTGAAATTTATGCTATGTTGCATTAGCTTGGTGTGCGTAAAAGTTAAATAATTCTGATTCCTGTTGCGGATGGCCCTTTCGTGCTCCGCGACCCTCTCCTGGACCGTGCGGCGGGTCTCTCCCAAATAAATGCATTCATATTGAAAACAATGCAACGCATAGACTATCCCACTGTCATGCGGCTTTTGCATTAAAGTTTTTTTACGCATAATATGATGAATAGTGTTGCTTGCTGAAGCTGTTACACAGGTATTAAAGGGTTTACATAGTTTCCGTATAAATGCATCCGATTGATACTGGATCGACACAAAATGCTGCTTGTGTCGAATTAATGGCTTATCATTATTATAGTAATTCATAATAGCTTTTTTGAAATGTCGTTTTAAGAACATTTGCGGATAATCGTTAGATGATAACAAGGAGAATATGGTACATACATACATATCCTTTCCCGTTCCACCAGCTGTGGGTCTAGGAAGTAACTAAGCCTCTCCACCTCTCCCTGTTCTTCCAAGCCTCTTCTCTACATATTCTTTCCCATGGGATGCCTCTCTCTTCCAGACTGTACTTCACATCATCCAGCCATCGCTTATGCGGTCTCCCTCTTGGTCTCTTCCCTCCTTCTTTAAACTCTTGCCAGATCTTAGGAGTCCTACCATCTTCCATTCTTTTCACATGCCCCAACCACCTCAGCCTTCCCTCTTCTACCTTTTTCCTCAAACTTTTTGCCCCAAACTCTTCCCGGATATCCTCATTTCTCACTCTGTCTAATCTAGTCTTCCCTGCTATACCTCTAAGAAACTTCATCTCCCCAGCTTGAAGTCTACTCCAGTCTCTAGCATTCATCACCCATGTCTCCGCTGCATAGGTGACTATAGGCACGTAATACATTTTATAGATTATTTCTTTTGCCTTCCTTGGGACTTTCTTATCCCATATCAAGTGTCTCACTCCCTGTTATAGCTTTCCCCCTTTCTCCAACCGCCTTGTGATTTCATGCTCCACTTGTTATTTCGGCCCCTAGGTAACTAAATCTCTCCGTGATCTTCAATGCCTTGTTGTTTATGCAGATATCCCTTTCCAGGTTTTTGTCCCGTCCCACCACCATCACTTCACTTTTCTCTTCGCTAATTTCCAGATCCACCAGTTTCAGTTGCTGAGTCCAGTCATCCAGTTCCTCTGTATGTCAACAATTTCCTCACCCCATATTACCATGTCATCTGCGTCATCTCTATTTGTTTTGACAAGTGTCGTTTTAATTAACTGCATTTATTGATAACATTATTATAACATTATAACATTATATTAGCTCTGAGCTTTTGAGAAAATTAAAATAAACGCATTGCTTGAGAATATGGTATTTTTTTCATATTGCCCAATAAAGAATTACGAAGATAATTCGAAAACCGGGTCGATTCTGTAATACTTTTTATTTTAATTAAATTAGTTTTTTAACAAAAAAAAGGTGTGTCGGCTAAATCCATGAGCTTCAACAATCTAAAGGAGAATTCTTATAAAACTTCTTATTAGGTTTTAGTTCTTTTGTTTTTTTTTATTATTTATTATAATGAATGTATGTAATCTTGCCGAAACGTCGAAAATGCAAGTCAAATGGGATAAAGAATGACGCCTATCCATATGCAAATTAGCATCATCAGAATTTACATTCAACCACAAATTAGGATAAAAACTGAAGGTTTGCCAATAACTCCTTTATCATGTCTTCGGTTCGAACGATGTCTGAACAGAATGATGTCAGCCCAACGGCAGGGGCTGAAAACAGGCAATAGCAGAAGCCAATGGAGTGTCTTTCCAGACTGTCGAATCGATTTCAAGATATGGGAAGTGTTCGAAGAAGGCCATCCACGAGCAACTACAGAAAGGGACGACAGCTGTCTATTGTTAATAAGCACTTTAGAACAGGTAATAAAAACACTGCTTCAGTGACAGCTTCTCGTGGCAACAGGTAATATCCGCAATCACAAACTTCGTCTTTTTACACGTAGACTAATAAGTGTCTCTTAACTTCACGACACCATACAGTCCATTGAAACCAGGCTGAGGAACATCGGACACACGACAATGGAATCTCTTCTCTAACGATTCAATCTGGAATCTGATAATCTTGAGGGAACCCGCACACGAAACATCCCAGCTTTAGTGCAGAAACATCACAATACAAAGGACATGGATTGATGGTAGAAGCAGACCTATGTATAGGTAGGCTTACGGATCTACACGTTATCCGAAACGGCAGTCTGACTGCCTAGAGATAAAGAGACGAAATCCTCACGCCTATTGTCTGGACGTTTGCTGCAGCTGTTGACGATTCGTACCTTTTCATGGACGACAATGCTGGACCTTATACATAGCTCGGATAGTGGACAACGTGCTTGAATAGAAGACAATTGGGTGTATGGAGTAACCAGCATGCTTCCCCGACTTAAATCCCTTTGCGCATCCTTTAGTTTAACTATCACCTCCATTAACTCTTTGGAAAAAGATCTCATTGTGGAGTGGTGAAGATACCCTCAAATCCTTCTATAAATTTCACGCTGTAGTGGTGGTGCAATGGTCTTAACCGTTCGAGGGGATCACATACCCTACTAGAGGTCAGTTACTCCTCGAAAATTCATTTTTCTTGTTGTATATATATTGTTCTGTAGCGTATGACAAAAGGTGCATTAAAAATTGTAATATTTCAGAAAAATTCGCTAATATACTTACCATGTTACTAAATATTCTACTGTAACTTACATAAAAATATTTTACGTCGTATAACGTCAGTCACACATGATTTTCCTTACAATAACTCTTGCTCCCCTATTTGTTTTGACAAGTGTCGTTTTAATTAACTGCATTTATTGATAACATTATTAGTTTTCAGCTTTTGAGAAAATTAAAATAAACGCATTGCTTGGAACATAAATGAATTGGAAGACTTGATGTGGGCATGACTGGGAACTGACTGCGCTTCAACTTGAATGACAAATTGACATGACTCGGTTGAAATTCGATCCTGGGAATAGTGACGAAATCACCTCTGTGGATTTCCGAAAGAACTTCTGCCGTGATTAAATTAACACTCTTTAACGACTAATCGTGTGCCGCTACAGTCCTTTCTTTGGAAGGAGCATCACAATTGATCTTTTCTTGAGGCTCAGGTGATGAGATGGCATGCCAGAAAATGTGAGAGAGAAGACACTGTGCAGGATAGTTTCGTTCATCCCTTGGATCATCCAACACTACTACTACATCTGCACTGCAGTAGATGGGAGACTTGCAGGACAGCTTTCTGATCTGTTGCGTCACATACAGAGGGATACATTGTGTAGGGTCGGAAAACTATACATATATCGCTAAGGCGACATAGGACGCTGCAATACTGTACTGGATTGAAAAAATTTAGGTTTTCATGTAGGATGGTGCCCCACTTCAGATCGCCACCCCTGCCATGCGGTTCTTCAGACTACTTTTACCGACGATAGACTCATCAGTCGCCATTTTCGTACAATGTGGCCAGCACGTTCGCCGGATCTCAATCGCAGGGTTGACCCTGCGCTTGAGCTGTGAGGTGAAGCGTGATGTGGTTGAGCAATCGATGTTGCGTTCCCCGATATCGTGGAAACCATATCTAACTATCCACTATAGCAGTGCCACCTTTGGAAGTAATATTTTTTTTATTTTGCGCTAAAGAAAATTCCATCGCCAAGGACGTCCTCATGTCAAATATGAAGCCGTTCTGCTGTGTTGGTTCTCCAGTTGTATCCTATCGAAATGCGAACTTTAATCACGAAATCCTTATATATTTTTCAAATTCCACATCACTGTGTACATATAGATTATCTATATTGTACATTTCAATTCAATTACTGATTTCTTTGTGAGTTATCAAATTAAGCATTATAATGATTGTGATTTAAAAACTTGAGTTTTTCAAAAGTAAATTTTTTGAAAAATGAAATTTAAACTCTGCTAACATTTCTTGTTTCAATTTCTAATTTGAAAATATTATTTGAAATGTTGTCATTTCTTGAGGGAAATTCTAAGTTAGATCCAAAACCTCTTTGCTGTCTCGATCCTGATGCTCAAATGTCATATAAATGTCACGTGGGTGCAAATCTGCAATTCGACTCTTCGCCTTCCAACTCTTTCAAAAATCGTTCGTTCATGTTATTGGATACTTCGAGGTTTGTCGCAATAAAAAAAAATGTCAACGATTACATTTTTGTGTTTGCTTTGATAGAACGATTTCCCCTCATCTAATAATGTATTATTGAAACAGTGTTTTTAATTTATCTTTGTACTACCTTAAAAACAAACAAATCTCTACGCTGTACTGAGGAGATCTCAGAAACTTCAATTAATCTGTTCTTTTCTATAAGAATTTATTAAAAACCACATTTCTTTTTAAATCTGCAGATTCAATAAAATAGAAACTCTTCCTCATGAGAGAGAATCAAATTACAAAGTAATAGGTTTCCATTTCATTTTGGAACAGAAATTGAAAAACTCATCCAATCCCATCACTCAATTTGTACGCCTATCTCCAGACTATCTAGTGTATTTGCTATTAACAGCAACTAGAACGACTAATGGATTTTAAATTATTAAATAGAAAGTGAAATTGTTTATTTTAATAATTTGGTTACTATAGGAATAAATGTCATTGATTTTTTTTCCTATGAAGATTTGCTTCGTTTTCATTATAATTGCAACCCTCTTTTGTTTGTTTTAATTTGTAGAAGATGAAGAGGCTTGGCAGTGTTTCTGTTTCTGGGGTATGGAGGGAAATATCTTGTTTTTAGCTGATGTTCTGATTTATTTCTTACTATATTTTAATGTCCTTCTTTTATAAATATTAATTCAAAATATCAACGTTTTATTCTTTTGTTAGTTACACTCAGAAACAAAAAAGGCGGTCATTATTTATACAACTTTCTTTCTGAGATGATGATCTGGAGTCAGATAAGTTCGTGCAGTAATAGTTACAAGTCTGATTATCTTTTAAAGAATTTATATAGTTAAGGAATTCAGTAGATTTCGCTTCTAATCCAAATCTGTTTCATTTTTTTTTTCATTTGATATAAATGATATTTCTTAATAAACAAAGGACTACAAAACCTTGAGAATTTTGTTTTCTAGAAAACTCTTCGTTGTTATTAATTAGTTTTGATTTTTGAGCTTAGTATTTTCTTAATTTTATCCCCTAGTTTTGAATCCCATTTCAGATAACGTAATTTAGGTCAGGTAATGAGGAAACTGTAAATTCGTTAGTGTTAAATAGGGAATCGATTTCGCGAAGGTGTCCGTGAGGCTGAAAATAGAAGCAAGGATATTGAACTACTTCTCACATCAGAAAATCTAATATTACCAAAAGAAAATGGAAACAGACGACATCTTAAAGTAGATGAGAGAGACTGACTGCTAATATTCTCTGAATAACGGATGTTAATAAACTATTGTGAATATTAAGAATCATCTATATTAACATTTCCCAGGAGCAATTATTATAACGGAATATATTAACTTACAAAATGAGAAAAATGAACTGAATGGGTTTGTGATGGACTAATCAACCATCTTACTTTTGTTGTATATCTCAACATTTAATTTTGCCTAAATCTTTTTTGCTTAAATATACAACTATGTCATTTAGAATTACGAAATAAAAAGAAATTTCAAAACGTATGTCTCAGACGACTGGGTTACCTTAAAACTGATTTTTACGTGCAATTAAATATAAGGTATCTATAATTAAAGTTCACCTATTCCACGCACTCTACAGCAAAAACTACTTTTCGGAATGGCACCAAATTTGCAGCATGTCGAAATGATGCTTGGAAAGGATATTCATTGAAAATAAAAAGTAGTTTCAAAAATCATCACCAGGCGTTGTAGGCGTTTATGGTGTCAATTTCCGTTATTCCTCGTATCACTATTTAAGTAACAGCCTTACACGCATTTTCAGTCGCATTTTGTGTTCAATTCAAATGAGGTTAACCTTACGTAAACGTGCATTACTTGTGAAATTGTTTTACAAAAACGGGAATTCTGAATCATCAGCTTTGCGGAGGTTTAGGTCGTTAAAAGGTCTTCAACGACGTTCAATGACTGCGAATGAGTTACGAAAAATGATCCCCAAATTTGAAGAAATAAGGTCGTTGAATGTGAAAGCGGAAACAGAAATGAAAGCCTGTTACCGCGCAGGTGGTTCACGATGTAGAGACCAAAGTAGAAGAGGACAGGATATCAAATGTCAGGACCAACGTCAGTGTTCGGCGCGTTGGACATGAATTGGGCCAGCCTGTTGCCACGGTCCACGTATTGTTCGGAACATTAAGCGCTACTATCCTTTCAAAATTTCTCACGTTCAAAAACTGCTGCCTTATGATCCACGTCAACGAGAGACCTTTTCGCTTCAGTTCTTAGCTGGTATCGAGGTTTACCCGGAAAGGCCCTGGAACATTCTCTGGACGGACGAGGCATATTTCTATCTGCATGATGCAGTTAACAAGTGTAATTGTCGCATTTGGGCGAGAGAAATTCCCAATGCATGTCTCGAAATTCCTTTACAGTCCCCAAAGTGACAGTTTGGTGTGGGTTTATGTCAACATTCATTGTTGGATCGATATTTCTTTGAAGAGCGTGGGCGCACAGGTCCTACGCATGTTCCGTTTCTGGCAATAGATAGGCATCATTACTAACCACTTCAGTGATTTCAGCACTTCAACAACGTCAGTGTCTTGATTCAACAGTATTCATGCGGGATGGTGCCTCCTCCACACATCGCCAATAGCTATGTGTTAAACAGGTGCTTCGCAATCATTCACTGATGACCGCGTCATCAGCCGATACTTCAGTACTACGTGGCCCGCACCCTCACCAGATCTCACCCCGTGCGATTTTTGGCTATGGGAGTATCTTAAAGATCTAGTTTATCACTACAGATCTTAAAGCAAGCATATCATATCAGGCGTTCAACTGCTGAATATGCCATTCTGCAATTTGCAGATAATGGTGGACAATGTATTGAACATGTTGTGACGTGACTGTACCATATCAGCGCTCTACTGCATTGTCATGGTCAGCCTACAAACGCCCTCTGGTGTTGATTTTTGAAACTATTTTTTTCTCTTTTTTTTTTCCAATGTCTTTCCCATGGCGTCTTTACGACGTACTGCAAATTTGGTGCCATTGCGATAAGTAGCTTTTGCTGTAGAGTGCGTGGAATTGATCAACTTTAATTATAGACATCCTCTATATTTTCTCATATCCAACCATATTTGCACAACATATTTACAATTAAAATTAAAAAAGCCTTTCATTTTATTCCGCTGTACTAAATAAATGAGTTGAAAGGATCTTTAAATAAGGAGTAGCTATCTTCAAATATGCAAGGAACGTGTGTTTTTGTGGTAGATTCTAATTCAATGTTTTATGTTCTAACATGAAAACCATAAGTCAAAAAAGTATCTTGGAATTAATCGAGTTATTTTGAAATTTTAATTTGATTTCTTCGTTTCTGATTTTAATTACTGGAAAAAGTTATTTTAATCGGTAAGCTTAACTGTTTTACACATTAGGATTGATCGTAATGCTTTATAAATTATTACATGGAAAGCCGATAACTTTTATTCCAATTTGTTGATAAAAACGTTGTGAATTGTAACTATTAGTTCTATAAAATAAGTAAATTTACAGATTGTTAAAAAATTATACGAGGATCGATAATATTACGAGGATCTTCTCTCAAACGTGCTACCATTGGAAATCGAATATGTACGTTTGAAAGTGTGACGTATAGTATGTAATGTTGCAACCAGTTGGGGCATGCGTGCTCTAGTCTGGCAGTGCGCACGTTCTTAATTTCAGTCTTTTGGTTACAGCGGTGCTTAATGGACGTAACCAAAGATGAACAGCGCTCGTGCCATAGCTGCAATGCACATGGGTGTCATGCCGAGCTTGTGGAAGCATTGGGCGATTGTGCATTACCCATCGTACTGTACCAAGGTGGGGAAGAGCCTCAACTGTCGATCTTCCTCGTAGTGGACAAAGATCTTTCTATGTATCGGTGGCTGTGATCGAACAGTTCCTCATGGAAGACACGCGCTGGACTGTGATGGAATTTGCTCAGAATACAGGTATTCCTATGTCATCGGTGCGCCGCATTCTACGGCTGGACTTACATGTGGCACCCACTTGGCAGCAATCTTTCGCACATCATCTAACTGAGGTAGAGCAATGGACTTGCTATGAGACATATCGTATCAATCTACAGAGATTTCATCGCGCAGGAAACATGCTGCATCATTTCGTTGCAATGATGAAACTTGGGCACGAGCCTATGAACCGGAACTAAAGCGACAGTCTAATGAATGGTATCATTCTGGGTCACCACGGTGACACAAGGTTCGCCAAAATCCGCCCCCACGAAGTTGATGATGATTTTGGCATAAGATAGTCAAGGTGTTCTGGTGTGTCATCCTGTTAAGGAAGGGACACACACATTTTTGCGGTACCACCTTCATTATGCAGTTCGGCAGTAACGTCCTGAACTCTTGGGTAGCGCAATAATTTTGCATGACACGCTAGGCCTCACAAAGCAGACATTATTAAAGGTTGTTGGGACTGGGAGGTCCTGCCACACCACTATATTCCCCTGATTATAGTCCGTGTGACTTCAATCTCAATTCTAAAGTGGGCAACGCTTTGTCAACAAAGGACACCAACACTGCAGTTCGGCGTTAGGTGTCATACGCCCGAAGGTATTATCAGTCTTCCCCATCAATGGCAATATCAGTGCATAAGAAAATTATTTCCCAGTGATGTTTCATTATGTGCAACAGGATGTATATGATTTACCGATCAAATTTCATGTCCTGCTATCCTCCCAGCGACTCTGCACGTAAGCTCCATCTGGTTGCAACATTTCGTACTACACGTCACACACACTTTCAAACTTATAAATCCGACTTCTAGTGGTAGCACGTTTTCGAGATATAAAAAAATAGTTGCCATCACTTACGAATGGACCATCATAGTAGAAATTGAATATTAAACTTTACGTTCACTAGGGTATTCTTTCATTTTGTTTTAAGTTCTTATAACAAATATTGGAGACATTAAAATCTCTGTAAAGACTAAGTCAAATCGAAGATTTAGTTCGCTAATTTTGGTCGTAAATTAGATTCAAAAGACAGGTGAATCTATTTCCTTAGTGGTGCAATCAACAGATTTATTGTTCTTCGAATCCTTGCCTAGGAAAACCTGGGGAGAATAACAAAAAGTATTAATGAAACGTTTTCTTGGAAGACTAAGATCTTGAGACAAATTAAGAAATTCACTAACGAAATACATTTTACTTTATTACAATTCAATTTTACATGCCGTTATAAGTATTAAAAAAGTCAACTATTCAGACACTTATTTGCAATTAATATTTAAAAAAGTACATCAATAAAACAATGGACGCTCTTTACGCCTTCCTAGTACTCCAGATGCTTCTATCGCAATAATGTTTCGGACATTTTTATTTTAGGGTCAGTAACCGCCACCTTTTACTTTTGTGTGGGAAGACCTTCTGCAGCCTCATACCAAGTTTGGTCCCGACCGGACAACTAGAACAGTTCATTTTGCAAGATCCCTTAGGGCTCGGTCACACGAGGCGATTTCAGTCGCGACCCCTCCGGCTGTAGCGATTGCAGGCTTCACACGAGGCGATTTTAGTCGAGATTTGACTCGCGACCCGAGATTTAATTATTTTTAGTTGAAGCATGGACACGGAGCATGATTAGTAGTAAGAAAAAAAAAAGTAATGTCGATCTAGAAACACAATGGACATGCACAATCTACGCAAGGATTCGCAGCCCGAGCTGTCATCGTGAAGAGACTGG